>CAUYUJ010017088.1:101166-249575 GCA_963575745.1 Prorocentrum cordatum
AAGAGCTTCCCGGATTGATGGCTGGTGGTTTTCAATGTGTGGTGTTCGCTTAGTGTCGCGCACTTTCGTTTTTCAGCATTGTGCTGGAATTCCACGGATTGAGGGCGGGTCCTTTTCAAAATGTAGCTCTCGCTTTAGCGCCGCGCGCATTCGTTGTAAAACTCGCAAGAGCTTCGCGGATTGACGGCGGCTCGCTTTCAAAATGTTGCTCTCGCCTCAGCGCCGCGCACAATAGATCACACTGGTTTGCAACAAATCGCGGGTTCCCACGATCAGCGTCCCATTGATGGTGTTTTGGAAGGATTCTGGATTACGCGGGTGCAACAATTATGTTGGTTCGTGATGTTGAAGTCCCAAAAAAGGGCGCACTGGCATAATTCTGGATCGTCAAGACGCACCAGTCAGGTTGATCCGTGGCGTTGAAATGCCGAGAACAATGTTTTGGCATGCTCCAGGGTCTTCAAGTGCGTCTCCCAACGAGGCACTTCCCTCATTGGAAATGAACCGTTGTGGGGGCCTATGAAAGGGGATCTTGGAGGGAGGGTTAACTCCAACATCGTTGATGGCTCTTTGGTTTACACTGGTTCTCTTCCTCCTCCTCCTCCTCCTCCTCCTTCTCCCCCTCCCCCCCCCATCCTCCTCCTCCCCCTCCTCCTCCCAGGCCTCCTCCCGCCCCTTTCCCGGGGGCCGTTTTTCTCATCCTGGGCCGCTCCTGTCATTGCTCCCCGCGGCACGGGAGAACGGCCTCCGGACGCAACGTACGGGAATGGAAAACGCTGGGCCATATTCAGCACGATTACCCAAACAAGGGAAAGCAAGGCATTGTCCGCCACCTTTCCTCTGGGCACGGAGTGGGCGCGCCCCGAGTTCTTTGCTTGAGCCTCGAAGCCTCCATCCTCGCTCCTAGAGTGTGTCTTAAGGGGCCCGGCCCCAAGTTCTCAAATCTCACGGGGGTTCCCGTTGTCGTTGCCCGTCAAGATTTGCCGCATGACTCTTTCGGATCAACGACGGTTCCGAAACGTGCCAAGAAAACTCCAGACAGCGCCCAAGATGGCCCACGGGGGGTCCGATGCGCACCGCGTCCAAAACACCCAAGATGCACTCCCCCCTTCTCCTCGTCGCCCGCTCCCCCTCTGATCCTCCTTTGAATCCTGAGCGCACCCGCGGCGCAACCCGCTCAGCCAACCCGCGCCAGAAATAGGGGGGCCGGCGGCAGAGGGCGAAACCCAAATATTTATGTAGATATAAATAAAAATACATACAGACATGCTTACATGCATACATATATACACATATATATACACATATACATGTGTATAGATGTACATATATATATATATATATATATATATAAATATATATGTATATATACAAGTGGCACGTGTGTGCCCAGGTTCATACCAAAAAACTGAAGGGGCGTTTGAAGCAGGAGTGAAATTGAAATGCAACAGCCAAGTGGGGTTGCCACACCTTGCGATGTGTGTACCAGGGCCCCCCAGGAAGCCTCAGGAGGCCCGACTTGGATACAAGAAGAGGCTCCAGGAGGCCCCAGGATTGTGAGTGTTGTGTGTGTGTGGGTGATGTGTGCTCTGTTGTGCGTGCTTTTTGTGCGTTGTAGGTGTTGTGTGTATTCTGTTTGTCTAGCGTGTCATGTGTTGGGCGTGATTTGTGTCTCTGTGTGTGCATGTAGTTCTGAGGCCCCAGGAGGCCCCAGGAGGCCCCAGGCGGCCTCAGGAGGCCCCAGGAAACCCCAGGAGGCTTCAGGAGGCCCCAAGAGGCTCCAGGAGGCCGCAGGAGGCCCCAGGAGATTTCAGGAAATCCCCAGGATGCTCCGAGGCGGGGTCTGGGGTACCAGAAGGTTCAGAAAGCCCCAGGAGGCCCCAGGAGGTTCCAGGAGGCCCTCAGGAGGCTCCGAGGCGGGGTCTGGGGTACCAGAGGGTACGTCAGGGCTCGATTGTGGGAGGATGCTTCAGGCGAAACCGCCATTCTCTGAGAATCGGGGTCACAATTATCGAAATTACCATGTGTTTTTGAAGGTGTTATGTTAACATGTTGAAATTCCAATGTGCTGTTGGACCCTGACGTCACGATCTGCGTGAGGGGTGCCACAAATGTTCAGAATTTCGATGATGTCCCTAATGGAACGGCCAGACAAATCGCGAACGCGGCGCCACGCGTACGCATCAATCGCCTCTGAGCTCTACTCCCTCGGAGAGGTGCGTATGATAATATATACATACATACATATACACATTTATATATATTCGCATACATACATACATACATACATGTGTAAATTTATATATATATATATATAAATAAATATGAAAGAGCGTATTCTACCGCTGCTGGCGGAAAACCGGGGGGGGGTCACTACCGGTTCGAACCCCTCCCCCCCGCTCTGGAAAACCGGGGGGGTCACTACCGGTTCGAACCCCTCCCCCCCCAGTTCATCATGAAAAGGAAGGAGGTCACTACCGGTTCGAACCCCCCCCCCTCTCGAAAACCGGGAGGGGTCACTACGCGTTCGAACCCCCCCCCCCCTGGAAAACCGAGTGGGGGTGCGGACAGTGGTGGGGACGGTGTTGGTGAGGACAGTGGTGAGGGGACAGCGGGACAGTGGTGGGGACAGTGGGACAGTGGGACAGAGGTGGGGACAGTAGTGGTGGGGACAGGTGGTGGGGACAATGGTGGGAACAGGGGGGACAGTGGACAGTGGTGGGGACGGTGGTGGTGGGGACAGTGGTGTGGGGACAGTGGGAATGAGGTGGAAAAAGTGGGACAGTGGAGGGTACAATGGTGGTGGGGACAGTGGTGAAGGCGGTGGCGAGGACGGCGGTGGGACAATGGGACAGAGGTACAGTGGGGACAGTGGTGGGGACAGTGGGGACAGTGGTGGGAACAGTGGGACAGCTCAGTGGGACAGCGGAGGAGTCAGTGGGACAGTGGGGACAGTGGGATAGTCGGGCAGTGGTTGGGGCCGTGGAGACAGTGGGGAGAGTGGAACCGTGGTGGGAACAGTGGTGGGGACAGTGGGGACAGTGCGACAGTGGTGGGGGCACTGGTGGGGACAGTAGGGACGGTGGTGGAACCAGTGGGGACAGTGGTGGTGAGGACAGTGGTGCTGGGAACAACAGTGGGGGATGTGATGCGGACGGTGGTAGGGACCGGGAGTCGTTTGCTGGCGGTGCGTGGGGGGGTGGGGGGGGGGTCGAACCGGTAGTGACCCTCCTCCGGTTTTCGAGGGGGGGGGGGTTCGAACCGGTAGTGACCCCCCCCTCGGTTTTCCGGATCCGGAGGGGGGGGTTCAACCGGTGTGACCCCCCCCGGTTTTCGAGGGGGAGGGGGGGGGAAGAGTTAAGGGAGAAGGGGGGGGGCCGGGGGACGGGGGGGGGGGTCCAGCAGGGGGGGGGAAATTTTCGGAGGGGGGTGGGCGACACGGGGTTCCGGAGGAAAAGGTTGGCAATTTTCCATGGTAAAGCGGCGGTGGATCACGCTCTCTCTCTCTTTCTCTCTCTCTCTCTCTCTCTCTCTCTCATATGTATATATATATATATATATATATAGATATATATAGAAGTGGCACGTGTGTGCCCAGGCTCACACAAAAAAACTGAAGGGGCGTTTGAAGCAGGAGTGAAATGTAACAGCGAAGGCGGGTTCCGGAGGAAAAGGTTGGCAATTTTCCATGGTAAAGCGGCGGTGGATCACGCTCTCTCTCTCTTTCTCTCTCTCTCTCTCTCTCTCTCTCTCATATGTATATATATATATATATATATATAGATATATATAGAAGTGGCACGTGTGTGCCCAGGCTCACACAAAAAAACTGAAGGGGCGTTTGAAGCAGGAGTGAAATGTAACAGCGAAGGCGCACTCGAGCGCAAGTGGGGTTGCCACACCTTGCGATGTGTGTACCAGGGCCCCCCAGGAAACCCTAGGAGGCCCGATTTGGATACCAAAAGAGGCTCCAGGAGGCCCCAGGATTGTGAGTGTTGTGTGGGTGTGGGTGTGTGTGTGTGTGTGTTGTGTGTGTGATGTGTGCTCTGTGTTGTGCGTGCTTTTTGTGCGTTGTAGGTGTTGTGTGTGTTATGTTTGTCTAGCGTGTGATGTGTTGGGCGTGATGTGTGTCTCTGTGTGTGCATGTAGTTCTGAGGCCCCAGGAGGCCCCAGGAGGCCTCAGGAGGCCCCAGGAGACCCCAGGAGGCTTCAGGAGGCCCCAAGAGGCTCCAGGAGGCCGCAGGAGGCCCCAGGAGGCCCCAGGAGGTTTCAGGAGACCCCCAGGACGCTCCGAGGCGGGGCCTGGGGCACCAAAAAGTTCAGAAAATCCCAGGAGGCCCCAGGAGGTTCCAGCAGGCCCCCTGGAGGCTCCGAGGCGGGGTCTGGGGTACCAGAGGGTACGTCGGGGCTCGATGTTGGGAGGATGTTTCAGGCGAAACCGTCATTCTCTGATAATCGGGTCACAATTACTGAAATTACCATGCGTGTTTAAAAGGTTTTATGCTAACATGCTGAAATTCCAATGCCAATGTGTTGTTGGACCCTGACGTCACGATCTGCGTGAGGGGTGCCACCAAGTTTCAGAATATCGAGGATGTCCCTAGCGAAACGACCAGAAACATCGCGAACGCCCCGCGTACGCATCAATCGCCTTTGAGCCCTACTCCCTCGGACAGGTGCGTATGATAATACAAGAGTATTATTTATTCCTACATTATATACATATCAGATCCACACGCGCATGTCGCGCGCAAGTAAGTTCTACTAAGCACCCGCCCGCGACGAGTTCACAGCTGCATGCGCGAGCCCACGCACATGCCCAAACATGAAGGCCATGAGTTGAAGAAGGAAGACGAAGACGGCGAGACGGCCCGATCATCACCGCCTGAGGCATGCCCAGGCGCGCCCAACGAAACGCAATGCAAAACAGCACAAGCTTCAGAATGAAACCGACCTCCCCTCTGGGCCGAAAGGTTTAACAACAACTTCCCGGTTCCCTACAGCGCCCCCCCCTTTGTTTGTTGCCTGGCCTTGCAGAGCTACGCCCGTGGCGTTCGGCGCGGGGCCGGGAACGCGGCCCCCGGGCGCCTGGCCGATCGCCCCCCCGATCACTTTGGCAAGTCCTATCTCGCGCCGCTGGTTTGCAGGAGTCATCGAGTTGGGAGCCTGGAATTCATGCGAAGAGAAACGCGGGCGCCCGATAATGAAGACAACGGAGCAAGCGTTCCCGAGCGAATTCTGCGCGCTCCGATGCACAGGAGACACCCGTCGCCCCGCGGGGGGGGGGGCAGGGGCAGCGTCGCCGTGGACCCCGCCGCGGCGAGGGCGTCGCCGCGGCGTCGCCCTCGTCGCCGCGGATTCGATGGAAAGATCGCGGATTCGATGGAAAGACTGACGCGGTCAAATCCAGCCGACGCAGCTGGGCCCCGGCCCCGGGTCTCTTCGCGCCGCAGGACCGCCGGCCATAGACGCCAATGGCTACGAAACCGTCGGGGCCATGGCGCCAGCAACGATGACTCGGAAGATCTTTTGCGCGCAGATTTGGACGGGATTTCGCGGCATGCGAACCATCTGGGACATTCCGAAATGCAACCACGTCAAAGATTCGATGCGAAAACGTCATGATGCACGAGCCGGACAGCGCATGCGGACCGCTCAGGTTGAAGACGCTTGCATCGAGGCCTGCGCGCTGTAGTCCATCGCCCGCGCGCTCAGCCTAAGCCAGCGCGGGGAATCCCCGGGGTGCTCTCCGCGCATCATATCTAAACCTCGACGCGCCAGGTCAACTGCTCCGCCGGCATTGTCGCCCCCAGCTTCGACGACTCAGTCGTCGACGGATGGGCAGTTGGACCTCTGCGAAGGAACGACATTGAGGCGCTTGCGTTGTAGCGCCCCGCTGAAGTCCGTCTGCGGGGCCACCACCTTCCCAGCTTTCGACTGGGCCACAGAGGCGACGCCGAGAGGCGCGGCCAGGGCAGAGCGCCGAGGCCTGGCGGGCGGCGCGCGCTCGACGTAGGTCCGCTCGGGCAAAATCACTCGACGCGGGCGGCCTCGGCGGGCGCGGATCAGCAGCGGCTTGACCGCAGGCGTTTCGACATCGCGGCCGCTGGGGACACAGTCGCTGGACGGCCGCGCACGCCCGCAGCTCTTATCCCAGGCGGGTGGCTCGGCGACGGCGACGTCATCATCTTCAGCAATTTCGACGCCAGGGGCGCGCGCGATGATCTGCACTTCCTCCCAACCTTCCGAGCCGAGTGCAACTGCTGCGCTGCGCCTCGCCAAATTGACGATGAGCGACGCTGGCCGTTCGGCTTCCTCATTGCCGACGTCGCTGCGCCAGGCGCATGCGTCTCGCTTCTCGCGCACATGCATCGGTGCCAGCGCGCGCGACGCGCCAGGGAGCTCGCGGTGCCCCACGGCGCCGCAGCGCACGGCGGAGACATCGATCGGCACTCTGGCGCTGCAGTGGCGATGGCGTTATCGGCCGCCCTAGAAGAGCGTCGCCGACGGGGTCGCTCGAGGCCTCCACCGGCCCGGCCAAGTAGTCCTCATGCATGCCCCTGGATGCGTGCGACGCCGGGACCGAGTCGCGCGCCTCCTCTGGCTCCCTGGCAACGTTCGCCACCGCGGTCTGGAAGCCTTTGCCCTTTTTCTATGGCGCGGGCAGGGGCGGGCCGTGAGGGCCGTGCGCAGCGCGCAGCAGGTCCTCGTAAGCCGCGCCCCCCTTCCCTGGAAGCAGCCGCTGCGGCTATTCCTCGGGCACCCGGGGGGCCTTCGGCGGCGCTGGCACCCTCGCAAGCGCGCGCCCGCCCAGAAGCTTGCGGAAGCTTGTCGGCGATGAACCCCAGGGGGAGAAGACCTGGCGCGAGGAAGACGGGGTCTGCCTCAGGCTCTCGGCGCGGCGAAGGGCGGGCGGGGGGCGTGCTGGCACAGCCGGTGCGATCCCCCCCTGCCTCTTCCTCTGGCTCTTCCTGGACTTGTGATTCCCGGCTGCCTCCTCTTCTGGCTCCTCCTGGAATTCTGAATCGCCGCCTCCATCTGACTCGCCGCCCTCGTCGGGACAGGATGCCTCCTCCGAGCCAGGCGCAGTCACTTGCGGTGAAATGCGAATCTGGGCGCCGACGGCGCGGACCTCGTGTTTTTTCTGCGGGCTTAGGTGCCTCGACGGGCGGGTCCGCGGGCACCGCCGACTCCTCGGGCACCGCCGCAGGCGGCTCCTCGGGCACCGCCACAGGCGGCTCCTCGGGCACCTCGACAGGCGGGCAACCACCCCAGTTGGGATTCGGACCGTCGGGGGCCCCTTGCGAGGGGCTCGCGGCACCGCCGCGAGGCTCCCCTGCCTTCTCGCCGTTCAACCCAGCCTCAAAACACTCCAGGAACTCCACGAAATCATCATTATGCTAATTGTCAGCGTCCACTTACTTCCTCTGGCAAATCTGGATCGTTCGAGCTGTCTAGCACCTGCTCCACCATCTGATCCCCGCACCACTTGTCAAAAGGGTTTCGCGTCATTCTCAATGGTTTCGACGCGGGCGTTGTGCATGTAGGCGGCCGCCGAGCACCTATAAGCCCGCGGGTGAGAAGCATGCATATCAATGCGTGGCGTCGTCTTCGCCTTGCAGAACTGGCACCCGAGAATCGGCGGGACATAGGCGCCCTGCGCCACCGCGCTGTGCGTCGCGCAGCATGAGCCCAGAAGAGCGCACTGGAAGATCTGCTGAATGCGTGACTGTGAACAAGACGCCAGCACCTTCTGGCTCGTCTTTTTGGCGACAGGGCCAGACAGGGCAATCGTGGTCTAGGCCAGCACAGTGGAACTCCTGCACGCGGCCCCCTCGTTGAGCAGGGACCGACCGTCCAGGCATTTCTATCGACATACCACGAAATGTTCTCAGAACAAAACCATGTTCGATGAACAAACATTACTCCGACGGTGGGACACCACAAGAGAATGTGTCTTGCTTGCCTGAAGATATCCTCCTGCCCCCTCGTTGTTCCCACCTACTCCTTGCCTCCTCCTTTTCCTCATGCCTTCTCCTCCTCCTCCTCCTGCCACAACCCCTGCCTCATCCTCCTCTTGCTTCCTCCTCCTCCTCCTCGTGTTCCTCCTCCTCGTTATGCCTCCTCCCCCCATTCCCCATGTTGCTCCTGCCTCGTGCGTCCTCCTTCTCCTGCTGCTTTCCTTTTCCCTCCTCCTCCTCCTCCTCCTTCTCCGCCTCCCCTCTCCATCTTCCTCTTGTCCCTCTCCCTCCTCCGCCTCCTCCTCGTTTCCATCTTCCCCCCCGTCCTCCTCCGCCTCTCCCTCCTCCTGCCTCCTCCTTAGGCTTCCTGCCTCCTCCTGGGGACTCTTGGGACATCTTGGGGCCTCCTGGAGCCTTCCAGGCCTCCCGGGAGCCTCTTAGGGCGCTCCTCTTCCTCCATGTTCTCCTCGTCCTTATCGCCCTCTGCTTCCTCCTCCTCCTCCTCCTCCTCCTTCTTCTCTCTCTCGTCCTGCATCCTCCTTCCTCCTCTTCCTCCTTCCTCATCCTTCCTCCTGGTGCGGAACGCGACCCAGAAGAAACGCACGACGTGCGTCCAAGCGGATACGCGCTGAAAGACGACCCAAAGGAAGCGCGCGCCGGAGGACGACCGGGAGGAAACACGAGAGGTGCAGGCCCCATAAGGACAGGGGCTCCCGCCTGAGCTTCCCTCACAATTCACTCACAGTCGAGGTTCCAGCCTCATACTTCCCCCATATTCTCGCCTCAGGAGCCCAAGAGTGACGACACTTACAGGTTCGAGGATGACCCGCTCGGATTACCATCATGAACTGCGGGCCCCATAGGAAGGGGGCTCCCGCCTGAGACTTCCTCACAGTGCACTCACAGACGAGGCTCCCGCCTGATGCTTCCCCCAAATTCAGGCCTCAGGAGCCCAAACATGACGACAGTTACAGGTTCGAGGATGACCCGCTCGGATTAGTAACATGATCTGCGGGCCCCCATAGGGAGGGCTCCCGCCTCAGCCTTCCTCACAATTCACTCAGTCGAGGTTCCCGCCTCATACTTCTCCCGTATGCCGGTCTCAGTGGCGACAGTTACAGGTCCAAGGATGACCCGTTCGGATTACCAACATGAAGTGCGGTCTCGAAGGGAAGGGGGCTCCCGCCTAAGCCTTCCTCACAGGTCACTCACAGTCGAGGCTCCCGCCTGATACCTCCCCCGGATTCAGGACTCAAGAGCCCAAAACTGACAACAGTTACAGGTTCGAGGATGACCCGCTCGGATTAGTAACATGATCTGCGGGCCCCAAGGGGAAGGGCTCCCGCCTCAGCCTTCCTCACAGTTCACTCACATTCGAGGTTCCCGCCTGATGTTCACCCAGATTCAGGCCTCAGGAGCCCAAAAGTGACGACAGTTACATGTTCGAGAATGACCCGCTCGGATTAATAACATGATCTGCGGGCCCCATAAGGAAGGGGCTCCCGCCTGAGATCTCCTCGCAGTTCACTCGCAGTCGAGGCTCCCGCCTGATAGTTCCCCCAGATTCAGGACTCAGGAGCCAATTTAGTGAACATTACAGGATTTGGAGGAGCCCTTCGGATTAGTAGCATGATCTGCGAACCCCATAGGGAGGGGGCTCCCGCCTGAGATTTTCTCGCAATTCGCAAACAGACGAGGCTCCCGCCTCATACTTCCCCCAGATTCACGCCTCAGGAATCCAAAAATTACGACACTTACAGGTTCGAGGTTGACCCGCTCGGATTACCAACATGAAACGCGGGCCCCGTAGGGAAGGGGCAGACGAGGCTCCCGCCTGATACTTCCCCCCGATTCAGAACTCAGGAACAACAAAAATAACGACAGGTACGAAGTCTGGAGGACCCGCTCGGATTATCAACGTGATCTGCAAACCCCATAGGGAGGGGGGTCCCGCCTGACACTTCCTCGCAATTCACTCACGAACGAGGCTCCCGCCGGATACTTCCCCCAGATTCAGGACTCAGGAGCCCAAGGGTGACGACAGCTACAAGATTTGGACGACGCCCTCGGATTAGCAACGTCGCTTGCGACCCCATGGGTGTACTGTTCCAGCCTGAAACTTCCTCGCAATTCACTCGCAAACGATGTTCCCGCCTGATATTTCCTCAAGTGCGGGTGTGTGAGTGAATGAATGAGTGAGCGAATGAATGATTATGATGAGGACGATTATGATGATGAGGAGGAGGAAGCGGAATGTCATGATGAGTGAGAGTGTGGTTGAAGAGGTGCTGGGTGATGAAGAGGGTCGGGAGGGGGTGAGGGGTAAGACTTCCTGCGAGGGGCGTCCAAAGAAAACAAAACCCAATTTTGGATGTGGGGAAAAACTTCTCAGAACATAAACCCGGTGCGCTAAAACAAGACAGCCCCAGCCAAACATGTTCTTATAACATTTCGTGGTAACCACGAAAGGTTCTTGGAACATTCTTTGGTAGGCCTATAGGCACGCTAGGACGCTTCGCCACTGCTTGACCTCGGCTGCTGCGGTGGAAAGCCCGTGGCGCACTTGAAGGGCAGATTCTCGCCAACGCGGCAACTGGGCGCACGCCCCGCTCGGCTTGGGCAACCCCTTGAGCTGCGCCCGCGCAGCGTACCCTGTCTGCGGATAGCCCGCTAGCAGCTAACACTTCTGGCCCGGACCCCTTCCTTCGGAACCCTGGTTCCCCGCAAGGCGCCAGCGGCGCCGCCGCTGGGCGCCTTTTCCTCTTGCCTGGAAGGCCCCTTCTGCCACCCAATTGCGTGGGTGACGCGTCCGCGCGCCGCGAAGTCCTCGCGCGCGCGCGGCGCGCCCTGCGCGCTTCGGCTGTCGCGCTAGCCCGCGCCGGCACCGCCAATTCGATGCCAGCTTTCTCGCGGCGAGCCGCGAGCTGGCCCTCGCTGGGTTGGCGCGGCGCGGGTCGCATTTAAACGCCCGAAATGGGCGCGGGAAAAAATGCGCGCAATGCCCGGCGACAAATGCAATCCCAAACCAGCAGCGGCCGCTGTCGGGCAGGCCACCTGTCTCAAATAAGCACAGGCCGCGGCGGCGCGGACAGCCAGTCCTGCTCAAAATGAGAAAGAACTGCTACTGGGCATTGCACCCAGTCTTTCCGCGCCCAGTTCGTTCGCGCCGATGCTACAGAGACGTCGACTCGAGCTCTGCCCCCCGACGCGGGAACCCAGTCGAGACGCGCCATTAATTTTCTGGCGGCTGCATTCGCGCGGGACCTCGCCCAACCTGGCCCAATCTGTGGAGACTTCAGCGATGCGGGCCTCCTGACGTTCGCTGCGCAATCGTCTTCTAGCCTCTCGCAGCCCCCGCTGTTTCTCCTCGGGCGCACGGCGCGCGGCCGCAGACCCTGCGACCCTGTTTTTGTTGCTCGTTGACCCTCCTCGGATGCGTCTGCGCAGTCGCCCGTTCGTCGGGCATGCCTCCTTCGAGCGGGTCCGGATCGACGATCGCCATGCAGTCCAGCTCGCACTTGGGTGGGCCGCGCGCTTGCCAATCCTGAGCTGACTTAGCAAATGCTTAGACGACTTGTAAGTGATTTGATAAGTGCTTAGCTAAGTGCTTGCCATGCACGTAGCAAGTCGCTCAGCAAATTACTTAGCGCGGCACTTAGAAGTACACACTGAGTACATACTAAATGCTTAGCGAAGTATAGCGCTAACTTTGCTACGCGTTTAGAACGTACTTATAGGTGCATAGTTGCGTACATCGAAGAACTATGCTAAGCACTTACATTGGAACGTTAGAAGCACTGGCGAAGTACATAGCCAAGCGAGCAGCTTGAACTGCTAAAAACATAAAGAGGGTACTTCATATGATCTTAGACAAGTGGTTAGCGAGGCCGAGAGAACGTCAGGGGGGGCAAGGGTCTTGGGGCCCTTCCAGCATCATCATCAGCAGCCACATCATCGCCATCAGCAGCGCCATCGCCATCGCCATCGCTATCCTTATCAGAGAAAGGACGGCCAGTATCATCATCCCCCCGCTCGTAGGTGGCGTCGCGCCGCCAAATGCCCGCCCCGAGGCTCGCTTCGCTCACTCGGCAGCGCTTGGCGCAGGGGCGAGGGGCGCGCTCCCCTGCTCGGGTCCAACCAGCCCTCGGCGGCGGAGATGTTGATGAGGGTGCTCCTGGACTTGCCCCCTGCGCTCGCGTAGGCCGAGCCCGCTTGCTGCTTCTCGTCGGAGTGCTCTGCCAACCACTTGGCCGTCTCGAGCTCGAGAGCCACCTTGACCTCCTGGCCCCGCGTTTCGCGGAACTTCTCGCGCAGCCTCTCGATGCGTTTCTCGGCGCCTGCGGCGTGGATCACGCTCTCGCGGATGAACGTTTGCTCCTCGCCGCGGAGCCCGAGCCAGAGCTCGGCGGCGCCGACGCAGACCGCGCTCGCATTGGCTCTCTGCTCGGCGATGGTCTCGGGGTTCGCGACGAAGAAGCCGAAATCCCCGGCGCTGCCCCTCGCCACCGCGGGAACCTTTGGCTGCGGCAATCAATGGGATTCTGGGGGGAAATCCTATTGACTGCCGCGGGAATCCACGGGATGCCTCGGGATGCCCATAGGATTCCCTCGACAGCGCGCAGCCTCGGCGACGCGCTTGGCAACGCGCGGCCCCGGCGACGCGCTTCGCTTCGGAAATCCATCGCGTTCCGAACGGCATCTATAGGGATCCATGTGAGGAACCTAAATAAATGCCCTAGGAATCCCTAAGGCAATCAATAGAAAAACCTTCGGCCATCCATAGGATTCCTTTGGGAATCCATAGGTTTGCTCCGGGCATCCAATGGGTTCTGGAAGACATCCGTAGGATTCCTTCGGATTCCTCGACCTCCTCTTCCTCGTCTCCCCCCCCTCCCCCACCTCCTCCCCCCTTCCCCCCCCCGGGCAAGTTCCCCGAGCGAACTTCGATTCGGGCCATGGTTGTTGCAGTTTTCTTGTTTCCCATGAAAAATGTAATACAAAATTCTTGTAACGATTCCCAATGGCGCACGCGCAGGCGGTAACGGCGGCTCATTGGTGGGGATTTTTTACGGAAAAAAAGCAGGGACCAAAAAGTCCGGGCTGGGCGCGCAAGGAGAAGGGGAAGAGGATGACTTAGGAAATCCACGGGATCCCACAGGCAACTCATTAGTTGGTCATCATTAAATAATACTTATCGGATTCCAAAGAACATTCCTTACAATGTGTCTCTCGTAATTCACAGGGCCCCTCACGACGCCCGTCGGATGCCTTGGAACTCCAACTCCATGGGAGACCCTTAGAATTCCTCTTTGGGAATCCATGGGGATCCTGAGGCAATCCATTGGACTCCTGAGGGAAACCACATGATCCCTTCGGGAATCCATGAGATTCCTTCAGGAAGCCATCGGATTCCAGAGGAAACAAAATAAACGTGTTAGGGAGACCATCGGATTCCGTAGGGACCCCAGCCCTCATATGCCTGAGGAAATCCATAGGGCTCCTTTGGAAATGCATATGTTGCCCGAGGGGAGCCCCCAACAAAAAACAACAAACAAACAAACAGACATTGGATCCCATACGACATTCATGAGTTGCCTCACGCGACCCATCGTTTTTTCTGCAGGAATCCTATAGGACTCCTAAACACATCAACAGGAGTCCTCACGAAATCCACGCACTTCCGCCCGAAATCCGCATGATTGTTCAGGACCGCCATACGATTCGATTAGAAACGTATAGGGTGCCTAACGAAATCTATAGGAATCCTTCAACAACCCATTGGATTCCTGGAGAAATCCATACGATTCCTTTGGCAATGCATTAGGCTCCTTTGGATATCGATGATTTTTGCCGGGAACACATGGGAGATCTATAGGACCCCTTCGGACACCAAAAGGTTCCCTCCGGAAATCTATAGGAGGCCTTCGGAAATGTATTGGATTCCATGTGAAAATCCATAGCGTTCATTCGGACATGCATTGGATTCATTCGGACATCTAAAATTTTATGTTGATAATCATTTGGAAATCTTGAGACAGGCATGGGATTGCTTATGGAATCAATCGGGTTCCTCGGCAAATCCATGGGATTATTTTGGGATGTCACCGGATTCCATCGGATTCCTCCGCCTCCTCCTCTTCCTCTTCCTCCTCCTCCTCTCCCTCCTCCTCCTCCTCCTCCTCCTCCTCCTCCTCCTTGAACCTGTCGGCCGTCGCCCAAGCGAGCTTGGCGTTGTGCTTGCAGAGCGTCGGGATTTTCTGTTCGGAGATGCGCTGGCCCTTGCGGCCAGTGGCGCGCAGCCTGCGCAGGACGAACTCGTCGATCCATCGGAATCCACTGGAATCCATCAGATATCCTCCAGGTGTTCTGGGACATCCATAGGAAAACCATAGGGAGCCACAGGGAACCCATAGGATTCCCCAGGACATCCGTAGGATTACCGAGGACATCAATCGGAAGTCTTGGGAATTTTTGCTACTCAACATTAGAGGAGAACAACTTCGATTCGCAACTTTCCCCAGCGATTAGAAATTTCGGCCTTGCCGCCTCTCTTCCTTGACCAAAACTGCATTGGCCGGGGATGATCAACAGTCATTGGTGCAGGGGGGCACATTGATTATCGGGAGGTCGGGGTTAGCAATGGTGTAGCGGTGCTAACGGTGATGATATTTAATGATGCCGATGTTGGCGATAATGATGAGGACATTGGTCATGATCATGGCCTGGGGATGCGTGAGTGAGTGATGGGATAATGTGAGTGAGTAGGTGTGGATGTTGATGATGATCGACGACGATGATGATTATGATGATGATGGTGATGTTGATGAGGATGATAATGACGACGCTGACGATGATGACGGTTATGATGGTGATGTGGTCATGACGGTCATGATGCGTACGGTGATGATGATGAGTGTGTGAGCTTGTGTGCAGGAGTGTGTGCCTGTGTGCATGCGGAAGAGAGGGGGGAGGCGGAGATCCTGCGCGGTGGGTGTGCAGAGAAAACACCAACCACATCCTGGATCTGGGACACAAAACTATGAGAAACCATCGAGGTTCGCGTCTTCGGACCCTGGAACCGTCTGGAAACGCTCTGGGGGCGCTGTAGGTCATCCGGAAGCCTCCGAGGAGCGCCTGGGGCGCGGTGTGGGCCACGTGGGGGCCCGCATGAACTTTTGGGAATGGTTTTCCGGCGATTCGGGACCTTCGTCGGC
Organism: Prorocentrum cordatum; assembly: GCA_963575745.1. Lineage (NCBI taxonomy): Eukaryota > Dinophyceae > Prorocentrales > Prorocentraceae > Prorocentrum > Prorocentrum cordatum. The sequence continues at coordinate 116,342 of CAUYUJ010017088.1, forward strand.
TGTCTTGGAAGTATCGTGGGCCGCCTTTGGTGCGCCGTGGGCAGTCTGGGCGCCCTCTTGGGAGCCTCTGATTCGGTCGTTGGGTGAGTTGTCCTTCTTGGGCTGTCCTGTAGCGTCGGCAAGGCGAAAAGGCGGACGCACGAACACGAAAAGCCAGCGATGGTTTGCTGCTGGGGCCCTCCTAGGGAGCGCCTTGAAACCCTCCTGTAGCGTTCTGGGGGCGTCGTGGGCTGTCAGGAAGCTATCGTGGAGCGCCGTTGGAAGCCACCTCAAGGGCGTGATGAGCGCCGTCTTTGTGGTTTCTTGGGCATGTGGGCGCCCCGAGGTGCGCCCTGTGGGGACCCGTCTTGGGGCGAGCTTTGGTGTTTCTGGGGCTGTTGTAGAGTGTTGGCAAGCTGAGAAGGCGGAACCCAAAAAAAACATAAAGACCCACGCGAAACTAATGACTTTGCCTCTTGAGGCCCTCTTGGGGGCGTCTTGGAACGCTCTTGGAGCGTCTGCGGTGGAACCCTCTTGGAGCGTCTGCCGTCGGGACGCCTGCGTGGAACGCCTTGGGAGCGTAGTTGGTCATCTGGAGGCGAGAATGATTGTCTTGCGACTCGGTGGGGGTCGGGGCTCTCTGCGCGCGCCTGAATTACCTCTGGGGCCCACGTCCCCCATGCGCTGTCGGGGACCGGGGACCCGGTCCCCAGGCCTCGTAGACGGACGTACATATATATACATAGAGAGAGATGTGCACATGTATGGGTATATAGATGTGTATAACGAAAGAGGCATACATTTATATATATATATACAGATAGCACCGCACACACGTATGTATATAATGTAGGTGTGTATACATATATATTTTTATATATATATATATATATACACAGGTGTGTGTGTGTGCGTGTGTATATGTATGTGTGTATGTATGCAAATGTGTGGGTGTATATGTGTACAAATGGTACATGTATGTGTACATGTCATGCTGATATAATTTCGAGCCTCAAGAACTCGAGGCAGATCGAGCCGCGGCAACGAGGGCGCCCGAGGAGACCCAGATAGGCAACACAAGGTCCAGACCACCCGATCCTCAAACATCGATGCTCCTCCTCATCCTCCTCCTTCTCATCCTCCTCCTCTTCCTCCTCCTCCTCGTCCTCGTCCTCGTCGTCCTCCTCCTCCTCCTTCTCCTCCTGCAGGAATTCTGAGTGCCTGGCTCGCGGTCCTCAGAAGCTCCGGCGACCTCCTGGGGTCCGGCGACCTCCTGGGGTCCCGGGAGGCCACCAGAGCCATCCCCGATTCCTGAGGCCCAAAAATGACAACCAAATCCACATAAAGATCGACGATGCGTTTCTTGTCTATCCGTGGGCCCTAAGGTCCCGACACCTTCCACCGGAATACTTCTTCGCCCCAGATCAAAGTTCGATGGCCTTCGGGTCCGAAATCAGCCCCCGCAAACCAAAATGAGCAAAACACCAGAATCCCACCAGCCCTTTAGGGCGTGAGTGGTTTAGAGAGCCCCCTCTGTCCTCAACCCCCCTTCTTCCCCTTCGGGGAGGGGTTTACCCCTCCCCCATACCCCCTCCCCCTGGGCCTGGAGAGGGAGTTCCGCGGGTGGTCAGGGGGGTCTTTTTCGACGCCTGGGAGGGCAAAAAAACGACGACCCTCACGAGGATTCTGGCCCCGACGGGGGGGCACTCTTGTAGCCCCCTCCTCTTCTGTGAAGCCAAAATCATTGCTTTTACGAGGGTTTTGGCCCCATTTTGGCCTCCCGAGGGGGCCGCGCTCATCTTCCTTCATAGCAAAATCATTGATTTTACGAGGGTTTGGGGCTCATTTTGTCCTTCTCAGGGAGCAGCGCTTCTTTGCGCTTCTGAGGAGGTCGCAAGAGGCTCCAAGATGGCCCCAAGAGGCCCCCAGGAGCCTCCCAAGAGGCCTCCAAGAGGCCCCCAAGAGGCCCCCAAGAGGCCCCAAGAGGCCCCCAAGAGGCCCCCAAGAGGCCCCCAAGAGGCCCCCAAGAGGCCCCAAGAGGCCCCCAAGAGGCCCCCAAGAGGCCCCCAAGAGGCCCCCAAGAGGCCCCAAGAGGCTCCAAGAGGCCCCCAAGAGGCCCCACGAGGAGCCCGAACGACTCACACCAGGACGAGGGGCCCGAACGACTCACACCACGAAGAGCCCGAACGACTCACACCACAAGGAGGGGCCCGAACGACTCACACCAGGACGAGGCGCCCGAACGACTCACACCACGAGGAGCCCGAACGACTCACACCACGACGCGGGCCCCGAACGACTCACACCACGAGGAGCCCGAACGAGTCACACCAGGAGGAGGGGCCCGAACGACTCACACCAGGATAGGGGCCCGAACAACTCACACCACGAGAAGCCCGAACGACTCACACCAGGACGAAGAGCCCGAACGACTCACACCACGAAGAGCCCGAACGACTCACACCAGGAAGAAGGGCCCGAACGACTCACACCAGGACGAGAAACCCCAAACGACTCAAATCACGAGGAGCGCTTTCTCTCCCTCCTCCTCCGCCTCGTCCTTCTCCCGCTCCCCCCACAAGGAAGATGTACAAGGAGGCGGGAGGAAGGAGGAACAGGGGAGATATGCGGGGCCAAGCGGACACACGCCTGAAAAACACGACTGTCGGCATGCTTCGCATGAGTTGCTGTTGTGAGATGGGCTGGTGGGGATACGCGAAGCGTAAAGAATTCAAAACAAAAACAATCCGCTGGATGTCTGGGCCTCGATCATCGATCCTCCGCCCCCAGGGCAGCCAGCAGACCACGGGCATAGGCTGCCCACGGCTCCCGTGGAGCCGTCGCCCACGGCTCCCGCGGACCCGCAACGCCACCCCTCCAGCAGGGGTGGCAGTACCAGAACTGGTCGGTGGGGTGGACGTTGCCGCGGTCGCAAGAGTCTGGTCTCCTGACGGCGGGGTCGGGAGAGGACGCCAGCCGCTGCTCTTACCTTGTGGGGATCGAATTTTCAGCACCTCCTGTTTGCACGTTCTCTTTCTCGCTCTCTCTCTCTCTCATTTCCTCTATCTTTTTTTTTCTCTCTCTCTCTCTCTCTTTCTTTACCATCCCACCCGATATCATCCTATCCATCCTTGCCTTGCTTTCCTTCTATCTCTCACGCACCCGATGCTTTTTCGGCTGAAGCCGTTTTGGGGAAGATCAGGCCCCACGGAGTGCTCCCAGGCCTCGATGTTGACTCCTCCTCGCACTGCGGGGACGGAGTGGCAGCTCCTCTCGTTAGATGGGAAAAATACGCATTCGGAGGACTCTCTCAAAACTCGAGTTGTGCTGGCCTTCGATATAGACGGCGACGAGAACTTCGAGGTTTACGCGCTCTCACAGTGCACGTGCATCCATATACATAGCATTCATGCACGAGCTGAGTGTAAAATGCTTCCAGACCGCCCTCGCAGCTGACCATCCATGCCATTTACAGTGTCCTCAGTGCTTCAATCACCTGTTTTGGCGAGGCTTATCGGACTCTAGGTACCCAACAGACCTGAACGGTGGCTCTCTCAGATCGTGCAAATATCGACGACGTTCTACAACCTGATGGGTCCCGTACTCTGCAGCTTGGAGGAGGCATGGAGGAAGTTCCAGCCCGAGGCCACCAGCCGAGAGCAGCAGACCTACGAATGGAACCTTGCGAGGCTCAGTTTCCGCGAGATGTAGGGACGGGCGGCGGAGTTCGAGGACGGCAGCTCCACTCCAGACTCAGACGCCCCGTGGATGAGGAGCCACTCTTTGATGATGACGATGCGCCCGAAGATGAGGAGTTGGAGCTCAAACGTTTCGTGATGCCGTATCCGCACTTGCAGCCTGACACTCATAATCAAGCAATGTCCTTCCTGAAGATGACCTTGGCCAAAAGCTCGGGTCACACCCAGGGAGGGGCAAGTCCCCCACTACGTTTCTTGCTATGGGGTCGTCGGCACCACCGTCACCTCCGTGCCTTTCTCACAACGTTCCTCTCCGTTCTGTGCCAATTCGTCGGCTCCAAGTAAATAGGGTTCCGTGTACTTAGAGGAGTGGCTCTCTGGAGCACCATTAGAGTGGTCCTCATCATGTTGGGAGTGAGCCGCCTCCGACATGAGATGCTCATGTTCAGACCAGCACGCTGGGTACGACGTGTCTTCCTCATGCTACCTCCTGAGTGGCGGCGAGGTGTATTCGATTGAGATGAGAGTATTGTCCAGCGTTCGATGTTGAACATGCTGGGCCATGATTTGAGCCCACACGAAGCGGTCGTCTACATCGCGGGGTCCTACGCCACACAATATGTTGGGAAAACGTGCCTCAGATCAGGGGCCCTTCCAAGACTGCTAGGACGAGTCCAAGAACACATCCGAGCATGCCTCCATCCCCGTGTTCAACCGAAGAATCAAATCGACCTCGTCATCGTGAATTACGAAAGAATGGTGGTTCTCTCGTCTTCCTCCCGGCCCGGTGGGTCCCGACCGAGAGTGCGCCCTTCCACTACGAGACGCTCGCGATCCGACGATTCGACTCACCTGCGAACCGCGCCGACGCGAAGGAGTCCGAAATGGCGAGCCTCCGTCGGGGTCTTGGGACACTGTATCACCCGCCGAGACCAAGGCCCCACGACGCCGACCTCCCTCCTGGAGACGCCTCCCGCCCCGTCGGATCCCCCCACCAGTCTGGCTTACGGCTACGCGAGCAACCACGCCCGTTCCGTTCCCGACGCCCCCCGACAAGGCCCCCCCACAAGATATCCTTGGGCCCTCTCAGAACCTGCTCCATACTCGACGCCGCATGCACTACAAATTCGAGAACGGTTCCACGGCACTCAAGAAGAAAGACCCCTCTGGATTCTGGAGCCTCAACGACTCGGCGTACTTCTCGCGTTCATGGCGGGCCACTGGCGTCCCTTACCGACGTGCAGGTACCCTTCTCGAGCTGAGTTACGACAACGGCTATTCCTTGCCATGGTCCTGGCCGATGAGTTGCTCTCTTGAACTTGACCAGAGTACGGATGGCAAGACTCCATGCATATAGGCAATTGAAACGTCCTGGGCTCCCAACTGCCCGACGGCCGACGCTGAAGTGACCTTATGAAGTCCAGGCAAAAGGCATGAAACTTGTGGTGCGCAGCTCTATTAAGGAAATGGCTCAATCTATGAAATTTCAAACCGCACGACATTGGTGCGGTCGTCCGCCACGTGTCGCCTTCCGAACCCGAAGGGCATGGAAGGGCAGGGTCTCTGCCAGCAGCTTGTGTGCCAGCTGCGCGTCAGGCTCCCTCCCTCCCTCGGCCAAAGACTCCCAGCTTGTCGTAGGGCCTCTCAACCTCCAGCAAATACCAGGCTCCTCGCGACTACCAATGTGGTGTGTACCCATGGTTTCTCTTCGAACGGCAGTGGCGGGACTCCTCGAGTGGACCCAAACAGCTCGCACGGTTCCGACCGTGGTGCGAACAAGGTCTCAAGCATCTGAGGCTGAGTTTCCGCATTGGCCGCGGCATGGACCCAGATGTTCTCTTCCCCTCTCCTCCTGAGCAGTGGCAAGTTCTAGAATGCACGCTGGCTTCTTCCCTTAACCAACCTGGTGAGAACATCTTCACTGCAGATGACAAACATATAGGCACGAGCTGAACAGCGAATGGAGCCGATACTATTCGATGGCTTCACCGAACAACATAACTTGAAGATGAGTGGCAGGTAAGGTTTGGTATTTCCGAATATGATGCAAGTGTATGGGTCTGGTCTCGGGCTTTCAACGGACTATCCGCCTGGCTGGGTACCCAGAACATGTTCCCCAACCCGACCAAACAACCAAACTCCCCATACGTCCTCCCCGCAGTGAACAGTAAGTGTTTCTGCCCAGATGGAACGAGGTGGTGTGCCACGGCTGGGTACACATGTATGCGACGGATTGCGAATTCGGCAAATGATCCTGGCACGTCGGGCAACCGCTATGTTGGACGAGGGCCTCGGCATTTGCTCAAGGTATGCGGGCTCGACCCTCCGCAGGATGGTCGATTTTTGTGCTGCCGATGCCCCATCGATGACCTTTCCATCGTTGTCGCAGACGCTGATCAGGCTCACGAGCAACACAATGCTCACGCGATTCGCCAAGCTTGGACAGATCTGTCACGCGAAAGCCAAAACAGTCTTATTACAGATGCAGCTCGTCAACCAATAACCTACTCTGCGGTGACCCATCTTAACGATTACAAGATCGACCTGCCCGTGATGCCAAAACTATGTTAGCATTGTGGTGGCTCTCTCTCTCTCTCTCTCTCTCTCTCTCTCTCTCTCTCTCTCTCTCTCTCTCTATAAATATAGTGCCGATTGGTGGGGTCGTATATGAACTGCGCGGGCTAACTATGAGTGGTGCGTTTTCAAGCGTGGCTCACCTATTCTTCTAACCTGGTTTGAGTTCAAAGCTACCTCCCGCCCCCATCGCTTTGAAACCTCAAATTTTCATATATCCTCGACGACAAGCACCGTTAAGATCCGCCAGCCCTTGTGGACCTTAGCCTTTGTCACACTGGCTTGTGAACCCGAGTCCCTTGTCACGACTCCCAGGAACCAGCAATAGTGAAATCCCCAGAGCCAGCACGATCAGTAAACCCGATAGGAACCCGAAAAAAACCAGGACAATCAGGCACCAGCAAAGGCGAGATCGGAGGAACCAGCAAAGGCGAGATAACAGGACGAGGGGCCCGAACGATTCACACCTCGAGGAGCCCGAACGACTCACACACAAGGAGGGGCCCGAACGACTCACACCAGGACGAGGGGCCCGAACGACTCACACCACGAGAAACCCGAACGACTCACACACGAGGAGGGGCCCGAACGACTCACACCAGGACGAGGGGCCCGAACGACTCACACCACGAGGAACCCGAACGACTCACACACAAGGAGGGGCCCGAACGACTCACACCAGGACGAGGGGCCCGAACGACTCACACCACGAGGAACCCAACGACACACCACATAGAGGGGCCCGAACGACTACACCAGGACATGGCCCGAAACAGACTCACACAAGGACGAAAACCCGAACGACTCACGAAAACTACGAAACACAAGGAGGGCCCCAACGACTCACAAGAGGAACGAAGGGCCCGAACGACTCACACCACGAAGAGCCCGAACGACTCACACCAGGACGAGGGGCCCGAACGACTCACACCAGGACGACGCGCCAGAACGACTCACACCACGAGGAACCCGAACGACTCACAACACGAGGAGCCCAACGACTCACACACAAATCAAAAAAAAAACCACAAAATAAGAAAACAAAAAAGGTCGAAACAACAAAATAAAAAACAACAAAAACAATAAAAAAATAGTCATAAGATAAAATAAAACAAGGAGGGGCCCGAACGACTCACACCAGGACGAGGGGCCCGAACTTTTCACACCACGAGGAGCCCGAACGACTCACACACAAGGAAGGGCCCGAAAGACTTACACCAGGACGAGCGGCCCGAACGACACAGAAAACCCCCAGAAGCATGCGCAAACGAACGAACGGCTCGAACGACTCACAAAAAAAAACCAGAAAACGAGCGGCCCGAACGACTCACAGAAAACCCCCCGAACGACTCACAGAAAACCCATGAGAACCACAGAAAACCCCAGAAGACCCCACCTTGTGTGTGAGTCGTTCGGGCTCCTCGTGGGGTGAGTCGTTCGGGCCCCTCGTCCTGGTGTGAGTCGTTCGGGCCCCTCTTTGTGTTGAGTCCTTTCGGCTCCTCGTGGTGTGGTCGTTCGGCCCTCGTCCTGGTGTGAGTCCGTCCGGCCCCTCGTCCCCTCCGGCCCCTCCTTGTGGGTGAGTCGTTCGAGCTCCTCGTGGTGTGAGTCGTTCGGGCGCCTCGTCCTGGTGTGAGTCGTTCGGGCCCCTCCTTGTGGTGTGAGTCGTTCGGGCTCTTCGTGGTGTGAGTCGTACGGGCCCCTCGTCCTGGTGTGAGTCGTTCGGGCTCCTCGTGGTGAGTCGTTCGAGCTCCTCGTGTGTGAAGTCGTTCGGCCGCCTCGTCCTGTTGTGATCGTTTCGGCGGGCCCTCCTTGTGTGTTGATCGTTCGGGCGCTCCACCTCGGTGTGAGTCGTACGGGCCCCTCGCCTGCTGGTGTGGGTCGTTCGGAGCCCTGCCATGAGTGTAGTCTTTCGGGCTCCTCGTGTGTGAGTCCGTTCGGGGGGGCGCCCCGTCGTTCCTGGTGTGAGTCGCTTCGGTTCTTCCCTTGTGGTGTGAGTCGTTCGGGCTCCTCGTGGTGTGAGTCGTTCGGGCGCCTCGTCCTGGTGTGAGTCGTTCGGGCCCCTCCTTGTGGTGTGAGTCGTTCGGGCTCATCGTGGTGTGAGTCGTTCGGGCCCCTCGTCCTGGTGTGAGTCGTTCGGGCGCCTCCTTGCGTGTGAGTCGTTCGGGCTCCTCGTGGCGTGAGTCGTTCGGACCGCTCGTCCTGGTGTGCGTCGCTCGGGCCCCTCCTTGTGTGTAAGTTGTTCGGGCTCCTCGTGGTGTGAGTCGTTGGGGCCCCTCGTCCTGGGGTGAGTGGTTCGGGCCCCGCATTGTATGTGAGTCGTTCGGGCTCCTCGTGGTGTGCGTCGTTCGAAAAGAAAAAGCACCCTCGTCCTGGTGTTGAGGCGTTCGAGCCCCTCATTGTGTGTGAAATCGTTCGGACTTCTCGTGGTGTGAGTTGTTCGGGCCCCTCGTCCTGGTGTGAGTCGTTCGGGCCCCTCCTGGTGTGAGTCGTTCGGGCTCCTCGTGTTGTGAGTCGTTCGGGGCCCTCGTCCTGGTGTGAGTCGTTCGGGCTCCTCGTTGTGTGAGTCGTTCGGGCGCCTCGTCCTGGTGTGAGTCGTTCGGGCCCTTCCTCTTGGTGTGAGTCGTTCGGGCTCTTCGTGGTGTGAGTCGTTCGGGCCCCTCGTCCTTGTGTGAGTCGTTCGGGCTCCTCGTGGTGTGAGGCGTTCGTAGTGCCCCTCCTTGTGTGAGTCGTTCGGGCTCCTCGTGAGTGATCGTTCGGGCCCGAGCGTCCTGGTGCGATCCTTCGGCGCCTCCTTGCGCGTGCAATCGTTCGGGCCCCTCGTGGTGTGAGTCGTTTCGGCCCCTCGTCCTGGTGTGAGTCGTTCGGGCCCCTCCTTGTGTGTGAGGCGTTCGGGCTCCTCGTGGTGTGAGTCGTTCGGGCCCCTCGTCCTGGTGTGCGTCGTTCGGGCCCCTCCTTCTGTGTGAGTCGTTCGGGCTCCTCGTGGTGTGAGTCGTTCGGAGCCCTCGTCCTGGGGTGAATCGTTCGGGCTCCTCCTTGTGTGTGAGTCGTTCGGGCTCCTCGTGGTGTGAGTCGTTCGGGCCCCTCGTCCTGGCGTGAGTCGTTCGGACCCTTCCTTGTGCGTGAGTCGTTCGGGCTCCTCGTGGTGCGAGTCGTTCGGGCCCCTCGTCCTGGCGTGAGTCGTTCGGGACCCAGACATATACCAAAAGAGAAAACCATACGTCTCAAATTCGACGGCATTTCCCCCTTTGTATACACTGACAAAAAGACACCCCCCAAGGAAGCCCTTCAGAACCCAACTACGCGCGTGCGCTCCAAAGCGCCCGATTGAAGCCACTGGCTCCACCTTTAACCATCTCGTCTACCCCATGCGCCTCTTGTCCACCGGCGCGGCATGGTGGCGGGGTGGGCCGGAGGCCATTAGGATACCCCCAAGGGCGGCGAGCGGAGACGCCAAAGGCATCGAAAACCGCGAGGGGGGGGAGGATAAGGGAGAAGAAAAGGACGGAGAGGGAAGGCTCGGAAGCCCTTGGATGGGGGGGGGTGCCCATCCGAAGGAACGGTGCCCCCCCCCCCCTCCCCGTCGTGAAAACGAGGCACCAGCCGTGGCAACGACCTCCCCCCTATCCCCCCCCGCGACCTGAGTAGACCACCCAGGCCAGCGGGGGGCGTCTTAGGGGGCGGGGGTTCTGACTTCGATGAAAGAAGAAGGAGGAAAGCGGGAGGCAAGGATCAGGCAGACGAAAGCCCTTTTAGGCTTTACCCGGCGCGTGGACATGCCCTTTTTGGCTTCTGCGGGGGCTAACCCGCGCGGTCGCCCGCAGGCGACAGGGCGCCCGGGCCCTCTCCGCGCGCGCGCAGGCGCGTGGCAAACTACATGCGCACGATCGTCCGTGGAATCGAATGAAACCGTCCGCGGCGAGTCGTCCGCGGCGAATCAGGACCACGCCGCCCTGGAAGAAGAGGCGCTACAAGGATGCATTTTGTGACGCTGGAGATCCTGATGCGACGAGGACGCCGCAGAGAAACATTCTGCGCGCGCGCACGACCTGGAACGACAAGGACACTACAGGAACAAATTCGGCGACGCTGGAGTCCCCGATGAGACGAAGAAGCTGCAGAGACACGTTTCATGGCGCAGCAACACCGAAGTGACGCAAACGCACCCCGCGACAAAACAAGGACGCTGCAAGAAGAAACTCGGCGACGCAGGAGTGCCTGGAAGCTACAGAGGCATGGAAAGGAGGCCACGAGGAAACTACAGAGGCATCGAAGCGTCTCGACGACGAGGAAGCTACAGAGGCATCTTCTGTGACACTGGAGCTCCGCAGGACAAGTGCGCACTGAAAACCCGAAAAACGAAATCCCACCAGCCCTTTGGGCGTGAGTGGTTTAGGGAGTCCGCTCTGTTCTCAACCCCCCTTCTCCCCCTTCGGCGAGGGGTTTACCCCTCCCCCTACCCCCTCCCCCTGGACCTGGAGGGGGCCTTCTGCGGATCGTCAGAGGGTCCTTTGTCTATCCCTGGGACAGCTAAAATTCCCACCAGCCCTTTGGGTGTGAGTGGTTTAGAGAGCTCTCTCTGTTCTCAACCCCCCTTCTTCCCCTTCGGGGAGGGGTTTGCCCCTCCCCCTCCCCCCCCCCCTGGGCCTGGAGAGGTCCCTCCGCGGGTCGTCAGGGGAGTCATTGTCGACTCTTGGGAAGGGCTGAAAAACGACACCCCTCGCGAGGATTCTGGCCCCGACGGGGGGAGGGGGAAAAAAAACCCTCCTCTTCTGTGAAGCCAAAATCATTGTTTTTTACTGCGGTTTTGGCCCCATTTTGGCCTTCTGAAGGGGGCAGCGCTCACCCCTCTTCCTTCAAGGCAAAATCACTGATGTTACGAAGGTGTTGGGCTCATGTTGCCCTTCTGAGGGGGCAGCGCCCATTAAAGCCCCCCTCTTCTTTGATCGATCTCCTCCAAGATGGCCCCAAGAGGCCCAGGAGGCACCAAGAGGCCCCAAGATGGCCCCCAGAGGCGCCCCCAGGAAGCCCCCAAGGGGCCTCCAAGGGGCCCCCAAGATGCCCCCAAGAGGCCCCCAAGAGGCCCCAAGAGGCTCCCCCGACGCACCCAAGACGCTCCTGGAAGCCCCTGGGGCCGCCAAGAGGCCCCCAAGACGCCCCAAACGGCCTCCAAGAGGCTCCCAAGAGGCCCGAAGAGGCTCCCCCAAGGCACCCAAGACGCTCCTAGAAGCCCCTGGGGCCGCCAAGAGGCCCCCAAGACGCCCCAAAAGGGGACGAGGTGCCCGAACGCCTCACGCCACGAGGAGCCCGAACGACTCACACCAGGACGAGGGGCCCGAACGACTCACACCACGAAGAGCCCGAACGACTCACACCAGAAGGAGGGGCCCGAACGACTCACACCAGGACGAGGCGCCCGAACGACTCACACCACGAGGAGCCCGAACGACTCACACCACGACGAGGGCCCCGAACAACTCACACCACGAGAAGCCCGAACGAGTCACACCAGGAGGAGGGGCCCGAACGACTCACACCAGGACGAGGGGCCCGAACAACTCACACCACGAGAAGCCCGACCAGGACGAAGAGCCCGAACGACTCGCACCACGAAGAGCCCGAACGACTCACACCAAGAAAAAGGGCCCGAACGACTCACACCAGGACGAGAAACCCCAAACGACAAACGACTCAAACCATGAGGAGCGCTTTCTCTCCCTCCCCCTCCGCCTCGTTCTTCCCCCGCCCCCCCCCCCCCCCCCACAAGGAGGATGTGCAAGGAGGCGGGAGGAAGGAGGAACAGGGGAGATATGCGGGGGCAAGCGGAGACGCGCCTGCAAAATACAACTGTCGGCATGCTTCGCAAGAGTTGCTGTTGTGAGATGGGCTGGCGGGGATACGCGAAGCGTAAAGAATCGGCAGCCCCCCCCCGCAGGGAGCCGCGAGGTCTCGGCGGATCCGCGTGTCACCCCCGCTCCGCTGGGCCTCCCAGGAGCCCACGAAAGTGCCGACAGTTGCGCAAGATCGCAGGAGGCGACAGATGCGCAGATCGCAGCCCCCCAGAGGGCGCCGCGAGGAGGAGGTAGGAGGCGGGAGGGAGGTGGGCGGGAAGACGGGGCGACCGGAGTGCTCTATTCAATACCGAGTACCCAACCAAGGGAGGGTTGGGAACAATAGCCGTGCTTGGCTTTTCCTAGAACCCGACCCCTCGCCCGATAACCAAAGCGCCACCATTGCTATCCTTCGGGGCAGGAGCCTTCCCCGCTCGCCCCCCCTGGCCCCGCCCGCGCGCGGGCTGCAGCGCCTCGAACCACTCGGCCCCCCACTGTCGCGGAGAAAGGCAATGCAGGGCCCCGGGCCCTCAACCCCGAAGACACTTTTTTTTTCTCGAGTCGGAATGCTCCACTGCTTTCCTCCGTTCAGCATGGCCCATGTTGAATCATCGGCGTGGGCGAATTCCCGGGCTGGTGGAATTGGGAAATGTCTTAAGCCCTTGAGAACCATATCGCGCGTCTGGGTCGGTGACCCAGACTCTTGTGACGGGTGCATAGTCTGGATCGTAATGCAACGCGACCCTAATGCTGCACGTCTTCCGTATGCCTTCCAAAGGCAACTTCTCAGTAAATTCATCCTTACCGAGCCCGGCAGCAACACGTCGGCCTTCGTAAGATTTAATAGCGTCTAAGTCCTGCGCGGTTCGGGCGAGGAGTTGCCCTGGCCAAGGCGCTCTCCACCTTGGCTGAACCATCGAGAAGTTAGACTGACGATCCAATCTATATTCTGTATCAGCAAGGCCGAGCTTTTGTCTGGCATCATCATCTGGTCTCGAGTCTCGATGGAGATCCCGACCGCCAGGTACCGCAGGCACGTCACCTACAATGACTCCACCCAAACCATCGTCATCGGAGTCATCATCATCATTCGGTGGTGTTGCGGCCTCGACTCGTACTGGGGGCGGCGGCATCGGTGCGCCTGGATCCCGGTCACTGAACAGCTGTGCCGCCTGCGAACCTAATCGCCCCCCCTGGCCGGCTGGGCCGTCAGAAGAACCGCCTGGATGAATAACGACGTTTTTAACCTTCGTCTGTGCTATCCCATGTGCTTCACGCACAGGGGACTTAGGTTCTTGGTCTTGTGCAATACCATCTAAAGTATTGCTGTAGACTTGATCGGACTTTTCAATGATCGGGCGCTTGCCTGCTGGCTTCTTAATATCAGGGATGGTAGGGCCATGTGCAATCTTCAACTCGACGCACGCGCGTGCAAGTTCTCTCGCTCCGCAAGCATAACAATAGTGTAACTGTTCACCTGGGGCTCTGAGGTTAATATATATATATATATATATATATATATATATAAAAAAAAATGACTCGCAGATTTGTCGTGCACACCCTGTGCTGCCATGAAATCTGTCGCCCGGTCGCGAAAAGTCACGCACGCGGTCTCGTCGTGGAGCCCCCGCGATAGGTCATGCATCGCAAGCCAGTGGTCCATGGTGGTCAGGTGTCCGAACGTCGTGGGATCCGCGCATGGCCTCGGCGCCCTCAGCCCCGAATTCTGCGGTTTCCTTTGTTGGCGCCGTATAATCTTTGCCCGGTTACACATCGAACAACAAGGGGTTCTTAGGAGTGTGAGTTCGCAAATGCGAGAGGGAGACCACGCTCTTTTTGAACCGCTCAGTCGCCGAGACTGGCACCTCAACCTCAACGCCATCTGGGTCGACTTCGGGCGGCACGTCGATGCCAACAGGGTCAACCCCGCCCGATGTCTTGGCGCCTGACGCCACGCAACACCACCGCTCGGGAGTCGCAGGCTTCCCGGCGGCAGCCGCGCACATCCACTGACCCTGCGCCTCTGCCAGATAGGGGATAGGGTCAAGTACGGTATCTTGCCATCGACGATCAGGTCGACTTACTCTGTGACCGTTGGGCAAAAAGGTAAGTAGGACCACTGGCCGGCTGGCCAGACGAAACTAAAGCCGTGATCCATGCACCGCTCTCCTACTGAGATCACCACCGTTGTCTCCGGCATGACCAATGCTTCATCAGCCCCATCCCTGAAGTTGGGGCATGCGACGCAAACGGAACCGAGGGCCCGCGAGGAACCTCCAGCAGTATTCAGGGCAATTGAATCTTCTAATCTTTTTATCATACCCGTTGCGCCTGCAGCTCGAATGAACCTCTCTGCAATGAGGTTGCGTCCGCAGCCTGTGTCGACTATGAACCAAAGCGCGCCGAGGTGTACATATGATATCTCTCTGCACCCCGCAGCTGAGCCACCTTGGGCAGCTTCGTCATTCCCCTCAGACGCTAACCAAAGATGCCAAACTTCGTCTGCTAAACCAGATGCTCTGAGCTGGGCGCCCATCAACGATGCTTCCCATTCAGTTTGCATTCGTCGACATTCTTCTCTCGGCACTGTCCACCTATTGTCTACACTCGAAGGCAGCTCTTTTGGGCTGCGGCGGCGCACCTTCCTTCGAGTGACAGTTGGTTCACGAGTGGAAGGGGTGAAGCTGGACGCTAAGTCCGCGTCTACCCGTCTTCGCAGGTCTGACGCATTTTTTTCTGCGGGGCTCAACTCAAAGGGATGCGATTGCCCCCCTTGGCAGAGGATGCAACTGAACGAGGATAGCGACGAATTGCGTCAACTTTCTCTGCGTTCTTGTTGCGTCTCGGAAGCGGGAACAGCTTCCTCGGAACAAAAAAGCTGCGAGCAAGTGAGCATGCATTGCGTGTGTCCACCATAGTTGGCTGTCCATCTGAATTGTTCTGTAGGCCGCGAGATCCCCTAGCCAGCGGAGCAGGACACGCAAAATAGAGCTCGGCTGGCTGTGCCAGAGAGCCTATGCCTGCCCTTTCCTCGTCGGCTTAGCCGGCGGGAATATCGTGGCCACATTTTCATGAGGCCAATCAGCGCCAGCAAGACAAGGGAGAAAGATGCGACGATCATCTTGGCACTAACAAATAAAACGCCAGCGCCTTGCCATCGCCGCAGATGGTTTGGCGTGTTTTTCGCGAGCCAACAGTCTTTGCCTCGTGAGCCAGCTCCTGTCTCGGTGAACACCCTGCATGGTTTGTCTGTCAATTTTCCTTTGCCCTTGCTTTACTCGATTCTCGGCTTATTGGGGTTCTCCCCTGGCGTTGCATCGCCATCATTCGCAGCGGCAGAATCAGCTTGCCGTGAGGTTCTCTGATAGCCTAAGGACTTGCCAGCCTCGAGCTGTGCTTCTTCGTATTTGTCACGTTTGACTTTCCCGGCCTTGGACAAGCCTCTGCGCCGCTTGAAACACCCACTGTAAGGGCCCTTGCAGTTACGAGGGTCACGCGACCATGCGTAGCACACCATCTTACGCTGGCGTTCTCGCAAAGTCTCCGACTGACTCCTCGTCCGCGACTGCGCCGCATTCGAGCTGCCGGCTTTGTTCGATGGATTCGAGGAGCGAGGCCGGTCCTTTCCTTTCGGGTCTTTACTTCCAGATTTCTCGCCCCTGCCTCTGCGGTCATTCTTCCCGCCAGTAGCCCTATGATCACCGCCCGCTCCCGGCTGTGCCGGCGCGGCCCGTTTCCTAAGCTTCTTGCGATTACGAGGCCATTTCTCCTTGCTTCACAAACATGCAAGTCGCCTCGCCTCTAGTGGTTCCGCTCGCCGTCTTGTCCGCAGGCAATCCTGATCGATGGATTGCTGCCGCCATGGCGGAAGCTCTTCGCCCGCCCCCGCCACCCTCATTCGTCCCACCTGCCAGGCGGGCCTGTCTATTTCTGGAACTGAGGGTCGATTCATGTTCGGAAATTGCCCACTGTTCTCCGCCCCGCATCATAAGTGATCCGACCTGAAGCAAAATCTATGGATAAATGCGCACCCCCGTGCCCGGAGCATGTGTCGACAGTTCATACCACTGCATTGCATGCTCAATCCTCGGAACCTGTCTATACTGTTCGTAGAAATGCGAATGTATTGAAGCCTTCATTTCATCCAACGGTTCCCTGGCACATACAGCTCGTGGTATCGCTCCATCCATTCGCCATAGAAGTGATACAAAGCTTGGTTGGGCTTGGTCAATCATTATTTCAAGCAAATCGCGACATATCCAGCGTTGCCCACTTTCAGACCTGACAGAGCACCAAGCACATATCGCGCGAATGATTTCTCGGCCAGTGAGAAGTCACCCCCCAATATGGCAGGGACGCTGCACGCGGTTGATTTGTGAAAAGAAACAAGTATGCTGCACTGGCAGGCGTTGGTTGCGCTGCATCTTGGCAAATTTCTCAAGCTGCTTCGTTGCGATCATCATGTCAAGACGAGTCAATGACCCGGAATATCTAAGGTTTTCCTTCGGCATGTCGGGTTCCATGGCTCCAATGACCCATGTCTGTCCCGCCTGAACGTCATGCCATGATCCAGCTACCGCTCTGATGCGATGCTGCTTCCATTCGCGGAGTGTCTGGGCACTCGGAATGTCCAGCAAATTCAATTCTTCATTGTTTCCCAAACTCCTCCAATTCACACCCACATGGTTGGCATTAAACGGCTGTCAGGTTGGGTCATCATGGCCATTCGGCCCCCCGCCGCCGTCTCCGTCTGGGTCGCCGCCGCCACCGGGTCCCCCTGGGGGGCCTTTGGGTGGCTTGGGCTTACCTGTGTCGGAAAAACTGCATTGCCGCGGTCGCGGCAGTGCCGGGGGCTGTACTCTGATCATCTCTCTGGTCATCGCCATGTCTTCCCGGGTCTCCACCTTCCTCACTTGTCGCGGCTGAACCGACGGTGAGAGGAAGGCCCCCAGGCAAGCCAAATGTGTTAAGAGGGACACCACCGGGATTCATTCCTTGGACATACTCCCGCGTCGAACCTTCACCCGCACCAGGAGACTCCTCGACAGCCGTTCCAGGAATGAAATGCGATCTTGCGCGAGGAAGCGTGGGCGCAGACGGAGCGGTCAACATTGACATGTTATCGAAATCCAACTTGTCTGATTTACGTGCTTGTCATGCGTTCAGATCCAACGTCCCCAGGCAAATCCGATTGTCTGAGTGCCTGCTCGTCAGGGTCGTTGTTAACGCGGTGAGTATCAAGCATGCCTCGCCCCCCCCCCCCCTTTCTCGAGGTCATCCTGTCGCCCAAACTCTTTCTTCCAGGCGCGCTCAGTGCACCGTTTGGCACCCGTGCCCAGGCGATCCCTACGCGTGCGTTTCGAACAACTACTGCGCTGCATACCCCGATTGAAAGTTCGATGCGCAGGTGACAGATCTGACTCGGATTGCCCCTTCATGTCTGAGCTTGCATACTGCCATGCTCACTCACGTGGCGAGCAGCGATCGGATGAGGAGGCGGCCCAAGATGCGCCGGCCGCGCCGGCGCCGATTCGAACTTTTCCTCGGGGCCCACTTCTGCCGGCAAAGCCGCAGTCGCACAGCCTACTCTTGGCAAAACTTCTGTCGCGGGTTGCCCCCGTCACCGGATTTTATCCCGCGATTCTTTGTCTATCCGATGTTGCTCCAGATCAGACCTGAACCTATTGTTTTCCTCGCTCGCGGCCCGAGTGGCAAGGGCGTTGTTTCCCATGTGTCAATCCGCGTGCCCTTTCAGACGACCCCAGGCATAGGCCACTCTTTCGGTCCTCATCTACGATTACCTGGGCCTTCTGTTCTTGTTCTCGAAGGGCCCCCAGAGCTTCCGAGTTGACCCTTCCGGCCTCGAGTCTAGCAGCTTCAAATTGATTGCGGAGCTCCTGATGTTCTCGCGCTGCTTGTTCTCGGGCCCCTTCTTCCCCCCTCCTGGCGGCATCAGCCGTTCCTCTGCATTCAGCTTTCTCTCTCTCAGCCTTCTGCTGAGAGTCTGACGCCGGCGGTTCGGCCATGCTCTGGATTATCAATATGTCATTATCCTCTTGAGCAAGGCGCCGCTGGGCTTCGCCTGTAACTCCTGCTGCGCTGGCCTCAGCTTGCCGCATTCGTTTATGCGCATTTCCACAATGACAGTTCTCTCATGTTCCACCTTCTGTGCAATTGCCTGCCTCTCTGCCTCGGACGCCGCAAACATGCGGTTAGCCTCTTCAGCGGCTTCCTTATCTGCCTGCGCCTCAACGATGATCTGCTGTATTTGCGCACTCGCAGCTCTCAACGGTTCTCGATCCTGTCTTCGTCTTTCCGCCCGCTCTTGAATGGCGATGCGACAGCAAATATGCTCCCCCATCGCAATGCATTCCTCGCAGAGCCATGCTAGGCTACGTTTAGGACAAACATTCTGGCATTGCGAGCACAAGCCTTCGACGTGAACCCCCCGGTTTACGCGCCTTTCCCGGGCGTCGATTCTCCGCCCGAGTCGGGCGCGCAGGCCCGGCAGCCCAGCAACTTCCCCGCGTCGAGAAGCTGCCGGTGGTTCTATTCGACGACAACCACGCGTGGTGATGCAAGAGCGTCGAATCCCCTTGAACTGGAACGTCCGGCCCTGGGGGCCTTGCCGGGGCGCCCTCGCGCGCTGCTGGAGGCGCGTGCGTTGCCCCCTTGCTCTTGCACCCCTATTATTAAAATCGGCGCCCCGACTCTGTGCTGTTTCGTCTCTTTCGCCCTGCATTACGAGCTCGTCGAACACTGGCACTCTGCCCCTGTTAGTCCGGGGCAGTGTGAAGTCTGGGCGGCGAAACGCCTGCAACAAGGGGCACGCGCGCCAAGGATCATGCAATCGCGCGCGAGGGGGCGCGCGCGGAAGCTCGGGGAGGGCGGGGGAAGCACGGGGGCCATGCTGCAGGGGAGGGGCGCGCAGGGATGGAGCGGGGAGAGGGCGCGCGATCGGAATAGGGTGAGGGGGCCCGGGGAAAGCGGGCGGGGCACGAGGGGGAAGGCGCGGGGGGCCGGAGAGGGCGGAGGCGCGCAGGGAAGCACGGAGGCAAGGGGAAGGGGGCGCAGGAGGGGGGCGGAGGGAGGAGGCGCACGGTCGGAATAAAGCGAAGGGGGGGGCCAGGGGCGGCGGGGGAAGCGCGGGGGGGCAGGCGCGGAGGCGCGGAGGGAATGGGGGGGGCGCCGGGGCGGGGGGGGGGCGGGGGGGCTTGGGGGGGGGGGCCCCGGGGGGGGGGGCGGGGGAGAGGGGGGGGGGGGATGGCGGGGCCAGAGGGGAGAGAGGCTTGGCGGGGGGGAGGGGGGGGCGGGCCCCGGGGGGACGGGGGGCCAGGCCACAGAGGCAGGCCCGGGCCGAGGGGGTGGGGGGGGGGGGCGGGGCCGGCCCCCAGGGGCAGAGGCAGGGGGCCAGAGGGGGGGGGGGGGTTGGGTGTGCGGGCCAGGGTGGGGGGGGGGGGGGGGGACCTTGGGGGGGGGGAACGACGACCGAGAGCGAAAAACGGGGGGCTGGGGGGGGGGGGAGGGGCGGTGGGAAAATAAAGGGAGGGCGGGGGGGGATGCGGAGGGGGCATGGGCGGGCGGGGCTGGAGCCGCCCTGGAGCGCTGAGACGCGCGCGGGGGGCCGGTTATGGCTTATATCGGTAGTCGATAAATAAATGCCGAAATAGGAGGGGGCGCTGGGCGGGCGCTGGAGCCGCGGGGGGGCGCTGAGACGGCGCGGGGGAGGGGGCGGAGCGGGGGGGGGGGTGCGGTGCCGAAATAAAGTGGTCGGGGCGGAGGGGGCACTGGGCGGGCGCTGGAGCCGCGGGGGTGCGCTGACTTTGTAGCCCACCGTCGTTATGCAGCTTATATCTGTAGTTATACAATGTGCAACTGATGTTATAGAATGGACAAGTTAAGGTATAACCAAGACAAGCAGCAAAACTCAACTTATAACTTGCATGGCATTTATACCTGCATTATAGAACACATAATTGGTTATATTGGTAGTTATGCCACTTCAAGATAAACTTGACAACCGTTTTATATTTGGATACATGTAATTATATGTGGAAATATTCCACGTATAAACAGTTATGAACAGTTACGAATAGTTATGAAATCGCGGGAAATTTCAACATAGAAAAAGGGGAGGAGGGAAGGGGGAAAACACACAATTGCAAAAACAGATGACGCGCCCGTCCTCGTCGTGGCCCACGATTCGCGAAAAATCGTTGTCGTCGTCGTCGTTGTCGTGAGGGGTGGCTTGCTTCCCCTATCCTGGCCGCTCCATGGCATGTATCTCAGGCAGCCAGAAAACCGATCGGCGCATCGGGGCGCCCGCTATCGGATGCGCCGAAAGGAAGAGTGCTACTGCGGCCCGAGGTACATGCCGCGGGGCGGCTGGCGGATTACGCTGGCCCTGCACGTCCAGCGCGTCGTGGCCAGCCGCGCAGGGTCTTAGCGGAGCCCCCCAAATGAGCGTTTCGCTTGACATCCTCGCACGCATGACGTGCTCGCAATGTGATAATCTTTTGCAAAACAGAATCACGTGCCAAAGCAAGAGCGGATCAAGCGCTTCGCCTGAGACATCTTCCAACAACTATGTCGCCACGGCGTCGTTTGAGTTGTAGCTGACCCCCCGCGTAGCTTTTCGGCTAGCAGTTGGCACCGCGGAGACGGCCAGGTATGCCTCCGAAGAAGCGGGCCCGGATTAGGCATAATGAGTTGGGCGTTTCGCAGGCTGCAATGGCGCGCCATCTAGCTGAGCAGGGGGATGGACCAACTGAGTCGGCCCACCGGCATCGGATACAGCAAGAACTGATAGATTTGACAAATATTTGGACGCCAGTTGGGCCCGTTGTTCAAGATATAGAGCTGCCCATGTTAGAAGACGGCAGCAAAATGTTGACGATTATCCATCCTGTTGCGATGTTATATCACATGTGTGCCTCATGCGAGCAGTTCGCAGTCTTCCTTCGCCAGTGTTGCTCAGGTTTCGAGGGCGATGGCAATTTGTTGTTATACACAGACGAATGCACGACTGGCAATCAGCTGAGGCACGACGCTATAGGGCGCGTGCAGACAGTTTACTGGTCTTTGAAAGTGTATCCACACTGGTGGAGATCTCGGCTATGCGGGTGGTGCGTCTTCACATTTTTGCCGTGCGATTGGCAATGTGCCATGGACGGCGGCTTGTCTGCTCTAGCCAAAATCATTCTGCACAAGTTTTTCATTGACGGCGCTTCGAACTTTCATACAGGCATCGCGCTGCCGTCCCGACATGGGCCGTTTGTGCTCAAATGTGGGATTGCCTGCTTTATCCAAGATGAAGCCGCCCATAAATCACTGTGTAGTGTGAAGGGCGCCAGCGGTTCGAAACCATGTTTGAAATGCAAAAACATAACAAAGGGGATTACGCATGAGCCGGGCGAAGAGTACTGGCGCGATGTGTCCGTTGCAATGCCAGAGGAGTTTGACGAGCACGATAGGGAAAGCTTCAATGAGATGATTGCCAGACTTGAGCGGGATAAGTTGGTTTTGGGGAAAGGGCGTTTCCAGAATTTGCAACAGGTGTTAGGAGTGACTTATCATCCAGAGGCCGCCATTTTCGACCCTCAATGTAGGTTGCACTTTTCACCGCCAGATCACGTGCATGAAGACTGGATGCACGCGGCAGCGGCCAGTGGGGGTTTTGGACAATATGCGCTGAATTCATTCCTGCTCAAATCGTTCCAGCATGGCGTGGTCGATGCAGATTTGGACGCGTGTCAACAGCAGATCCGCTGGCCATCGAATCGTGACGCCTTGCATCGAGAATTTTTCAGGAAACGAGTCACGCAACCGAATCCAAATAAAAAGGAAGGTTCGAAGCATGAGCCCCATTTGAAATGTTTCGCATCGGAGACGATCCAGGCAACCCAGGCTGCAGTGTTATTTGCGATTGTCGTCATCATTCCCATGAATATTTTGGCATCGGAATGCCGCTGCTTATTCCTGTTGAACCAGATGTTCGATATCTTAGGCGGGGGCCCTGCAGAAACAAATGGGGGCGCCACGATTCCCCAGACCCCCCCGCCCCCTCAAAAGCATCCCTGGGTTCAGCGGGGCGCCTTCTGGGCGAACTACTGCGCCCCCATGCTGTCGCGGGCCCCCGAAGGCCAAGGGGGCAAAGCGGTCGAACACATCCCGTTGTTGAGGGCCGTCGTGCGAGAGCACCACAAACTAGTAACGACGCTGGCGCGTGCCCTCCCACCCCCGCATTCTCTGTTGATCCACCACCCCCCTCGGCGCCCCTCCCTGCCCGGACACTCCGCCCCATCAGCATCATCCTCCGCGTGCATCTGACGCTTTGCTGGCCCCGACCCCCCGAGCCTCACTGTCCTCGCCCATTTCCAGCCCCGCTCCCCTTGCGACCCACGCAGGCGGGGCGGGGGAGGGCGGGGATGAAGCGGGGAAGCGGGCAGCAGGAGGGGGGGGGAACAAGGGGGCGAGGAGGAATGAGACGATGATGAATAAAGGGGGAGGGGATGGGATGGAGGATAGGGGTTTTAGAGAGGACGAAGACGAGGGCGAGGAGGAGGACGAGGAAGAGAGAAGAGGAATCGCCATGTTATGAGACACGCAGGTCGGACCCGCAAGGGCGAGCGGACTCATTAGGCTCTACGGCCCGAACGTTGCAAAGCCGAAGGTCCATAGCATGTACCATGTGGTTGACATGTTGGAGGCCCTGGGCGTTAACCTCACTTGTTTCGCGGGGGAGCGCAAACACCGAGAGTTGAAACGCATTACACGCAATAACCGTCCAGGTGATGCGGGGCAGTCCCACATGGTGAGGAAGTCAGTAGTGAAGTATACCCACGACTTGATAGATGAAACTTCTTTCGAGCCCACCTTCCTTATCGCCCAGTCCGCATCGCCAGAGCACATTCCAGTGATGCGGGCGATGTTTCGGGAGCTGGGCCCTGTCATTTATAAGGCCAAGAGCGCTCATAGCACGGTTGGCATTTTGAAAATAGGCGATTGCGTTCGCGGTATCAGCGCCGGCCAAATCTTCGTCGGCCTAGCCGAGTTGTTTCTGTCAGGGGCCCACAACATTTCGGGCGAGCATTTTTTTGTGATTCGCTTGCAGGCTGCCGAGCAACTCGAAGGGAGGCTCTGGCGCTTCACTGGGACATCCGTTTTCTATCCCCTCGAGTGTGTCAAAGGGGCCGTGCCGTACGTTTTGAAATCGGGTGGTTTTCTCCCCTTGCTCCCGATGCTCGAGGCCATGTGATTCAGCGGTGATAATTAACGATTGGACCTCCGCTCAAGAAAAGAGAGAGCCCCTCGCCCCTCGGTTTCGGACCAGGCTCGCCGGTCACCCTTCCACCCCCCACTACCCCTCTGCTTCGGACCAGGTTCGCTGGGTCCAGCGCTGGGTCCGCTACCCCAATCTCTCACCCTTCCAGAGCCCATTCTGGCTCAAGGAGATGGCAGAGCCAGCCGAACTCCGAGGATATCTAGGACCTTTTCCAGTTCTCGGCACACTTACCGACGATGATCGGAAAGAGATTCTGCGCCAGACGGGCGTCAGAGCGTCTGTGCGTGCGCCGCGCAAGGGGCACGTTGCAGGCCAGCCGCGCGATCTGTCATTTAATGGCCCTCCTGAGCGGCTCAGGGAAGCGCACGAGATGGCAATGGTGATGATAGAGAAGCACGGCCGCACTGGCGGGAGAAAGACAGCCAAGCAGCAGCGCCAAGAACAGCAGGAGGCCATGGTGAAGAGGGTCTTGAACGCAGAGCGAGAGTTGGCGAAGGCGAAGCTGCAGATGGAGCAGGTCAGTGGTTCCAGCAGTGCAGTCTCCAGCTCGGCCGGTTGCGAGCCGAAGAAGATCGATGTCCCTTCCGACGCCATGAGGCTGGAGCCGTCGGACGCGCCCATGAAGGTCGCCACCTCCCGCGCCTCAGTCAAGAATCATCGTCGCATCCCTCATGGCTCGACGCCCGTCGAGCCCGAGGAGGCCCGCGACGCGTTCAACACCTCGGTGACGGAGAAGGCCTCGGAGACGGAGCCGCTGACTGAGCCCGAGCGGCCCTCGGACACTCTGCTGTTGTCTTGCCCTGTCTCACAGCCGAGCGCTCCCGACTCAGGTGTTGCAGGTGACTGGAATTTGGATTTCTTAGAGCCCGCCCAGTGCTCCAACGGTGAGTGGAACTTCGTGCTCGCTGATTACATGCACGACGTTCGCCGAGAAGCTTGGCGCGAAGTGTGCCCTGGTTGGGATCAGTGGTAGCGTCGACGCGTGCAGGAGTGATTGTGGCCCCAGATTCGTCGGCGTGCCCGAACGACGGTGGCCAAAGGCTTTCCGAAGCGGGCCGGGCGCTCGCAATCATTATTTGGATCAATTCGCGCTCACGCGGATCCTTGCTGCGCACTTCGGCGCAAAACTGAATGATGGCGAGGAGAGGGAGGGGGAGGTGGATGAGGCGGGAGAGGAAGCGGATGAGGAGGGGGCGGGAGAGCGCCTGCGGTGAAGTCGGGGGCTGACGGAGGAAGGAGGAGGAGCGAGGAGTGCGAGAAGGGGCAAGGAGGAGGAGGGAGGCGGTGAGGAGGAGGAGGGGGGGGCAGAAAAGGAGGAGGAGGAGGAGGAGGAGGAGGAGGGGTAGGACGAGGATATAGGTAGCGATGAGAGGGGGAGGGCAGAGGGGAGCGGCGAGAGGGAGGAGGGGGAGGAGGAAGAGCATGTGCATGATAGGAGTGCCCAGGGGGAAAGGCACCAGGAGGGCCCATTATTTTGTACGGCTGTAATTATACGGTCTAGAGCCTAGGATAGGAATCTTGAAGCGCGAGCCCTCGTGAGCCCCCCTCGCTCGCTGGCAGGGGTTAGCGTTTCAGCCAGCGTCGCTGCTTGAATTCATGTGCCAACAGAGCCATGATATGTACGAGGCAATCAATGGAACAAAAAATACAAAAAACTTGTCACGAACATCAAATGAATAAATGCAGCGGGTGGGGGCTCACGAGGGCCCGCAAGATGAGGCCTGCATTGGTTTCTTAAGGGAAAGGGCCATGCGGCTGGGCATGATCCCCGTCCGCGCTTTCTCTATCTCTCTCTCTCTCTCTCTCTCTCTCTCTCTCTCTCTCTCTCTCTCTCTCTCACGTCTGTCACCACCCCTCCTTATCCTACATCCTCTTCCTGATTTCGTCGTCGTCGTTGGCCCCGTCGTCGTCGTTGCCCCGTCGTCGTCGTCGGCCCGCGTCGTCGTTTTCGAGCCCTCGCAGGGCCCAGGATAAGCCGAACATCTTCTCTCAGAATCTGGATCTTTCCCCAAGGCTCGTCTGAATTTGATGTGTATACCCGCCGACGTCCAAGGGCGGAAAGGGCGGCGAGCCCTCCCTTGCAAGGGAGGGCTCGCCGCCCTTTCCGCCCTTCCCCTAACGTAGCTTTCTGGGCTGAGAGAGGCAGGCTCGCCGCCGATCGGTCCGTTTTCGACCTGCCCTGCGATGTCGATTAAGAAGGGTGCCTCTATTGCTGCTGCGGCGGCCAGCAAGCCGGATGCCCCACGCGCGCCGGCTGCCTCTGCTGCCAAGGCGTCCAAGGACCCGCGGCAGCCCCAAAACAAGGTGGGGATTAGCCTGACGAAGGACCCAACCATATGCAGCTGCGAGTACCGCATTGTGGGTACCGCTTTCGATGGAGCTCCCTACGGGGCCACGAACCGTGTGAGGGGATGGGCATGCGGTGGGCGGGAGGGCGCATGCAAATTCTGCCGTCGGGAACTTCGGTGGAGCTCTCACGGGCCACGAATCGTGTGAGGGGTGTGCCGACCTGGGTGGCGGCACACGCGCGCACACACAAGTGTATGTATATAGTACACCGTTGTACATCGCCCTATAGTCCTATAGCCCTAGACCACCATTGCCCTAAAGCCCTATAGCCCTATAGTCCTCTAGCCCTATAGCCCGGTAGTCCTATAGCCCTATAGCCCTGTAGCCCGACAGCCCTACAGCCTTATAGCCCTACAACCCTATAGCCCTAGCCTTCTAGCCCAATGGCCCTATAGCCCTACAGCCCCATAGCCCTATAGCCCAATAGCCCCATAGCCTGATAGTCCTATAGACCTGTAGCCCTATAGCCCGACAGCTCTATCCCTATAGCCCAATAGCCATATAGCCACATAGCCATGTAGCACTATAGCCCCATAGCCCTAAAGCCCTACAGCCCTATAGCCCTGTAGCCCTGCAGCCCTCTAGCCCTATAGCTCAGCCCTAAAGCCCTTCAGCCCTTCAGCCCAATAGCCTATATCCCTATAGCCATATAGCCCTATAGCCCTATAGCCCCATAGCCCTATAACACCATAGCCCCCAAACAAATCTGATTGGGTTATTCTCGGGTATCATCTCTGTCAAAACGAGGACCGAACACAGGATGGTTGGGAACTGCAGTTGGGAGGCCGGCAAACGAGGGGGGAAAGAGCTTGGGGGCCCTGGGCGCAAGGCTCGAAGTGCGCGGCGAGCCAGCGCATTCATGAGGTGCCCTACTTGATGCCCCCAGCACACTTCAGAAAATGTTAACTCCTCACTCCCCTCGCATTTCCCCCCTTCACTTCCAACCCGCTCCCCCATCCCCCTCCTCCTCCGTCGCCCGCCTCTCTGCCGCGGCAGAGAGGCGGGCTGTGCATGTTTTTTGCTTTCCCTGCAGGACGGCGCGAGCGCTGGTCAGCCGAGCGCCTTCGTGATGCCGCCCGGCGCCGTGGGTGCCTACGACACGGACACGCAGATCCCAGAGGGCCACCGCCTCTGCAACAACTGCCGCTTCATCTTCACCGACTCCTACGCCACCCATGTGCAGGGAAATCAGTATCGCTGCAAGGCGTGCAATCGCCTCCAGAGCCGCGCGCAAAGGATGTGCACCAGCCACAACATCGACTCCTTCGACGTTTTGAGCCCAGAGGAGCGGATCTCGTTCTTCAGGGAGGCGCAGGATTACTTCGGCGAGGACTTGCAAAAATGCATCACGGAAAGCATCAGCCGCTCCCAGATCAAGCGCGTCACCACCAAGTTCAGGACATTTGGCCCCATGGAGTCGAAGTCGGACGCGGCGAAGCGCTACGAGGGGCAGCCTGAGAAGTGGGCCAACATCCTGAAGACGGCGAAGCAGTTCACGTGCCCGGTCACCCTGGACGAGCTGATCCAGATCCCCAAGTACGAGGCCGAGACGGAGGACGTGAATGAGTGGGAGCAGATGCGGAAGCGCGAGGCCACTGGTGAGGGCAAGCTCAAGCTCAAGAAGATGAAGCTGGAGAAGAAGGAGGAGGGTGAGGAGCCATCGCCTCCGAAGGCATTGACCAAGGGCCAGAAGAAGAAGCTGCAGGCGCTGAAGACGAAGTTCGGGAAAGCCTCCATGGACCTCGCAACCCAGATCGCCGCAGCCAGCGCCCCCGAGAACCAGGATGTTGTGCCCGCGAAGCAGGTGAAGAAGATGCACGAGCAGCGCACGATGTGCACAGAGTGGAGCTGCGCCGACGGCAAGATCGACAAGATGATCAACGCTGAGAAGACCAAGCACGACGACTTTGCCGACCTCCTGAATGCGGGCGAGAAGGCACTGGAGCAGGTGGACTACATGTGCATGCACGTGGCCAAAACCATCGAGCTGTCGAAGGATGACGAGGTGGAGGCGTAGACGTCCGCAGAGCGTGCTAGGCTTGCGAGGCTTGCCAGGCAGAGCGTGCTAGGCAGGATTGCCAGGCACGTTGGGTTTCAAGGTGCTAGACTTGCGAGGCTTGCCAGGCAGAGCGTGCTCGGCGAACAATCACGATTGTGTTTCATGTATGTCGATGGGCAGCCTCGTAGCCAGAACGAAGATTGGGATTCGAGCTCATTGTGAGTTCAAACGCACGTGGTACACAATCCTCCCCCTCCTCCTCCTCCTCCTGTTGCCGGCTCCTCCTCCTCCTCCTCCTCCTCCTCCTCCTCCTCCTGGCGGTCCCTCGAGGTTGTCATGCATGCAGCCTCCCATCGGGGCCCCTCCTCGGGCAGGCTCGCCGCCCTTTCATCCCCTCCCCCCTTCGACGGTGGCTACCATGCACTGGACCTCGGACATCGTCTGGACCTCGGCTTGCTTTTTCTGGACCTCGTCTGGACATGCCCACGCAGTCCTTTTTCTGGACCCCGTCTGGACCTCGGACCTCGCGTGGCACCCTGCTCAATGACCTTCGGACCTCGTCTGGAACCCCTCAGGGCCAAATCCAGGCCCGTGTCTGCTCCTCTTTGGGCTCCGCATCTGGACCGTATCTGGGCCGTATCTGGACCGTATCTGGGCCGTATCTGGACCGTATCTGGGCCGTATCTGGGGGAGGGGGGCGTATCTGGACCGTATCTGGACCGTATCTGGGCCGTATCTGGGCCGTATCTGGGGGGGGGGGCGTATCTGGACCGTATCTGGACCGTATCTGGGCCGTATCTGGGCCGTATCTGGGCCGTATCTGGCTCACGGGCGAATCGAGGTCCCTCAGCCCTCACCATGGGCCCCCCCTTGGCCTCCTCCACGTCCCCGCCCTTCCCCCAACCCCCCCCCGTCTTGCCCTCCCCCCCCCGGCCTCCTCCACCAAGATGCCCTCGCCTTCCTCCCCCCGCCTCCTCTCTCCTCTTCCTGGCTGCAGCCCTTGTGGTTGCGAACCTGCTTGCCTTTCCAGTGGGCCCCTGAGTCCGACGGCCCCCATGATGAAGGCATTGGCGTTTTCGTTGGAGTTGCTGGTCGCGCGTTTGGGCATGCCGCATGAATGGCAGGTGCAATCAGCTGCCGACGTCGCCAAGACCCCCAAGCTCCCAGCCTTCGAAGTTTTCTTCAAGAAGATCCCTGCTCTGGCCAGGCCCCTTCGGATCGCGAGCCCGTGCGTGGGGCTCCACTCGTGCGCCGTGGCGTTGGACGCCATGGGGGTTGATGCGCGCCACGGCAACGTTTACGACCTGGAGGCTGGGTACTCCAGTTGGTTAACGTCGCTCATGCAGAAGGCCGGCCACGAGGTGGTGAAACCCAACTTGGGGCCCAAGGACGGGCGGGAACTCAACTTGGGGCCAAGGTCTGGTTCAGCTTAAAGGGCTAGGACGGCGAGGAGGAGGAGGAGGCGGAGAAAGAACGGGAGGAGGAGGAGGAGGAGGACGGGAAGGGATGGCGACGGACGGGGAGATCGGGAAGAAGAGGATAAGGAGGAAGAACGGGTCTTGCACACTGTTTGGGGGGCCTGCCACGACGGGCGCGGAGTCGTCTGAGATGAGCCCCCACCCTCCCCAGGGAAACCATTTGCAGGGCGCAAACAAGGGCCCCTTGGAAGCGCTCGGGGGTCTCGGAGTAGGAGGCAGACTGGCGCGGCTTACCCGAGGATGGGAACGTCCTCAACGTGCCCCTGACAAGCTTGGAGATCCCGTGCGACTTTCTAGTCACGGGGCCCCCGTGCCCCCCTTGGTCTGGGCAAGGCATCAAGAGGGGGTTCAAGGACGCCCGCAGCCGCGTCTTCACCAGGATCTTGCGCTGGCTCTTGTACCTAATCCACGCTGGTGGTCTCATCGGGTGCGTTCTGGAGAACGTGACAGGATTCGAGTACGAGCGCGACGGCCGCGTGTCTCCAAAAGACAGGTTTCGGGCATCGGGACCCTACAACAATAGGCTTTAGGTAGGTAGCACCTTGTAGGCAAGCTAAGGAGACGCTGGCTTTAGGTATGTAGCACCTTGTAGGCAAGCTAAGGAGGCAAGCTAAAACACCAACTAAAAAGCACGCCAGCTTAGGTAGCTGCAGTGGCTTAGGTAGGAAACTGAGGCACTTGTGGGCCTCCCAGGTTCCTCTTCATCTTGCGGAAGATGGCCCCAGAGTTCTCATGGAGGTCCGATAAATTATTGGCGCTCGATGCAAATGCTTCGCTTCCACGATGACCCTGATCCCGAGGGGGAATATGCTCGTCCCAACTCCCTGTCCTCTCCTCCTTCCCCCTGCCTCCTCTCTCCTCGACCACCACCCCGTTCTGTATATCCTCCTCCTCATCCTCCTGGTCCCCCCCCTCTTCCACCCCCCAGTCAGCCCTCTCTTTTCTTCCTTCCGCCTGTTAATTCCGCTCCGATAGCCGTTTTGGCTGAAGTGACGGGCCTCGGGCCACGCCACGCCAACGCAAAGCCAGCCAAGGCTTCCACTGAAACGTTTCGATGACATCCGCATTTTCGGATCGCTTCCCGACGGAGCAGGAAATCGACGCAGCGATCGCCATGGACGATTCCCTGGCCGCCGAGGCGGGCCAGCTCGAGCTCGCAGAACGCGAAGCTCAGCTCGCAGAACACGAAGCTCAGCTCGACCACTTCTATCGCCAGTGCTACGGCGAGACCCCAGAACTTCCCATTGCAGCGTCACCATCGCCGCAGGAGGTATGGGAGGTGATCGCAGTGAGCGACGACAGCCAGGGGGCCGCGCTCTCAGAGCACGCAGACCCGCCTGAACAGGCGAACGAGATGCAAGCTGAGCTCGCTTCCTTGATCGCCCTGGCGCTGGTGGCTACAAAGGACATGGTGCTTTGGCTGCTAGACCATTGTGCAGCGAGGGGCACGGGCGATAATGCCAATGCTGACGATCCCCGCCAGCGAGACCGGAGCCGGTCGCCGAGACTACCGAGAAGCGCGTTTGCTGCAGCAGATCCGTTTGCTGGAGCATGCCCGGGAGAGACTCCCGAGGATATCGAGAGCCCGTCGCGGTACAGCGAATGGCTCGCGCGCAAGCGCCCTCCCGTTCTCAACGATGGCGAGGAGCCTCAGTCTGAGGCTCCGCCTCCAGCAGAGGCTGTAGAAATGTAAGCTTGCGCGTGTCGCCTTGCTGTAGCCAGCCTCCATCTCCTCTCACCCTCTCCCCGCACACACACGCGCGCGCAATTCGGCGCGCGTCCACGATTACAAAGTTCCCGAGTGAGTTTTACGGGGGAAGAGGAGGAGGAGGAGTAGCGGGGCTGGGGTCAGGAGAAGGAAGGGAAGGAGCGGCAGGAGGGACGGTAGCCTTCTCCTTCCACTTGCACCCCCCTCCCCTCGCTTTCTCACCCCATCCCCATTCCTCGTCCCATGGCCGGCCCCGCGCGCCTTGACCCGCAGTGTCGGGGCGGCGGCTTACTTCTTACCCCAGAACCGCAGCAGAGTCTTCATACGAGGCATGCGGAAGAACATCGTCCCTGCTGTCCCGAAGCCCCTGCCTCCATTCGGCACCCGTCAGTTGCGCGAAGTTCTCGGCAAGTTCCCCCCGATCGATCGCGAGAGCCTCACCGAGGCTCAGAAGGAGAACGTGAAGGCCCAGGAGGAAAACGTGAAGCAGAAGTTTCTCGATGACGAACTCTCCGAAGATGACCTCGTAGTGATTTCGACCGATCGCGCCATCGACGGCGTCTACACCCCTCCTTGCTTCCCCAACTTCTGCCCCACTCTCACAACGCGTAATTTTTATCTGTTCGTCATGAGTGTTTCAGATATCCTGAGCGAGGTTCCTGATAAGGACCGCTCGTTCTTTAGATTCCTGCGCCCGACGGAGCGACTTGCGCTCCAGGGCTTGCCTCCTAGCGCCGCGCTTCACATGCCCAGCCATGCGGTTGCGGTCAAGGGCGCTGGGAATGCGTTCCCGCCGCCGCTTATAATGGCGGTGATGCACCCAATGATCGACGCGCTGCAGCAATCGAGCTTTGACTTGGGGAGTTGGCCCCACGCTCCTAGGCCCGGCTGTGCTGAGCTGCCAATCTACGATCGGATCGAGCGCCTGTGCATGGCCCCATTGCCTAAGAAGGCGAAAGCCAAGGCAAAGGCGAAGGCCAAGCCAAAGGCGGCAGTGCACCACAAGCCAGCAAGCAGCAGCAGCAGCAGCAGCAAATCCTCAATTCGAAACCTGCGGCTTGCAAGCGCATGCGGGTTAAAGTGGAAGTCAGCTTTGAGAATTCTGATGCTGACGAGTGAGCGCGTGCGAGCTTCACTACAGAAGAGCCCCATGGGCCATGGGGCCCTGGGGCGCACCCTACCGCTTTACGCACGCACGCAGAAGCACGAATACACGCACACGCACACACGCACACGTGAAGCATGCTCGCGCTCAGACTTTTAAAGTTTTGCCGATGTGGGCCGCACAGGGCATTTCAACGCTATCTAGCGCAGGAGAGGCTCGCCCTCCTTCGCTTCGCAGTCGCTTTATACAACGTTGCCGCCGAGGAAAACACCCCACGAGCCCCCTCTGGTGCCTTCGTCGCCCCTGCCCTCAGTGCCGTCTTATCGGGACTTGCAGGGTCTCTGATCCCGAGAGCTCCCCCCTCCCTCTCATTCTCCTCCTCCTCCTTCACTTTTCTCAGCCTCCTCATCGTCGTCGCCCTCCTCCTCGTCCTCTTCACCCTCTCCCTCCCTCTTGCGTCCTCTCTCTCTTCTGATTCCTTATCATCATCCTCTTCCTCTTCCTCCTTCATCCCTCCCTTCCAGCGCGGGCCCCGAGAACGCCTGGCCCGCCCGAGCGGGGTGAGCATGAGGGGGGGGGCAGCGGTGGAAGGTGGAGGAGGGAGGCGGGAAGGTGGAGGAGGGAGGCGGGAAGTTGGAGGAGGGAGGCGGGATGAGGCGGGGGCGAGCATAACAACCGCCATCCTATCAAGTGCCATTTTGGCTCAAGACTCGGATCCACAACCCTGCGTTAAGGCCCGATCAAGGCGCCAATTTCTCCGCGACATGGCGCAACCAACGTCGACGATGGCCGACCACTTCCGAGCCGTGCTGCACTTCCTGCGTGCCAACATCGACGCCAGCGGGAATGATCCTGACAGGGTCGCCCCGTTGGCGCAGTCGGCGAAGGCGTCCCTCTTCGAGTGCCTGGGGAGAGTGCGCAGTCTGAACTTCAACGACGCGGCCGACTGCATCGCCCTGCTCTCCGACAGCTCTTTCACTGCACCGCAGAGGGCCGAGATCACCGATGCCGCGAACGTCAAAGCCACGCACGTTGGAGCGACCGCGCCGGGCGGCCGCAGGGCGAAGGCCCAGGTGTTCTTCACGCTGCAGCACTTCATGACTAACCGCGATTGGGTTCAACTCGGAGACGCCGCCATGCCAACCAACCAGAAGTTACACGTGATCGCGAGGAGGTTTGAACGCCTCGGTTGCGTGTTCCCTACTGAACCCACGTTGATCCACGCCGTCGGGATGTTGTTGCTGCACAACAACAGCGGGGACATCAACAACGTCGATCCGACGAACGCTTGGACCCTGAAGAACGACCTCAAGAACATCCTGCAGCAGGTCAGAGCCAGGGTCAGGCTGGCGCACTACGGGCAGGTGGCCAGATTCCCTGACAACCCGCACATGCTGCACCAGATCTACCCGCACATCTTCGAGAGCGTCTACGAGTCCGACCCGCCGGCGCCGAACCAGGTGAACGAGATGCTGCTTCACCAGCTCAGGCGGGAAGGCGAAGCCACAACATGTAAGGAGGTGGATGGAGGGAGCTAGCAAAGTAGCCAGTGAAAGCGAAGGGGGGTGGAAGGGGGAGGGAGGAGGGACGGGGAGGGGGAAGGGAGCGGGGGAAGGAGGGCCATGGCGATTTCAGGTGGCGAGCCTACCGATTTCCACCCTTTGACCCCCTGCCCTCAATGCTGATCGTCTCGAACGAAACGCTTGTTCGTCGAAAGACGATGGGAGTGTGCAATTTTTGAGAGGATGTCTCAAGCAAAACTGCGACTCTGGGGAATCGGCTAACAATAGATGTCTGAAAGTTCGGCCAATGAACGCGCCCCTCAATCTCCTTCCCTCCACCCTCCCCCCATCCCGCTCCATCCCCCCTTCCTCCCTCTCGCTCTCCTTCTCCCACCTTCTCTCTCTCTCTCTCTATCTCTCTCTCTCTTTCTCTCTCTCTTCCCCCCTCCATCCTTCTCCCTGCATCCGCCCTCCTCCTCCTCCTCCTTTTTTTGCGAGCGTTTGGCTTGTCGATTCCTTCAGGAACCAGCTGCCGTGCCGCAAGACCCACACCGCAATCGCCAGCCACGGCAGGATGCTTGCGATCACCGACGGCCGCACCAACCACCCGCAGCAGCAGAACGCACTCGCCCAGCTCGCTATCGGCCTGATGGCCGGCGGTGGCGGCGGAGAGATTCCTTGCCTCCCAGGCTTTCGCTTGACCCCGCTCGGCCAGGATATCGCCAGCGGCCGTCGCCAGCAGCCTCCAACGACGCCGGCTACCGTGGCGGCGCCTGCAGCGGTCGGAGACGCAGCCGCGGTGGCGCTCGCGGTGGCGCCCGCGGCGGGGCCCGCGGCGGGGGCGCCGCTGGCCTTGGCGGACGAGGACGGCATCGAGGTCGTGGCCGCTGGCCTCGAGGATGCTGTTACCCCAAGCCCGAAGCCCAAGGCCGGCAAGGGCTCGGGCGGCAAGGTCAAGATGTCCATCGATGAGATGGCGGACTCGTTCGCCAAGAAGCTGAAGAAGGACATCGCGCAGCCAGAGAAGCTTGTCCCAGCCGCCGGCTCCGTGTGCAAGCGCCCTGCAGCGGCCCCTGTCATGAAAAAAGCCAAGCCAGCAGCGGTCTCTTCGGACACGGTCATGACAAAAGCCAAGGTGGGGACCAGCAAGAAGGTGTGGCCTCTGAAGTACCCAGGGGTTCCCAAGGCCGAGAAGGACGCGGTGACGGTGGGAGACTTTCGCCTCATGACGGACATGAAGCGGCAGCAGTGGCGCATCAGGAAAATTGGAACGCGGCCAGACAAGGCCTTCAGCTGGAAGGTCGACGGGGCCGCGTCGTGGAAGCGCATGGCTGAGTATTGGCAGAATGCTTAGGCTGGTATCCCTCAGCTCTAGAGGCAGGCTCGCCGCCGAAGCCGCATCCGTCGCCCTGTGCGATGGCGGGATATATCATGTTTTTATGCATTCGATTTGGGGGGGGCCGCCGTGCATGAGCTGCGCAATGATCTTATTCAGCCTCCGCTCTCAACCTCTCGACGCCTCGCCTCGTTCGCTCGCAGCGCCATGCCTGGCCAAAGCCACAGCTGCTGGGATGGGCCCAGCGACTCAAGAGGGGATTCCAACCGCGCAAACCATGCGCAACCTGAGAAACATAAAACAACTACAACATAAAACAAACAAATCCATGCATCCATCCATCACCGCCGCTATCCAAGTATCATCGTCCTCCTCCTCCTGCACCCCTTACTACAGCCAGTGCTGATGCCCCATCCTCTTCCTGCTCCTCTTCATGGCCAGGCTCACTGGCCACCTCCCCTCCGTTTCCTGATCGCCGTCAGCCGCCCCTGCGACCTGCGCGACGGCGACAGCGATAGACTGAGGAAACGACGGCGATCAGGAGACGGAGGGGAGGTGGCCGGCGAGCCTGGTCACGACAAGGAGGGGGAGAGGAGGACGGGAGAACCCCCCTTGAGCTCTCTCTCCCTCTCTCTCTCTCAGTGGCTGGCGAACCTGGCCACAAGGAGGAGGGGGAGGAGGACGAGAGAAACCCTATTGAGCTCTCTCTCTCTCTCTCTCTATCTCTCTCCCTCTCCCTCTCTGCTGAGCGGCGCACTGACAAGTGCACGTCTGTGTGAGGGGTGCGCCAAGATGGATCGTCGTGGAGCCTTTGGGGCTCTTATATGGCCGTCTTGGGGCCCGTATATAGGGCGTCTTGGGGCCCATATTTGGGCGTCTTGGGGCGTTTGGGGCCCGTCTATAGGGCATCATGGGGCCCTTGGGGCGTTTCGGGCCCGTCTATAGGGCATCTTGGGGCGTTTGGGGTTCGCTTGGGGCCCTCCCATGGGCATCTTGGGTAGCCCAGGCTTCCGCCTTGCCGCTCCCTGGGTCCGCAAATGGGGGCTCCCACGGGCGGGGGCGAAGGTCACGACCCCCTCCCCTCCAACGCCAAGTGCTGGGGGGGGGAAGGGTCGTGACTGCCCGTCCCAACCCCTCCTTCGCGGATCCCGCTTTTCTCGGGGCCCATATATGGGCGTCTTGGGGACCTTATGGGCATCTAGGGGCCTACTGGGCATCTTGGGACGCCTATAGCCCAGGTTTCCGCCTTGCCGCTCCCTGGGTCCGCGAATGGGGGCTCCCACGGGCGGGGGCGAAGGTCACGACCCCCTCCCCTCCAACGCCAAGTGCTGGGGGGGGGAGGGGTCGTGACTGCCCGCCCCAACCCCTCGTTCGCGGATCCCGTTTTTCTTGGGCCCGTCTTGGGGCTCTGCGTGCCACTGGGCATGCGCCTATGCGCCATGTGGATGTATACTGGCGGCCCAATACATAGGCTCTCGGCCCTGCACGTCCCTGATCGTTGGGTCTGAGACCCAACGATCTGCGTGAGGGGTGCAATATCCATAGGCCTTCGGCCCTGCATGTCCAGACTCCACGATCCGTGTGATGGTGCCAGGGGCACGATCCGTGTGAGGGGGGCGCGTGGAGGGGGGAGCAGGAGGCAAGTTCCTGCATGGGTTCGCGCCCACAAGTTCCCGCCCATAACTCCCCGCCCACATGTCGGGTTGGTTGGCGCCCGTCCGCGCGATCGAGCGCGGTGATGCTAAAACATACCGTTCCCCGCGCGTCGTCAAAACATGTGATGGTTTCTCGCCGCGATCGAAGATGCGCTTCTCTCGCGCCGACATGCGTTTTATGAAAACGCCTAAACAGTTACGAGCGGTTATGAAACAGTTATGAACAGTTATAACTCTTTTATACCCAGATATAGGCAACTATAACTATTCATAAAAAACGTTATAAATAGTTATCTTGTAAGTGTGCCTACCTAAGTTATAAGCTGCATAACTACGGTGGGCTACAAAGTGGCTGCTCGTTCGACCACGTCTCGACTCCTCTCCAGGCACTCTCTGTCCCGCACGGGGAGGCGCCCGCTGGCCGCCGCAGCCTTTGCCGCCCTGTCCGCCAGTCGGTTGCCGTACCAATCTCTGTACAGCACCTCGCCCGCCGCCACCTGTCGCCGCGTGCTGTGGCTGGGCATCCACCTCAGGCTGACCTCATGCCCAAGGCCTCCTCGCTCGTCCAGCAGGTCCCAGGCTCGCCGCCACAGGTGAGCCCACGTGTACGCGTAGCCCGTGGTGCCCACCCTGCCGACCTTGTAGAAGCCGTCGTACACGTACTTGGAGTCGACCACCAGCACCGTGACCCCTTGGCCAAACCTGAGCGCCATGATCACCGCTGTGAGCTCCCCGCCGTTGATGTCCACGCAGTGGCCCTCCATCTGGCCAGCGATGGAGGCTCTGTACCCGTCACTGTGCGCCTGCAGCGCCACCACACTCCAGCCAACTGCCGCCACCTCCTCGTAGCCCGCTTCGAACGCCGAGCCATCGAGAAACAGCTCACCTCCAGGAAGGGTGCCTCCATCGTGGTCGCCCTTCCAGCACACGTCGCTGCACACTGGCGGGCGGCAGATGCCCCGTGGTGTCGGCCACAGGCACCTCTCAAGCAGCAGCTGCACCTCAGGCCTTCCGCTCTGCCTTCGGAGGCCTGCCAGGTCCTCTGGGAGCGTCAGCACCTCACGCCAGCACGGGCAGTCGAAGTGCCTGTGCATCAGCGTGCCCCTGGCTCCACACCTCAAGCACCCTGCACTGGGCGCCAGCCCCTTCTCCTCCTTGCGCGCCTGAGTCCACTGCCCATCGATGATGAGGGACCTCAGGTAGGCCTGCTCTCGCGCCGTCAACCGAACCCTGGTGCGAGGTGCTCCCTCCTCTCGGCGTGGCTCGTCGGCTTTCCTAGCGCAGCCAGAGGAGGTGAGCCTGACCAGGGGCTCCAGCTCGCCGCCACCCGCCAAGTGCGCGCACCCTGGGGCTTTGCTGACCTGCCTCCACTGCCAGCGCTGCACTGCTCTCTTCACCAGCTTGACCACGACCCACGGCGCGCAGTCGAAGGGCGCGATGGCCACGCCGTCGTCCATGACCCAGCAGTTGGCGGCGACGACGTCCCAGCCGATCCTCCTGAGGGACAGCACCGTCGCCGCGCACGGGCCCTGCACGTGCACCCAGGACACAGGCCGCTTGTCCTCGAGGCCCCGCCACACCATGTGCAGCGGCACCCACCGCTCCCAGACCGCACGCAGCAACATCAGCACCGGCTTGCAGGTCGCGTCGTAGATCGGGTCAAGGCCTGCCTGGAGCATGAGCCCGAGCGACCTGGACTTGCTCGCCGTGGTGTTGGAGACCGCGACGAAAGTGAGGGTCCTGGCGCGGTCCAGCTCCCCCTCCGTGCAGCCCGTGATGGCCGTGCCGTATCCGATGCACGGGTGCAGCCCCGTCTTCACAATCCTCTTGGTGGCCCTCCGCTTGGCCTTGACCACCTGCAGCACTTTGATCCTGCGCAGCCTGCCGCTCGCCTGCACCATCCTGTCGCGACGAACTGCTCGTCCTATCCTCTTGCCACCGCTGAAGTCGACCCCCAGGTTCCTCTCCTGTCCTGTGGCGCGCACCCCCAGCGGCTTCAGCAGGCGCTTCTCGAGCTCCTGCCTCGCTGCTGGCACATTCGCCAGCGCCCTGGATTTCTTCACCGCGACCTCGAGGTCGGCCTCGCCGAGCAGTACCTTGAGGTGCCTGGCCGCCAGCGCGAGGTCGTTGACTGTCCGCTGGAAGCCGCCCACCCTCTTCAGGATGATGTCATCCACGACCACCGAAATCGCCAGCGTGGGAACCAGCTCCTGAAGCTTGTCCAGCGGCTCAAGCAGCAGCATCTTGAGCATGAGCGTCGCCAGCCCGTCTCCAGGCAGCACCGCCTGCTCGGTGCTGATGGCGTTGCTGACGGCTTCGTCCCGCGCCAGCCACCTGGGCGCACGGTACAAGCTCACCTGCAGCCTGAGCTGCCAGAGCGGGAAGCCCGTCCGCTGGGCGGCCTGGATGAGGCGCCCATGCTGCACCTGCTCGTACGCCTTGAGTAGGTCCAGGAGGATGAGGGCCGCGACCCAGCTGGATGCATCGCCAGCTTCGCGCCCCTTCGCTGTCGCCCACTCGCACTCCACGGCCTGCTGCCAGACCGCCCTCTCGCAGCCTCTGCCGCGCGCCGCCCAGAAGAAGGGCCGATCATTCTTGCGCTCCCACTCCTCAGCCAGGGGCTTGCGTAGCCTCGTCTGCACCCTAGCGAGGACGTGCACAATGGCCACGGGGCGCACGCCGCCCAGCCTCTTGGCCAAGAACACGATCTTGCTCTGGATCTGCGGCCACTCCGCAGCCTGCTCGACCGCCACCACGATGTCGATGAGAGTCTCTATCCCCTCGTCGCTGAGCTCCAGCAGCTGTCTCGGCTTGATCGCCTCGAATCCCGTGGCCGTGCCCTTCCTGAAGGACCTCAGGACTGCCCGCATCACCTCGCAGCTGGGCCTGGGGGGGGCGCTCACCGAGATCGGACGGCCACTCCAGCTCGGCGTGGCTGCACTGCACCTTCCAGATCTTGCTCCACTCCTTCTCGAGGTCGTCCAGCTCCTTGCTCAGGCTGCTGGGTCCAGCACCGATGCTGCAGTCGCTGCCCTGCCAGCCCACCGCCACTCGCGTGACCGCGTGGAGCCCTGCCGCTCCTCCTGTGAGCTGCTTGCCAACCCACTCGTCGAACTGCCTGCCCCTCTCGTCGACGTCGCGCTTGGCGAGGTGACTGGCGTGCTGCTTCGCGCGGTCGGCCAGCCTCTCGAGTAGGAGGGGGTGCCAGCACGCCAGGCCTCCATGCTGCAACATCCTCAGCCAGCGCCCAGCCTCCGTGCTGCAGGAGGTGCCGCCTCCCTCTCCTGGGCGGGCCTCCTCGTCCTGCTGCAGCTTCCTGACTCTCTTCGGGACCGCCGCCACCAGCTGGGGCAAGTAGCAGATCGCGTCGACCCTGGCCCTGGGCGCTTTCAGCTGCGCCATGGCTCCCAGCGCGTTGGCCACCCTGGCCATCCACGCTGCCTCTGGCGTGAGCCTCGGCGACCTGGGGTCCTGCACCCCGCTGCGCTTGACCAGCTTGGTGGAGAAGCCGTCCGCTCTGCCAACGTACCTGGCCCTCTGCTCCTCCAGCTGGTATACGTCGACCCACTCGTCCTCCGCGCACTCCAGGAAGGTGGCGAAGGCGGCTGTGAGGGCTCCCTTAGCCCCCTCCGCCGCCGCGCCCTGGGCCTGCCCGTCCTGCTGCAGGCGCTGGGCTTGCCCCGCCGAAGAGGCTGCCTGCCTCTTCTCGACCCAGAGGCTGGGGGGCCTCACGTGCACTCCTTCAGCCGCTTCAACCTGAAAGGGACTACCCGCGTTTCCGTACGGTGCCTGGCTCGGATGTGCACTGCCAGTCCCAGCATGGGGAGGACTGTCCGCCTGCTCCTCCTGCGCAGCGCTGCCCGCGGCGCTGCTGCCCCCTCTCTCCGCTGCGTCGGCGGCGCTCCTGGCGCCTGAGCTCCGAGGTGCGCTGGCTGGACCTCGCCGCGTGGTGCTGCGCCGTACCCTTCATCGCCAGCTTCCTGCCGTAACCCGCAGCTGTGGAGGATGCTCTGCCACTCCACGCCATGCTGGGCGCGGCACCTCATCAGCTTCTCGTCCGTCACGCAGGATGGCGGCGCAGGAACGATCGGGAGCACTCTGCCTAGGGGTCCCCGTCTCTCCGCCGTAGGCACCTCCTCAGCTTCCTTGCCCCTCACTGGGCTGGGAAGCTCCTGGCCTGCTCCAGCTGCGCGCTGACCTGCTGCGCCACCGCTGCTGCTGGGCTGAGGGGCCTCCTCTTCAGCGGCAGAGGCTGCCTGCCTCTTCTCGACCCAGAGGCTGGGGGGCCTCACGTGCACTCCTTCAGCCGCATCAACCTGAAAGGGACAACCCGCGATTCCGTACGGTGCCTGGCTCGGAGGTGCACTGCCAGTCCCAGCATGGGGAGGGATGTCCGCCTGCGCCTCCTGCACAGCGCTGCCCGCGGCGCTGCTGCCCCCTCTCTCCGCTGCGTCGGTGCCCTGCGCTCCTGGCGCCAGGGCCCCGAGGTGCGCTGGCTGGTCCTCAACGCCTGGTGCAGCGCCGAGCCCTTCCGCGCCAACTTCTCGCCGTAGCCCGCAGCTGTCGAGGATGCTCTGCCACTCCTCGCCATGCTGGACGCAGCACCTCATCAGATTCACGTCCGTCACGCAGGACGGCGGCGCAGGTGCGATCGGGAGCACGCTGCTTAGTGGTCCCCATCTCTCCGCCGCAGACACCCCTTCAGCTCCCTTGCCCCTCACTGGCCTGGGAATCTCCTGGCCAGCTCTAGCTGTGCGCTGACCTGCTGCGCCACCACTGCTGCTGGGCTGAGGGGCCTCCTCCTCCGCGCGTGGGGTGCTCCTCGCTGCGGCCTCACCCTCGAACCTCAGCACCGACGCGAGCTGCTCCTGCACCCTCATCCTGGCTTGCCTCCAGCTGCTGCCGTGGTCTCTCTCACAATGGTTGCATGATCATCGACCTGGGATGGAAAAAACACAAGTGGCCATGTTGGAAAATCCTTAACAATTCTTCGTCGGCAAATTATTAATTTTGGGCGGCGCGCCCATCGCCGAGCGGGGGCGGGGCGGAACAGATAGGGGAACGGAAGAACGAAGGGCGCCGCGATGGGATTGCGAGGACTACCGCGTGGAATACGCGAAAACGAATGCCACGATGATGTCTAGAACGTTCTTCGCTTTGGGGTCGAGGCATGACCCCGCCGACGCGAGCTCTCGGGGCTTAAGACGCGAGCCCTCGCGGCCTGCGACGCCGCGCCTGGGGCCTGCCACGCGGGGCCCTGGGGCCAGTTCGCGACCACCTGTGGCCTGCGACTTGGATGCTCAGGGCCCTTCACGCGCATCCCTGGGGTGGGGGGGGTGGGGGGGCGATGCGAATTCCAAGCGCGCCGCGCGACTCCGACGGCCGAAATCGCCAGGGACCGAAGCCCGCGGCGCGAGTTCCTGGGCCCCGCGAAGCGCCCCCCACACACACACACACACACACACACACACACACACACACACACACACACACACACACACACACACACACACACACACACACACACACACACAAACACAACACAAACACAAACACAAACACAAACACAACAAAACACACAACACGCGCACGCACACACACACACACACACACACACACACACAAAACACACACACACACACACACACACAAACAACAGACACACACACACACACACACACACACACCACCACCCACCCACCACCCCACCCCACCCCACCCCACCCCACCCCACCCCACCCCACCCCACCCCAGGGCTTACGGGGCCGTCTTCTCCAGCATGCGACGGGGGCCCTTGGGACATCGGGCCCAAATCTGCCATGGCATTCGAGTTGGCTCAGACTGGGCTGACTCGGCTGAGCTAGGCAGGGATGGCCTAGACCATGGCAGGGTTACACGCAGCATGGGCCTGGTAAGACTTTACCACGAGCCTTTGCATTGCGAGGGGGGGGGGGGGGGGCTGTCAACGGCGCAACTGTCGCAACTTCTGTAAGCTCCTGGGTAAGCCAGCGGAGTTGTACGCCACGCGATCCAGACGAGATCTCGCGGCTCCCTGGATAATGAAAGTGGGTGGTAGTGGTGGGAGGGGGGGACGTGGTGATGGGGGGGGCGCGGTGGTGGTGGGGAGGAGTGCGCGTGCGTGCGCGCGCGTGCGTGCATGCGTTGTGCGCGTGTGTGTGTGTGTGTGTGTGTGCGTGTGCGTGAGGGCTGCGTTGCTGCAATGCGCGCGGGCGTGTGTGCGCGCGCGTGTTTGTGCGTGTATTGCGGAGCGTGCCTGGTGCCCATTGCACGTCCTCCTGATTGCTGTATGTGCGTGTGCGTGTGGAAGGCCTCATGCCGTGGCTTGCGCGGAGAAAAGCGCGCGTGCGCCTCTGTGGTAAGTGGGTGGGCGTGTGTGTGTGTGTGCGTGTGTGCGCGTGCGTGGTGGTGGCGGTGTGGCGATGGTGGTGGCGGTGCGCAGGTGTGTGTGTGTGTGTGGTGTGTGTGCGTGCCCGCGTGTGTCCGCGCGTGTGTGTGCGTGCGCGTATTGTGGTGGTGTGCACGCGTCCCTGCGTGTGCGCGTGTGCGTTGTGGGAGCGGTTTGCGCGGCGGCGGGTGTGCGTGGTTGGGGGGTGGGGGGGGGGGGCGTGGGTGTGTGGCGTGTGTGTGTGTGTGTGCGCGTGCGTGCGTGCGTGCGTGCGCGCGCGTGCGTGCGTGCGTGCGCGTGGCGCGTTCGCGCGTGCGTGCGCGGTGCGCGTGCGTGTGCGGGTGGGCGGTGGCGGTGTGCATGCGTGGTCGCGGTGCTAAGTGCGGGTGTTGTTTGGGGAGATAGTAGTTTTATACACAGACGTACATGTGTATATACACGCGCACACACATTTGTATGTATATAGTTGTATGTGCATGCAAGCATGCATGCATGTGCATGTACGCATGTGTGGGTGTTTGTATGTGTGTGCGTACGTACGCGCTCGAAGTGGTGGCGGGGGGGGGCGGCGGGGGCGCGCGGTTTGCGCGCGCGCGCGCGGCGGGGCGGCGGCGGAGCGGGGAAGGGGAAGCGAAGGGGGGGGGGGGGGGGGCAACTGTCACCGCGCCACGTGTCATCTCGAAAGGGCCTGTCCTTGTTATAGCAGCCATTGCTATAGGATGGGTCGGGCATGCACATGGCGGTTGTCGCGCGCGCGGGGCGGCGCTTACCAACGCGGCGGTCGCAGATTCCGTTCCGTTCGCTCGTGCTTGCGCGCGGCGCCAAGTGCGGGCGCGATTGCATCGGGCAGATGCCCATCTCTGGCGCCCGTCTCGCAGGAAGGTGAGGTTGCGTTTGGGAAAATTCTCTCCACGGGTGCGATTTATTTTCTCTGCGCGCGCGATTTATTTCCCCCATGGGTGCGATCTATTCTCTCCAAGGGCGCGATGGACATTCCCCGCGGGCGCGATGCATTTTCCCCAGGGGCGCGTTCTCCCCGTGGGCGCGATTGATTTTCTCCGCGGGCGCGATTTATTTTCTCCGCGGCTGCGAATCAGTTTCTCCGTGGTTGTGGTTGATTTGCTCCGCGGGCGCGGTTCCCCCCCCCCCCCGCGGGCGCGATTTATTTTCTTCGCGCGCGCGATTATTGCTCCGAAGGCGCGATTGTTTTTTCTCCGCGGGCGCGATTTTTCCGCGGGCGCGAATTCATTTTTCCCTGGGTGCTATTGTTTTTTACTCCGCGGGCGCGGTTGTGTTTAACCGCGTGCGCGAATTATTCTCTCCATGGGCGCGATGTATTTTCCCCGTGGACGCGATCGATTTTCTCCGTGGGCGCGATTCAATGTTCCGTGAATGCGTTT
This sequence comes from Prorocentrum cordatum, assembly GCA_963575745.1. Taxonomy (NCBI): domain Eukaryota; class Dinophyceae; order Prorocentrales; family Prorocentraceae; genus Prorocentrum; species Prorocentrum cordatum. The sequence continues at coordinate 160,643 of CAUYUJ010017088.1, forward strand.
TCTTCGCCGCGGGCGAGATCTACGTTCTCCCCTCGCACGATTGTTTCTCCGCGGGCGCGATTTATTTCCCCCGGGGGTGCTATTTATTTTCTCCGCGGGCGCGGTTTATTTTTCCGTGGGCGCGATGCATTTTCTCCGCGACCACGATTCATTTCCGCGGGTGCGATTGATTTTCGCAGCGGGGTGCGATTCATCTTCTCCATGGGCGCGATTTAGCATTCCCCGTGGGCGAGATTTAATGGGGGGGCGCCTTCCAATCTGATCTCCCCGATGCGGCGGCGACGGGCCCGTCGCGGACGGATGCGCAACAACGATCTGTCCGCCGCGCGGAACTATTGAGACATGATTGTATAAAGTGACGCGATGTGCGATGGGCGCGCCGTGGACAGCGAAGTTCAACCATGCGTGGCGCGCAATATTTTCGGTGCGACGGCGACGGCGGGTGGCCAGACAGATGCACAGCACGTAACCAGGCACGTTCGCCGACGGTGCGACAGCGGCCGCCGAGGCCGCGACAGATAGACAGTTCGTTTGTTTCCGGACCTCCCCGCGCGGTGCGACGGCGACGGGGGGGTGGCCAGACGCGTGGATTGCACATAGCTGCGCATGTCGGCCTGGCCAACGGTGCGACAGCGACCGGCGGGGCCGCGACAGATGCACAGCCTGTTTCCCACCCCCCGCGCGCGGCGCGACGGCGACGGAGGGCGGCCCGACAGATGGACCCAGCCTGCTATGGACCTCCGACACGCGCGCGCGGGTTCTGTAGCGCCCACAATAGAAAAGTCGACGCGCCCGTCGGCCTCCTTAAAGAGCCACAGAAATTTAAAAATTCGGTTTATAAACTTCCATGTCGACTTTTCTATTGTGGACAACGCAGAACTCCGACGCGCGCGCGCGCGCGTCGGGGGTCTGTAGCGCCCACAAAGAGAAGTCGACGCGCCCGTCGGCCTCTTTAAAGGGCCACAGAATTTTAGAATTCAGTTTTAAGAATTGCATATCGACTTTTCTCTTGTGCACAACAAAGAACTCCGACGCGCGCGCGCGCGCGTCGGGGGTCTGTAGCGCCCGCAATAGAGAAGTCGACGCGCCCGTCGGCCTCCTTACAGAGCCGCAGAAATGTAGAATTCAGTTTTTAGACGCAACACCCCGCAAGTGCGGATAAGAGTGAGGGGGCGGGCGCGGGCGACGCGGGCGTCGTCGAGCCGGCGGACCTCGTGGCCCCCACCTTCCCTGTCGATGGCGATCTCCTCCTCCTCCTCCTCCTCCCCCCCCCCTCCTCTTCCTCGTCCTCGTCCTCGTCGTCATCGTCCTCCTCCTCCTCCCCCCTCCTCCTCCTCCTGTTCTTCCTCGTCCTCCCTCTCCCCCCCTCGTCCTTTCATCATCGTCCTCCCATCGTCGTCCTCCCCCTCATCGGCCTCCATCATCGCCCTCCCATTGTCGTCCATCACCATCATCCTCCCCCTCCTCCCCCTCCTCGTCCTCCCCCTTCCCGCCCCCCCCTCCTCGCCCTCCTGCCCCTCCTCCTTTTCTCTCTCCACATTATCCTTACATCCTCTCTTCTGCCGCGTTCTCCTCGCCCCTTGTATACTCCCCCTGCCTCCCCCTCCTTTCCCAAGATAACTACAACGCAGTGTTTGTTTCTACTGTATGTTTCCTGCCTTCTCTGATCAAGGCAACTCGCCAGGCCAAAGTTGCTGGGCGGGCTGGCGTGGATGCGCGGGGCTTGAAGAGGCCCTTGCGGGCTCAGACGGCACGCGAAAATCCGCCGCCGCGTTTGCGCGGCATTGGTTTGTTCAGCGAACGTGGTTTAGGTCGCGGGTGGGTCGCGGGCTCTCCACCTACACCTGGAAGGAATGCAAAAGCAACCCGCCGCAGGCGCCAACAAAAATTCGCTTGCCCACTGAACGTGGTTTGGGTCGCCGCCCGCGGGCTCTCCACCGGGAACGGATGCAAAAGATACCCGCCGCAGGCGCCGAAAAATGTAGTTTGCACCCTGAACGTGGTCGCGGATGGCTCGCGGGCTCTTCACCTGAAACGAATGCAAAAGATGCCCGCCGCAGGCGCCAAAAAATGCGGTCTGTGCCCTGAACGTGGTTTGGATCGCGGGTTGGTCGCGAGTTGGTCACGGGGTGGGTCGCGGGCTCTCCGCCTGGAAGGAATGCAAAAAAACCCGCCGCAGGCGCCGAAAATTGTGGTTTGTACCTTCAACGTGGTTAGGGTCGAAGGTGGGTCGCGGGTGGGTCGCGGGGTGGGTCGCGGGTGGGTCGTCGTCGCGGGTGGGTCGCGGGTGGGTCGCGGGGTGATCGCGGTGTGGGTCGCGGGGTGGGTCGCGGGGTGGGTCGCGGGGTGGGTCGCGGGGTGGGTCGCGGGGTGGGTCGCGGGGTGGAGCCGCTGCCCCGGTCGCTGGGTGTGGTCGCGACGGGGTCGCGGGCGTTAGGTCGCGGTTTTTGGTCGCGGCGGGGTCGCGGGGTGGGTGCGCGGGGCGGTCGCGGGTGTTTCGGGGGTGGGTCCACGGGGTGGGTCCGCGGGTGGGTCGCGGGTGGGTCGCGGGTGGGTCCGCGGGTGGGTCGCGGGGTTGGTCTGCGGGTTTGGGTCGCGGGCGGGTCGCGGGGGCGGGTTGCGGGAGCCCCCACTGCGCACGTAACAAACAACAAGCAACAACAACAGACACAAACAACAACACAACACAAAGTAAACCCAACAACAATCAACACAACAAACAACAACACAACAACAACAACGAGAATCCGCGCCGCGGAATTCCACTTCAGCCACGCACCCAGGGACAGTGAATGACCGCTCGGCCCCCTCACTCTGATTTGCATATCGACTTTTCTCTTGTGGACAACGCAGAAATCCGACGCGCGCGCGGGGGGTGTTCTGTGGCGCCCACAATAGAGAAGTCGACGCGCCCGTCGGCCCCCTTAAAGAGCCGCAGAATTTTAGAATTCAGTTTTTAGATTTGCACATCGGCTTTCTTTTGTGCACAACGCAGAACTCCGACGCGCGCGCGCGCGTCGGGGGTCTGTGGCGCCCACAATAAAAAAGTCGACGCGCCCGACGGCCTCCTTAAAGAGCCGCAGAAATTCAAAATTCAGTTTTTAGAGTGGCATATCGTCTTTTCTATTGTGGACAACACAGAAATCTGACGCGCGCGCGGCGGGAGTCTGTAGTGCCCACAATAGAGAAGTCGACGCGCCCGTCGGCCTCCATGCAGAGCCACAGAATTTTAGAATTCGGTTTTTGAAATTGCATGACGACTTTTCCATTGTGGACGACACAGAACTCCGACGCGCGCGCGCGCGCCGGGGGTCTGCAGCGCCCACAATAGAGAAGTCGACGCGCCCGTCGGCCTCCTGAAAGAGCCACAGAAATGTAGAATTCAGTTTTTAGGTTTGGATATAAACTTTTCTCTTGTGGACGACGCAGAAATCCAACGCGCGCGCGTCGGGTCGTATGGGTCCCACAATACAACCAAAATAAATAAAAAAGATACACAGCATCGCCCGCCGCGTCGCTCCTTATAGAGCCACAGAATTTCAGTTCCAGTTTCGTAGAACTGCATATATCGAACCTCCTCTGATTGGGACACAAAGAACTCCGGCGCGCGCGCGCGCGCGCGCGTCCGGGAGTCTGCCGCGCCCACAATAGAGAAGTTTACGCGCCCGTCGGCCTCCTCAGTGAGCCACAGAATTTTAGAACTCAGATTGTAGAACTGCATACCGACTCTTCTACCGTGGACAGCACAGAACTCCGACGCGCGCGCGCGCGCACGTCGGGTGTCTGTAGCGCCCACAATAGAAAAGTCGACGCGCCCGTCGGCCTCCCTACAGAGCCACAGAATTTCAAAATTCAGTTTGTAGAACTGCATATCGACTTTTCTATTGTGGACAACGCAGAACTCCGACGCGCGCGCGCGTCGGGGGTCTCTAATGCCCACAAAACAGAAGTCGACGCGCCCGTCGGTCCTCAAGGAGCCACAGAATCTTAGAATTCAGTTTTTAGGTTTGCATATCGGCTCTTCTTTTGTGGACAACACAGAACTCCGAGGCGCGCGCGCGCGCGCGTCGGGGGTCTGTAGCGCCCACAATAGAGAAGTCGACGCGCCCGACGGCCTCCTTAAAGGGCCACAGAAATTTAGAATTCAGTTTTTAGAGTGGCATATCGACTTTTCTATTGTGGACAACACAGAACTCCGACGCGCGCGCGCGCGCGCCGGGGGTCTGTAGCGCGCTCCCCCTCCTCCGCCGCGTCGGAAGAACTCCAAGCCAGTTGCCCAGAGATCCAAGCCGCATGTTCCAACTCAGTCCAAGCCCAAACATTCCCATTACAGTCAGGGCATTGCGTGCGGAGTGAACCAGCGGCGCCACTGGGAAGCACCCAGAGCTCGGCCTCGATCTGCCCAGCGATTGCCCCGACCTTGAGCGTCGGCCACGATGGCCGCCTGCGAGCACCGTGCTACCCACGGTGACAACACGAAGCCGGGTCTCAAGCCTCCCCCGGGGCCGCTCAATTTGCGATCGCACTTGCGCCCGTCGCCAAGGCCCCCCACGGCTCAAGCTGGCGGCGCGGGGGAAGGCGGTGGCGCGACGAGGCGGCCGAGGAGACGAGGGTGTTCATGGAAAGTGGCGGCCCTCCTACGAGCACTGCGCCTTCTTTGCCCCGGCGCAATCATCGTGAAGAGAACATAAAAAGAAGGGGGGTTCCGTTTGATCGGCGTTGGCTCCGTTTGTGCGGTGTTGGCTCCGGTCGTGCGGTGTTGGCTCCGTTTGTGCGGTGTTGGCTCCATTTGTGCGGCGTTGGCTTCGTCTGTGCGGTGTTGGCTCCGTTTGTGCGGTGTTGGCTCCGTTTGTGCGGCGTTGGCTCCGTTTGTGCGGTGGTGGCTGCGTCTGTGCGGTGTTGGCTCCGTTTGTGCGGTGCTGTCTCCGTTTGTGCGGCGTTGGCTCCGTTTGTGCGGTGTTGGCTCCGTTTGTGCGGCGTTGGCTCCGTTTGTGCGGCGTTGGCTCCGTTTGTGCGGTGTTGGCTCCGTTGTGCAAGTCGTCGACCACGTCGACGATTGCTATTCCGCCAGGCACTACCTTGGCGACATGGACGTCGCCCGGGGCAGGCACGGCCGTGGAACGCGGCACTCTCGTCGCGCCGTTCTTTCTCTTTTGACATCTCCTGAGACACCGTCTCCAGAGAATTCGTCTTGCGAGTAAGTATTGCCGGCGCAGCAGGTGCCGGATCCTCCCCAGCCCTGTTCGATTGCCAGCTGGGGCACATAAATGTTAGAAATAAGCGAGTGCGTCAAAACCGCTTGGCCCCGCCACGGTTGAGGCGCTGCTTCCCCCAGCGCCGGAGCTTCTCATTCCCTTCATTCCGTCGGGATGCGCGACCTCGGCAATGGCCATTTGCGAGCGCATTTGAAAGGTTGCGCGATGCCTGATCGCCTGGGGCGGACGGCCCCCGCCTTCACAGGATCGCCGAGGAAGATCTTCGCGCTAGTCTCAACGCAAGCCCACCGCGCCAGCCCTGCCGGGCCCCCGGGAGATTCCTCGTCTACCTGACCCAGGGCCCCTCTGCCTTCCATGGTTCTGCACGGGATCTTGCCATCCACTGTCAGGTCAAGACGTCCTCCACTTGGTAGAAGTAGGCGCGGGGCTCCGCCGGGTCTCCGCCGGCGTTGAATCTGTGGTCGCGGTCAACGCAGAGTTCACCCACCGATATCACGCTCGCCGCGTCCGGCATGACAATGGCCCAAATGCTCCCCCCGCACGGCTCATCGCTCGCGATTTTCACGGCGCCGAGAGCCTGCGCTCGCCCCCCCAGCGGGGTCGAGGGTTATATGCGTTCGCAAAGACTTGATCCTGTCTGTTAGCCGGGGCTCTCGAAAGCGCGCAGCTATCAAATTAAATCCGCACCCTGCGCGAATAACAAAACGCGCGTGGCCCAGACGAGCCGGGCCAGCTCGTTTAACGCACGTTGCGTCGAAGGTTCTCCGCGCAGACGCAGCGACGCAATCGCCCTCCGAGTCGCGGCAGGCGTCGGAAAAGGCACCGTCTGAGCATCGTTCCTAATTGGTCCATAGACGCCGTGCGTCTTCTTCCGTTTTAGCAGCCTTGTCGTTAGCTAGGCCCCGATTCGCGTCATCGCGCTGCTCTCTGTCTCTTGCCCACCTGGGGTCAGACGCGAAGGCGTCGCCCGGCGACATTCTCATTGCCCGCGGTGTCCTCCCCCGGGGGGCGCGATGGGAACGCGCGCGAGGGGCGGGCGTAAGCCGCCGCAGAGGAAGCGTTTATAAATGCGCTCTCACGTGGAGGCGCGGCATCGAAACCGCCGCCCCCGCCCGCGGCGCCGACGCCATCGAGACTGCCGCTGCGCGCCAGCTGCCCTCGCCGCGGGCGCCAAGGAGCGCCCCCCCCCCCGCCCGCCCCCCCCCCCGCCACCCCGGCGACCCCTTCCATGGCGGCGAGAGCCAGTCGCAACAAACCTCCAGCACTGACTCGGTTCCCCCTCCTTCCCCCTTCCCTTTGAATTCATCGCGTTGTCCACCGCCGGGTCCTCCAGGCGCTTCGTTTTTCTTCATGTTCTGCGCGGCGGCGAAAATGTGGCCGCCGCTCCGTTTGCGCGGGCGCCCCCACTTGTCCTGTCCATTTTGGCCCCCCACTGGTCGCGCGCGAGCTTTTCCTCGGCCGTCGCTTTGCGACGCTCTCGGGGCCGCCCATCTTGCGACAGTGCGCTCATCCCCCGGCCGGAGGCGTCACGCAGTCCGTTATTCGAGAACGTTGCGCTCGACCCTATGCTCTGGGACCACTGGCGATCGCTGCCTGCGCCGCGCCCCTGGCTCTGCCGCGACCTGGGATGGAAAAACACAAGTGGCCATGTTGGAAAATCCCTGACAATTCTTCGTCGGCAAATTATTAATTTTGGGCGACGCGCCCATCGCCGAGCGGGGGCAGGGCGGAACAGATAGGGGAACGGAAGAACGAAGGGCGCCGCGATGGGATTGCGAGGACTACCGCGTGGAAGTATGCGAAAACGAATGCCACGATGATGTCTAGAACGTTTCTTCGCTTTGGGGTCGAGGCGTGGCCCCGCCGACGCGAGCTCTCGGGGCGTAAGACGCGAGCCCTCGCGGCCTGCGACGCCGCGCCTGGCGCGTGCCACGCGGGGCCCTTGGGCCAGTTCGCGACCGCCTGTGGCCTGCGACTTGGATGCGCAGGGCCCGTCGCGCGCATCCCTGGGGGGGGGGGGTGGGGGGGGGCGATGCGAATTCCAAGCGCGCCGCGCGACTCCGACGGCCGAAATCGCCGGGGACCGAAACCCGCGGCGCGAGTTCCTGGGCCCCGCGAAGCGCCACACACACAGACACACACACACACACACACACCAACCCACCCCACCCCACCCCACCCCAGGGCTTACGGGGCCGTCTTCTCAAGCATGCGACGGGGGCCCTTGGGACATCGGGCCCAAATTTGCCATGGCATTCGAGTTGGCTCAGACTGGGCTGACTCGGCTGAGCTAGGCAGGGATGGCCTAGACCATGGCAGGGTTACACGCAGCATGGGCCTGGTAAGACTTTACCACGAGCCTTTGCATTGCGGGGGGGGGGGGGGGCTGTCAACGGCGCAACTGTCGCAACTTATGTAAGCTCCTGGGTAAGCCAGCGGAGTTGTACGCCACGCGATCCAGACGAGACTCGCGGCTCCCTGGATAATGAAAGTGGGTGGTAGTGGTGGGGGGGGGACGTGGTGATGGGGGGGGCGCGGTGGTGGTGGGGAGGAGTGCGCGTGCGCGCGCGCGTGCGTGCATGCGTTGTGCGCGCGTGTGTGTGTGTGTGCGTGTGCGTGAGGGGCGCGCGTGTGCGCGCGTGCGCGTGCGTGTGTGCGCGCGCGTGTTTGTGCGTGTATGTGCGAGCGTGCATGTGCCAGTGCACGTCCCTGATGTGTGTGTGTGTGCGTGTGCGCGCGTGTGTGTGCATGCGCGCTTGTGCGGGTGCGTGCGCGCGCGCGCCTCTGAATGGTGAGTGGGTTGGCGTGTGTGTGTGTGCATGTGTGCACGTGCGTGGTGGTGGCGGTGTGGTGATGGTGGTGGTGGTGCGCAGGTGTGTGTGTGTGTGTGTGTGGGTGTGTGTGCGTGCCCGCGCGTGTCCGTGCGCGTGTGTACGTGCGCGTATTGTGGTGGTGTGCACGCGTCCCTGGTTGCCTTTTTGCGTTGTGTAGCGTTTGTGGGAGGTTATTGCGTGGCGGCGTGTATGCATGCGTGTTGGGGGGGGGGGGGGAGGGGGGGGGGGGGGGGGGGGGGGGGGGCTGTGTGTGTGCGTGTGTTGTGCGCGCGGCGCGTTTGCGTGTGTGTGCGCGGTGCGCGTGCGTGAGCGGGCGGGCGGTGGCGGTGTGCACGCGTGGTCGCGGTGCTAAGTGCGGGTGTTGTTTGGGGAGATACGTAGTTCTATACACAGACGTACATGTGTATATACACGCGCACGCACATTTGTATGTATATAGTTGTATGTGCATGCAAGCATGCATGCATGTGCGTGTGCGCATGTGTGGGTGTTTGTATGTGTGTGCGTACGTACGCGCTCGAAGTGGTGGCGGGGGGGCGGCGGGGGCGCGCGGTTTGCGCGCGTGCGCGCGCGCGCGCGGCGGGGCGGCGGCGGAGCGGGGAGGGGGGGGCGGGGGGGGGGGAACTGTCACCGCGCCATGTGTCATCTCGAAAGGGCCAGTCCTTGTTATAGCAGTCATTGCTATAGGATGGGTCGGGCATGCACATGGCGGTTGTCGCGCGCGCGGGGCGGCGCTTACCAACGCGGCGGTCGCAGATTCCGTTCCGTTCGCTCGTGCTTGCGCGCGGCGCCAAGTGCGGGCGCGATTGCGTCGGGCAGATGCCCATATCTGGCGCCCGTCTCGCAGGAAGGCGAGGTTGCGTTTGGGAAAATCCCCCCCACGGGTGCGATTTATTTTCTCTGCGCGCGCGATTTATTCCCCCCATGGGCGCGATCTATTCTCTCCAAGGGCGCGATGGACATTCCCCGCGGGCGCGATGCATTTTCCCCAGGGGTGCGTTCTCCCCGTGGGCGCGATTGATTTTCTCCGCGGGCGCGATTGATTTTCTCCGCGGCTGCGAATCAATTTCTCCGTGGTTGTGGTTGATTTGCTCCGCGGGCGCGGTTCCCCCCCCCCGCGGGCGCGATTTATTTTCTTCGCGCGCGCGATTATTTCTCCGAAGGCGCGATTGTTTTTTCTCCGCGGGCGCGATTTTTCCGCGGGCGCGAATTCATTTTCCCTGGGCGCTATTGTTTTCTACACCGCGGGCGCGGTTGAGTTTAACCGCGTGCGCGAATTATTCTCTCCATGGGCGCGATTTATTTTCCCCGTGGACGCGATCGATTTTCTCCGTGGGCGCGATTCAATGTTCCGTGAATGCGATTTCTTCGCCGCGGGCGAGATCTATGTTCTCCCCTCGCACGATTGTTTCTCCGCGGGCGCGATTTATTTTCCCCGGGGGTGCTACTTATTTTCTCCGCGGGCGCGGTGTATTTTTCCGCGGGCGCGATGCATTTTCTCCGCGACCACGATTCATTTCCGCGGATGCGATTGATTTTCGCAGCGGGTGCGACTCATCTTCTCCATGGGCGCGATTAAGCATTCCCCGTGGGCGAGATTTAATGAGGGGGCGCCTTCCAATCTGATCTCCCCGATGCGGCGGCGACGGGCCCGTCGCGGACGGATGCGCAACAACGATCTGTCCGCCGCGCGGAACTATTGAGACATGATTGCATAAAGTTGTGCGATGTGCGATGGGCGCGCCGTGGACAGCGAAGTTCAACCATGCGTGGCGCGCAATATTTTCGGTGCGACGGCGACGGCGGGTGGCCAGACAGACGCACAGCACGTAACCAGGCACGTTCGCCGACGGTGCGACAGCGGCCGCCGAGGCCGCGACAGATAGACAGTTCGTTTGTTTCCGGACCTCCCCGCGCGGTGCGACGGCGACGGGGGGGTGGCCAGACGCATGGATTGCGCATGGCTGCGCATGTCGGCCTGGCCAACGGCGCGACAGCGACCGGCGGGGCCGCGACAGATGCACAGCCTGTTTCCCGCCCCCCGCGCGCGGCGCGACGGCGACGGAGGGCGGCCCGACAGATGGGCCCAGCCTGCTATGGACCTCCGACACGCGCGCGCGGGTACTGTAGCGCCCACAATAGAAAAGTCGACGCCCCCGTCGGCCTCCTTAAAGAGCCACAGAAATTTAGAATTCGGTTTGTAAACTTCCATGTCGACTTTTCTATTGTGGACAACGCAGAACTCCGACGCGCGCGCGCGCGCGTCGGGGGTCTGTAGCGCCCGCAATAGAGAAGTCGACGCGCCCGTCGGCCTCTTTAAAGAGCCACAGAATTTTAGAATTCAGTTTTAAGAATTGCATATCGACTTTTCTCTTGTGCACAACAAAGAACTCCGACGCGCGCGCGCGCGTCGGGGGTCTGCAGCGCCCGCAATAGAGAAGTCGACGCGCCCGTCGGCCTCCTTAAAGAGCACAGAAATGTAGAATTCAGTTTTTAGACGCAGCACCCCGCAAGTGCGGATAAGAGTGAGGGGGCGGGCGCGGGCGACGCGGGCGTCGTCGAGCCGGCGGACCTCGTGGCCCCCACCTTCCCTGTCGATGGCGATCTCCTCCTCCTCCTCCTCCCTCCCCCCCCTCTCCTCTTCCTCGTCCTCGTCCTCGTCGTCGTCGTCCTCCTCCTCCTCCCCCCTCCTCCTCCTCCTGTTCTTCCTCGTCCTCCCTCTCCCCCCCTCGTCCTTTCATCATCGTCCTCCCATCGTCGTCCTCCCCCTCATCGGCCTCCATCATCGTCCTCCCATTGTCGTCCATCACCATCGTCCTCCCCATCCCCCCCCTCCTCGCCCTCCCCCTTCCCGCCCCCCCCCTCCTCGCCCTCCTGCTCCTCCTCCTTTTCTCTCTCCACATTATCCTTGCATCCTCTCTCTCTGCCGCGTTCTCCTCGCCCCCTGTTTGCCCCTCCTGCCTCCCCCTCCTTTCCCAAGATAACTACAACGCAGTCCTTTTTTCTACTTTATGCTTCCTGCCTTCTCTGATCAAGGCAACTCGCCAGGGCAAAGTTGCTGGGCGGGCTGGCGTGGATGCGCGGTGCTTGAAGAGGCCCTTGCGGGCTCAGACGGCATGCGAAAATCCGCCGCCGCGTTTGCGCGGCATTGGTTTGTTCAGTGAACGTGGTTTAGGTCGCGGGTGGGTCGCGGGCTCTCCACCTACACCTGGAAGGAATGCAAAAGCAACCCGCCGCAGGCGCCAACAACAATTCGTTTGCCCACTGAACGTGGTTTGGGTCGCCACCCGCGGGCTCTCCACCGGGAACGGATGCAAAAGATACCCGCCGCAGGCGCCGAAAAATGCAGTTTGCACCCTGAACGCGGTCGCGGATGGCCCGCGGGCTCTTCACCTGAAACGAATGCAAAAGATGCTCGCCGCAGGCGCCGAAAAATGCGGCCAGTACCCTGAACGTGGTTTGGATCGCGGGTTGGTCGCGAGTTGGTCACGGGGTGGGTCGCGGGCTCTCAGCTTGAGGAAATTGCAAAAAACCAGCCGCAGGCGCCGAAATTGTGGTGTTGTTAACCTTCAAAGTGGTTAGTGCCGAAGGTGGTCGCGGTTGGTCCAGGGTGGTCGGCGGGTGGGTCGCTGTGGTCGCGGTGGTCGCGGTGGTCGCGGGGTGGGTCCCGGTGTGTGTCGCGGGGGTGGTCGCGGTGTGGGTCGCGGGTGGTCGCGGGGTGGTGCGCGGGTGGGGTCTCGGATGTGTCGTCGTGGGTCCGCGGTGGGTCCGCGGGAGGGTCGCGGGGTGGCCGCGGGTGGTCGCGGGGCGGACGCGGGTGGGTCGCGGGTGGGTCGCTGGGTGGGTCCAGGGGTGGTTCGCGTGTGAGTCGCGGGGGTGAGTCGCGGGTGGAGTCGCGGGGTGGGTCGCGGTGGGTCGCGGGGCGTGTCGCGGTCGGTCGCGGCGGGTCGCGGGGCGGGTTGCGGTAGGGACGCCGACAACAAACAACAACAACAACAACAACAACAACAACAACAAACAACAAACAACAACAAACAACAACAACAAACAACAACAACAACGAGAATCCGCGCCGCGGAATTCCACTTCAGCCACGCACCCAGGGACAGCGAATGACCGTTCGGCCCCCTCACTCTGATTTGCATATCGACTTTCCTCTTGTGGACAACGCAGACATCCGACGCGCGCGCGCGCGGGGGGGGTCTGTAGCGCCCGCAATAGAGAAGTCGACGCGCCCGTCGGCCCCCTTAAAGAGACGCAGAATTTTAGAATTCAGTTTTTAGATTTGCACATCGGCTTTCTTTTGTGCACAACGCAGAACTCCGACAAGCGCGCGCGCGTCGGGGGTCTGCAGCGCCCACAATAGAGAAGTCCACGCGCCCGACGGCCTCCTCAAAGAGCCGCAGAAATTTTAAATTCAGTTTTTGGATTTGCACATCGACTTTTCTCTTGTGGACAACGCAGAAATCTGACGCTGGGCGGAGACGGCGGCGGTAGTCCTGTAGTGCCCACCTAGAGAGTCGGCTCGCCCGTCGGCCTCCTTACAGAGCCAAGAAATTTAGAATCGGTTTTGAAATTACCTGTCGACTTTTCCATTGTGGACCACACAGAAACCCGACGCAGAGCGCACGCGCCGGGTGTCATCCTCGCGGTCTCGCGAAGTTCTAAGAGCGCCGTCGGTTCTTCAAGAGCCACAGAATGTAAGAATTCGTTTTAGTTTGGCTAAACTTTTCTCTTGGGACACCACAGAAATCCGACGCGCGCGCGTCGCGAGGAGGGTCTGTAGTGCCCCATACAGCAGTCGACTCGCTCGTCGGCCTCCTTAAAGAGCACAGAATCTTTAAATTTAGTATTAGAACTGCCATACGACTTGTCTACTGTGTACACAAAAGCACGTCCGGCGCGCGCGCGTCGGAGTCTGCAGCGTCCCACAATAGAGAAGTCGACGCGCCCGTCGGCCTCCTTAATGAGCCACAGAAGTGTAGAACTCAGTTTGTAGAACTGCATACCGACTCTTCTATTGTGGACGGCGCAGAACTCCGACGCGCGCGCGCGCGCGTCGGGGGTCTGTAGCGCCCGCAATAGAGAAGTCGACGCGCCCGTCGGCCTCCTTACAGAGCCACAGAATTTTAGAATTCAGTTTGTAGAACTGCATATCGACTTTTCTATTGTGGACAACGCAGAACTCCGACGCGCGCGCGCTGGGGGTTCTCTAATGCCCACAAAAGAGAAGTCGATGCGCCCGTCGGTCCTCAAAGAGCCACAGAATTTTAGAATTCAGTTTTTAGGTTTGCATATCGGCTTTTCTTTTGTGGACAACACAGAACTCCGAGGCGCGCGCGCGTCGGGGGTCTGTAGCGCCCACAATAGAGAAGTCGACGCGCCCGACGGCCTCCTTAAAGGGCCACAGAAATTTAGAATTCAGTTTTTAGAATGGCATATCGACTTTTCTACTGTGGACAACACAGAACTCCGACGCGCGCGCGCGCGCCGGGGGTCTGCAGCGCGCTCCCCCTCCTCCGCCGCGTCGGAAGAACTCCAAGCCAGTTGCCCAGAGATCCAAGCCGCATGTTCCAACTCAGTCCAAGCCCAAACATTCCCACTCCAGTCGGGACATTGCGCGCGGAGGGAACCAGCGGCGCCACTGGGAATCACCCAGAGCTCGGCCTCGATCTGCCCAGCGATTGCCCCGACCGACCTTGAGCGTCGGCCACGATGGCCGCCTGCGACCACCGTGCTACCCAGGGTGACAGCACGAAGCTGGGTCTCAAACCTCCCCCGGGGCCGTTCAATTTGCGATCGCACTTGCACCCGTCGCCAAGGCCCCCTACGGCTCAAGCTGGCGGCGCGGGGGACGGGGGCGGCACGACGAGGCGGCCGAGGAGACGAGGGTGTTCATGGAAAGTGGCGGCCCTCCTACGAGCACTGCGCCTTCTTTGTCCCAGCGCAATCATCGTGAAGAGAACATAAAAAGAAGGAGGGCTCCGTTTGATCGGCGTTGGCTCCGTTTGTGCGGTGTTGGCTCCGTTCGTGCGGTGTTGGCTCCGTTTGTGCGGTGTTGGCTCCGTTCGTGCGGCGTTGGCTTCGTTTGTGCGGTGTTGGCTCCGTTTGTGCGGTGTTGGCTTCGTTTGTGCGGTGTTGGCCCCGTTCGTGCGGTGGTGGCTGCATCTGTGCGGTGTTGGCTCCGTTTGTGCGGTGCTGTCTCCGTTTGTGCGACGTTGGCTCCGTTTGTGCGGTGTTGGCTCCGTTTGTGCGGCGTTGGCTCCGTTTGTGCGGTGTTGGCTCCGTTTGTGCGGTGTTGGGATCCCTCGGGGCTCTTCGGAGCGTTTGGGGATTCGTACTGGGGCCTGGGAGGCGCTCCCCCCGCCTGGGAATTCGGGTCCGCTCCCCCTCTCCGCGCGCCGCCGCGCGTGCCCCCCGCGCGCTGGGGGGACGGCTTCTCGACGACGTCGTCGCCGCCGCTGTTGCCCCCCCCGTCACATTGACATTCTCTGGGGCTAACCTTTGGTCCTAACGTGCTCCGCGCGCCCGGCCCGCGGGAGCGCAATCCCACTGTACTAAAAATGCCTCTTCCGCTTGTTTAACGTGGGATTTCCGCTTTACTAAAGTGGGTTTGTTCGCTTTACTAAAGTGGCTTTCCCGCTTTAGTAAAGTGGCGTGCCCGCTTTACTAAAGTGGCTTTCCCGCTTTAGTAAAGTGGCGTGCCCGCTTTACTAAAGTGGCGCTGCTTGGCATTTTACAGCAAACGAACCCCTTCGTCCACTTTACTAAAGTGGCGTGCCCGCTTTAGTAAAGTGGCGTGCCCGCTTTACTAAAGTGGTTCGTCTGCCAAACACAAGTTATTTTCGGTCCGAGAATTGTCAATTCTGGTACCGAGAATTGATAATAATCGGCCCTGGATTCATCAGGGTGTGGGGGACGGCCTGGGGGGACGGCGTCGTGGGCCCCAGAAGTCCCACATAACGCACAGGCCCCCCAGGCCCCAGAAACCACGCAGGATCCCACAAGACCCCGAGGACCCACAAGCCACACAGGCTCCGCAAACCCCACAGGCCCCACAGGTTCCACAAACACCATGGACCGCACACGCCCCGCAGGTCCCAGAATCACACGTGGTCCCACATGTCGCACCAGCGCCGCACATCGAGTGTGCCCCACCGGCGCCACAGGCCCGACAATTCGCAAAAGCACCACAGGTCTCACAGGCCACCCAAATCATACGCAGCACCCCGCAATTGCGGATAAGAGTGAGGGGGCGGGCGCGGGCGACGCGGGCGTCGTCGAGCCGGCGGACCTCGTGGCCCCCACCTTCCCTGTCGATGGCGATATTATCCTCCTCCTCTTCCTCCTCGTCCTCCTCCTCCTCCTCCTCTTCCTCGTCCTCTTCCTCGTCCTCGTCCTCATCGTCGTCGTCGTCCTCCTCCTCCTCCTCCTCCTCCTCCCTGCTCCTCCTCCTCCTGTTTTTCCTCGTCCTCCCTCTCCCCCCCTCGTCCTTTCATCATCGTCCTCCCATTGTCGTCCTCCCCCTCATCGGCCTCCATCATCATCCTCCCATTGTCGTCCACCATCATCATCCTCCCCCTCCTCCCCCTCCTCGTCCTCCTCCTTCCCCTCCTCCCCCTCCTCCCCCTCCTCGTCCTCCTGCTCCTCCTCCATTTATCTCTCCACATTATCCTTACACCCTCTCTTCTGCCGCGTTCTCCTCGTCCCCTGTTTACCCCTCGTGCCTCCCCCTCCTTTCCCAAGATAACTGCAACGCAGTCCTCTGTTCCACTTTATGATTCCCGCCTTCTCTGATCAAGGCAACTCGCCAGGGCAAAGTTGCTGGACGGGCTGGCGTGGATGCGCGGGGCTTGAAGAGGTCCTTGCGGGCTCAAACGGCATGCGAAAATCCGCCGCCGCGTTTGTGCGGAATTGGTTTATTCAGTGAACGTGGTTTAGGTCGCGGGTGGGTCGCGGGCTCTCCACCTACACCTGGAAGGAATGCAAGAAGCAACCCGCCGCAGGCGCCAACAAACATTGGTTTGTACACTGAACGTGGTTTGGGTCGCGGGTGGGCCGCGGGTTCTCCACCGGGAACGAATGCAAAAGATGCCCGCCGCAAACGCAGAAAAATGTAGTTTGTACCCTGAACGTGGTTCGGATCGCGGGTTGGTCGCGAGTTGGTCACGGGGTGGGTCGCGGGCCCCCCACCTGGAAGGAATGCAAAAAAAGCCCGCCGCAGGCGCCGAAAATGGTGGTTTGTACCTTCAACGTGGTTTGGGTCGAAGGTGGGTCGCGGGTGGGTCGCGGGGTGGGTCGCGGTGGGTCGCGGGTGGGTCCGGGTGGGTCGCGGGTGGGTCGCGGGGTGGGTTCGCGGGGCGGGTCGCGGTGGGGGTCGGGGGTGGGTCGCGGGGTGGGTCGCGGGGTGGGTCGCGTGGTGGGTCGCGGGGTGGGTCGCGGGTGGGTCGCGGGGTGGGTCGCGGGTGGGTTCGCGGGTGGGTCGCGGGGGGGTCGGGGTCGCGGGTGGGTCGCGGGGTGGTCGCGGGTGGTCCGCGGGTGTGGGTCGCGGTTGGGTCGCGGGTGGGTCGCGGTGGGTCCGCGGGTGCGCGGTGTCGCGGGGTGGGCGGGACGGGGGGGTGCGGGCGGGACGACACAACAACAACAACACCAACACAACAAAACAACAACAAACAACACAACAAACAACAAACAAACAAACAACAACAACACAACAACAACAACAACAACAACAACAACAACAACAAACAACACAACAACACAACAAACAACAAACAGAAACAAACAACAACAAACGACAACAAACAACAACAACAACAACAACAACAACAACAACGAACAACAACGACAACAACAACAACAACGAGAATCCGCACCGCGGAATTTCACTTCAGCCACGCACCCAGGGACAGTGAATGACCGTTCGGCCCCCTCACTCTGACATGCCCCATGAATCCCACAGGCCCCTGAGGCCCACAAGGCCCACAGGTCGCGCTGACCTTGGGCTCCGACGCGCGAGATTGCCAAACTAAGGATTCACGGGCTATGGATGCATCAACCTTGAACCCAAGACGATAAACTCCAGGGGTTCGGGCCCCTCGGCCCCGGACCCCTTGGCCCCGGATTTCAAAGCCGCCGACCGGGACATTGAACACGAGTGGGCCGCCAGGTCCAAAGCCAAGGGCCCTACGCTTCAGAGCTATGGAATCCAAGGGCCCCGTCCCTTCTACTCGCCATCCTCTCCCTTCGTCCGCCCATTCCCCCTCCTCCTCCTCGTCCTCCTCCTCCTCGCCCCCCCGCCCCCCCATCCCTCCTCCCTCCTCCCTCTTCCTCCCTCCTACTCCCTCCTCCTCCTTCCTCCCCGTTCCTCCTCCCTTTACGTCCCTCCTCCTCCCTCCTCCTCCCCCCGCCCAGCTCTTCCCCCTTTCGTCTTCCCCCCCCCCCCTGCCGCTTCCGTTCCCCCCCCCCCCCCATCCATTTCACTCCTCCTCCCGCCTTCTCCCCCCCCCCCCTTCCTTCCCCGCCCCCCCCTTCCTCCCCTCCCCCCCGCCCCCTCCTCCCTCCGCGTTCCCCGCATTTCCTTCCTCCCGCCGCCTCCCCCGCGTCCTCCTCCCCCTTCATCCTGCTCCTCCTACTCCTCCTACTCCTCGTCTCCCCCCCCCCTCTTCGAGAGAAAACGGCTGCCCCGATAGACGATCCCACCCCCTCTGCTTGCCTGTTTGCCGTTTACTTGCCTCGGCGCCGTTTCTGGATGGGCCGGCGGGGGTGCGCCAAGAGGCAAGTTGTTCATGTAAAAAACATGCGCGTAGCTGCCCCCTGGCCCGCCCCCCCCCCCCCTCGCCCCCCCCCCCCATCGTGAACGCCGCCACTCGACGCCCCGCGCGCGCCGCTGAACAGGCCTGAGTCGTCTCCACGCAGGAGTGATGAACTCTGGCAGGAGCGACCTTTGGTGCGCACATTTTCGCTCAAAATCGGCCCCCGCGCCCCTCCCGGGGCCCAAACTGATTCGTTTCTCGAGCTGCTTCCGGCCGCGGCGACGTGGGCCCCCCACCGAGGACCAGAAAGCAGCTCACCAAAGGCCACCAGCGAAAAGTCACTCTCACGCGTCGTGTCTCGCGCAAGCCTCGAATCTCGCTCGGGCCGCAGGAACGCCCATGCGAACGCCCAGATACGTCGCTCAGGCCGCGCGTACTTGAAAAACTGGGTACGGCTCCACGACGGACCCCCAGGAAAGGCTCAAGGCAACGCAGTGCTATGCGGAGCGATGCGGCGCAATGCAACGCAACGCTGTATCTTGTGATGTTTTGAATATGTCATGACGCGAAATACTGTTATCCGCCACTGTGCCTGCACGGATTGTGCGTATTGGAGTGGCCCTCTGTTGAACAGCTGGTGATAAATTTTGTGGTTAAGCCGACCCTCTCGTTTCACGCGTGCTTGCAAAACCGCCCCCATCGGACTGCGCCCCCTGGCGCCCTCTTCGGCCTCCAATCGGCCCCAAAAGAAGCACATGCCGCCCGATCATAACGAAGCTCGCCCCAAGACGGCCCCGAAAGCCCCCAAGACGGCCGCGAGACTGCCCGAGAGAACCTCGGGACGACACAAAAAGGCCACAAGATGGCCGAACATGGCGCCCGCCCGAGAAGGCTGCAAGGGGCGCCCATGAGGCCCCCGAGTGCAAAACAAACATCGATGGTCCAATTAGTTTTACAAGCTGCTTCTTGACGAGCTTCCGAAAACTTGACACGGCCCTTCCTCCTGAAAGTATATTGGATAGTACCTCTTGGGGGCGTCTCGGGGCCCCCTAGGGGCAATGAAAGGGGGCCTCTAGCGGTCGGTTGGGAACCTCTCGGGAACTCTTCTGGCGTCTCCTGGGAGGACTTTGGGAGATCTGGAAGACAATTTGGTAGGAAAAGCTTCCGAATCTTGCTCAAATCACTTCTCGCGGGCTGCATCTTCGGGCTTTCGTGCGCCGTCGTGGGGGCGTCTTGGGCCGTGTTGGGGCCTTCATGGGCCGTCTTGGGGCTCGCTTGGGGGCCCTCTCGTGGGCCTCGGGCGGTTTTCGCGCCCCCCCCCCCCGAAGGGGGGCATGTTGGATGACATCGATCAGAAGATGGAGTCCGCATCCCCTCCTCATTCTCCCCATCTTCCCTCCTTTTTTTTTTCCGGGGTCGACGGGGGGCGGGCGGAGGCGTGGGCGGGCGAGGGGCAGCTGCGGCAGCGGCGCAGCAAATGGGAAATACCACGCCCCCAATTCGCGGGCTCTTTCTTACAGGGCAGTCGAGCGACACACAACGGTTCCGTCAACGATTCATTGCACGCGCCGTAGTGGCCAAGAGAGAACCAGCCGCCCCTCCAAACGAGCGCAAGGTTGCGAAGTCCCACGAGCCCTCTGGGAGTGACTGGTTTAAAGCATTTCCTCTCCCAGCTTCCCCTCCCACCCCTCGGTGAGGGGTTCACAACTCCCCCAAACACTTCCCCCCTGGACCTGGACTCGCGACCCACTGGAGCTTCCAAGATGGCCCAGGATAGCTCTCAGAGCGCCTCAGGGAGCCCAAGATGACTTCCAAGATGGCTCAAGATAGCCCGCGATAGCTCAACATGGCTCCCAACATGCTCCAAGAGGCCCCCATATCGCCCCAAGACTGATCCAAATGACCACGAAGCCCCTCCCCTCCAGGACGCCCCAGGGCGCCAGCATCAAGCACCTACCGAAAATCGACGCGTTGTTTGCCTTTCCGCTCTCTTGCTTTCGATTGCCCCCCGTGGCCCAAGATGATTCCTGGAGGGCCCAAGAGAGCGCCAAAAGAGGCCCAAGAGGGCTCCAAGAGCGCTCCAAAGCGCCCGCAAAAGTGGCCCCAGAGGCGGGCTATCCATGAGGCAGCGATAATTTAGGACCCCCCCCCCTGCCTTCGATCCATCTCTTCCAAGATTGCCCGACCAGGCGCCCGGGAGGCCCGAAGATGCTCCGAAGAGGCCCCCAAGAGACCCCCAAGAGACCCCGAAAGGGCCCCCCAAGAGGCCCCCAAGAGACTTCCACAAGGACCCCCGAGGCACCCAAGCCCCTGGGCCGCCGAGAGGCCCCCCCAAGATGCCCCAAAAGGCCCCCGGGGAGCTCCCAAGAGACATCCGAAGACACCCCGAAAAGGCATCCAAAGGGCCTTTGGCCTTTTTGCTCGCCCCCCGCTTCCTCGATACTGTCCTACCGATTCCTCCTCCTCCTCCTCCTCCTCCTCCTCCTCCTCCTCCTCTCTGGTCGTTTGGCAACCCCTGCATCTCTTGCACTCTGGAGTTTGGTTGGCAGCGGCGCACTGGAAAAAAACAAATCCTCTCTGGTCGCTCACCCCCCTACCCCTCCTCGCCCCCCTCCACTTCCCCGCCCCCCCCCCCCCTTTCCCTCCCTCATCCCTACCTCCTCCATCTCGTGCTTCCCCGATCCCCATCCCCCCTTTTTAAGGGGCGCGGCGGTCCTTTGGTTCTTCTGCGCGCCCCCCTCTTTCCCTAACCAGTGCAACTCGTCTGGGCATCGTTGCTGGATGAGCTGGTGGCGTCGCGCGAAGCGTTTAGAATTCCCTGCTCGTCGCCCGCGTCGCCCCCATCCCCATCCCGCTCGGCGCTGTCGCTGTCATTCCCGCTGTCTTTCGCCCCTGGCGTCGCCCTGTCCCCCTGCTCGACCTCCCCCCTTCCACATCATTCCTTGCCTCGTCCTCGCTGTCATCGCCCCCCGCCCTGCGCCGCCGCCCCCCCCCACCCTCGCCCCGACCCTTTCTCCTCATCCTCACCCCGAGGCGGAGTCGGGAAGGGAAAAGGGGGCGGTGCATTTTTTATGAAACTCCGGGCGCCTCGAGCGCCAAAGCGCAGAGGCGGCGCCCCCGCGCGGGGGCGGGAAGCGCGAAAGCAAACCGGGACGCGGGCAATGACTCTCGCGCCCAACCCCGCCCGCCCCCGCCCCCGCAATCGCAGGCGGCACAGGGGGGGAGGGGCACATGAAGAGGAAGTGGGGGCGAGGAACATGCGCCAAATGCGGTTGGGCACTGAACAGGGGGAGGGGGGAGGGCGCCGAACGAAACCGGCGCGCGACCAAACCTGTCATGGGCGACTTCAAGTCGACCCACAAGAGCCTCGGGTGCCGACATAGACTGAACATGTCCACGTGGACGTTCTGCGACGCCCGCATGCCAGAGCCCCGCGTCCCGCGCGCAAGGCAGAAATCGGCGACCCCTGATTTCACGGGTGATCCCCCCCCTTCCACCCGCCCGCCCCGCCACCCGCCCGCCCCCCCTGCCCCCCCCCCCCTTCGGACCCATGGAAGCACTGGAAGCAGCGAACATGATAGTTCGAGCCGGGGCGAACGCACGACGACCATGAGCATGAAGTTTTGTTTGTTTTCTGAAGGGGGGAAAGAAGGGGGGGGCGGGGGGCGAGGGTCAAGACATGCGGCTCGAGCGAGCAGGCGCCCCCCCCCATTGCCCCACGAACCATTTGCATTGGAAAAGGGACGCGGCGCAATGGGCAGTTTGCCACATGCACGGGGGGGTGCCGCCTTGACGCGCGCCTTCCACTCGAAACGATCGTTTGCCGCGGCGCGATTGCCCGACGGGGCCCGGCCGCGACGTCGAGCACCCTTCTCGCCATTCCCCCCCAATACACACACACACACACACACACACACACGCACGCGCACACGCACACACACACACACACGCACGCGCGCACGCACATACACGCACACACCACCCCACCCCACCCCGCCCCGCCCCACCCCACCCCACCCCACCTCCCCCCCATCCCCACCGCCCCCGCATCCCCCGCACGTCCTCAACCAAACGAACGCGCGATGTCGCGCGTTCCAGGGCGCCGCCAAGGGCCGCAGACTCCCGCCGCGCCCCGCGCGCGCGTTGCACGGCGGGGGTTGCCGATGAATAACAAACGCCGCCCCCCCGCGCGAACCCTATCGCCGGCGCCCGCCCTTGACAAAAACATCGCCCCTGTTTCGCGGCCGCTGCGCCTGGACCGCGACCGCCTGCGCTGGAACGACGAAGCCTGCTCGGATTGCCCGCGGCGCCTGGGCGCCAGCGCCCCGCGCGCGAAGCGGGATTTGGCGACCCCTGTTTGCCAGGGGTGGCATGCGCGGAGGGCGATTTCACTGCCCCTACCTATTGCAGACTCTTCGGGGCGCCGGGGGCAGCGCGCGAAATAATTGGGCCTGGCGGGGGGGGGGCGGAGCGGGGGACGCGACGAGCATGAGTAGGGGGCTTTCGCGGGGGGCCGGGCAGGGCCCGAGGCGGACAGCTCGAACGAGCGAGCGCGACCCAATTGCCCTGCGCCCCTGTTGCGCTGGAAGCACCAGCTGCGCAACGCAACGGGTGGCGGGTCGCGCAGGGCGCTGCCACTCTGGCGCGCGAGTTCCACTCGAAGCGAACGCATCCTGGGGCGCACTTGCCAGACTGTGAATGGCTGGGGGCGCCTACCATCATAACCCTCATCACCGCCTTCACACGCCCTCTTCACCCCCCCCCAACCCCTCGCGCCCTCACTTCAAAAGCGGCGGGGGGGGCCCGATGACTCCCGCTGTACCCCACGTGCTCTACATGGTGAGGATTGCCAATGAACCGGACAACGGCCGAATGACCCGCCGCGCGACCCCTGGCAGCCATGTCCCTCCTTAACAAAAACCTGCCCCCTTTTTGTGGCCGCCGCGCTCGCCGCCGTGAACGCCCGGACCCCTCTGGTTATCCCATCCCAGGTCGATGATCTTGCAACGAGTGCTGGAGCCCACGATTTGGGCTGCTGGAGCGACCCTCCTTCGTACAAATTGCGTGCTGGAGCCTATGCCTTGGGTTGTTGAAGCCACTGCCCTCGTAAACATTGAGTGCTGGAACCCACTCGTCTTGATTGCACAATCTGCTGGAACCGTTCGCCCTCGTAAAAAAAATGCGCTGACACCGTACCCCACTTAGGGATTCAATCGTAAAAATTAAACTGGGGAGCGGATGCGGGGCCCAGGGGAGGGTGTCCTAGCACTGTAACCACGCCTCGCCTTCAAGCGGTGGCATTCCACGTGCGCGCGTGCGTGCGCGTGCGCTTGCGCGTACCTGCGCGTACGTGTGCGCACGTGCGCGCGCAAATACTCGGGCGCGAGCACGAGCCCAAACGCGAGCCCGACCCCGACCTTGAAACCGAACCCCATCTGGAGGGAGTGCGCGCGCACGCGCGTGCGTGTGCGTGTGCGTGCGCACGCGCTTCCGATATGTCAACACGCGCTGGGATCTTTCACTACCAGCAATATTCACCTGACTCGCCAATTCGGTAAACATGTTGCTGGTGATTTGTTGTTGGTCGCGGTGTAAGAGGGTTCGTGGCTGGGGCGCGCGTCGCCGCCCTAGCTGCCTTTTCGGAATACAGCCCGCACGTCTTGTCGGCACCATCTGTTGGAGCGGCTTTTCCTCGTCCGAATTGAATGCTGGAGCCCACGCTTTGGGTTGCTGGAGCACTTGTCCCTCGTAAAAATTGGGTGTTGGGGCCCATCCCTCTTGACGGCGTAACCAGCTGAAACCACCTTCCCTCGTCAAACTTGGGTGCTGGAACCCACGCCGTGGGTTGTTGGAACCATTGCCCTCGTAAGCACTGGTTGCTGGCACCCACTGTTCTTGACGGCACAACATGCTGGAACCACCCTCCCTCGGAAAAATGAGCGCTGAAACCACACCACGCTAAGGTTTCAAACGCATGAATCAGATCGAGGGGGCGGATGCGGGGCCCAGGGATGGGTGTCTTAACATTGTAGCCACACTTCGCCCTCCAGCGGTGGCAGTCCGCGTGCGCGCGTGCGTGCGCGTGTGCGCGTGTGCGCGAGCGCGTACGCAAGCGCGCGCGTGCGCTCGTGTGTGAGCGTGCGCGCGTGCGCGAGCGCGCGAGTTCGTGCGCGCACGCGCGCAAATATTCGGGCGCGGGCGCAAACCCAAGCCCGAACGCGGCGGGCAGCTGCTCGGGCAGCGGCGTCGGTCTGACGGACTTCCTGGGCGAGGCTGGCGAATGCCGCGCCCGCCCCCGGGGACAGCTCGTGCGCTGCGGAGCCCCGAGCTCCTCTAATTCCTGTTTTTCCTGCTTCTCGTGCTTCTCCTGTTTCTCCTACGCCGCCTCCTCCACCTCCTCCTCCTCCCTCCTCCTCCTCCTCTTCCCTCCCCTTCCTCCCCCTCCTCCTCCTCCTCCCTCCTCCTCCTCTTCCCTCCCCTTCCTCCCCCTCCTCCTCCTCCTCCTCCCCTCCTCCTCCTCCTCTTCCTCCTCCTCCTTCTTCTCCGCATCCTTCTCCTCCCTCTCCTCCCCGTCCTCCTCCTCCGCCTCCTCCTCCTCCTCCTCCAGTCTTTTGCCTGAGTATTCATAATCCCTGCAAGGTGTTCCGTTGATGTCTCATGGTCAGTGGGCTTCGCCGAACACATGAAAAATGCAGTCATGCAATAGAGTAACCCTGAAGGGAGGAGGCAGGCCCGCCGGCCGACGCACGCGCGCGCGCCGCAGGCTCGCTCCTGTTCTGTTCCCCTAGAGCCAAACAGCTACAGGTAAAACATCCAAGTCAAGAAGAGAAGCAGACAGTGCAGGCAAGGCTAGAGAGCAGGAAGGGCAGCATGGTGGGACGTGATGAAATGCTGGTGTTCGGTTCTGCGGGCCATTTGGGCGATGTCCCTGTCTCGGCAGATGTCGATGTGGGCTTGCATGTTGGGAGATATGCTACGCGGGTTGTGGTCGGGGTCCTCCGCGAAGATGGCGGGCCAGAGACGGAGGTCCTCCCCGTCAACCGTGAGGACTCTGGTGGAGCCGAACTCTGTGTCCATCAGGGCTTCGCATCCTCTATTGAGGCGGACCTGGATGACGTCGCGTACGCGATCGGCCTCCGCGTCATAGCCTTCAGCGCCGCATATCTGACGGATGGCACCCGGTCAGTGCAGCCTGGACGTCTCGGAGGTTTCTCTGTCCTTCTGTGGCGATGTGCCAGAGGGTGTGCTGTCCAGCATAGGGGGTCATGGTAGCGAACTTCGGCCCGGTTGTGGGCAAAATTGAGACGCGCCTTGGCATGAGGGCGGACGGGGCGCCCATGCGTGAGATGCAGGGGCCGGCCCCATGGTGGCGTCGGAGCCGTCTGAGAGGAATCCGTGGGCGGAGACGCCCACGCGCGCCCCCATCGCGAGTGCCGGGATGGAGGCGACGCTCCATGCGAGCGGGGTGCCCCCCCTCTGGATGGGAGCGTGGATGGCGTCGCGCACCCCGCATGTGCTCTGGAGGTGCTGGGAGAGATTGTGGAGAATCCCGCCCTAGGCCTGAGGGGCGCGCGTGTGCCATCAAGTGCAAACTCTAAGACCATGCCAGGACGAGGATAAATTCGGGTGAGGGTAAATCGAGAATCTCTGAGATCCGCCGGTTCTGAAAAATGTCTCGGGCGCCGCGGCCTTCTCAGAGCGTTCCGGAACGCGCTGAGAGCGTTCGGGAACGCTCCGAAGCAGATTTATCCTCGTCCTAGCCCCGCCCGACCGCATGTAAGAGGAGTCTCCGCTCCGAGCTGAACTCGAAAAAAGTCCCTACTCACCAGCTCCTCGACTCCCTCCGCCTCCTCTGCCTCCTCCTCTTCCTCCCCCCTCCTCCTGTTCCTCCTCCACTCAATATTTCCACACTCGCACCTCTACGCTGCTACCCCCGCACACGCTAACACAAGTCCACCATAGTTGCCTACTTTGATGAACTATGTATATCTTCCTCCCGTTTCCCGTCAACTTCATGCGAAGCGTTTCTGAATGGGCTGGTGGGGATACGCGAAGCGTGAATCCGCCGGCCCCCTTGTGGGGCCACCAGGCTGTAGGGCGAAGGTTCGCAGCTTCGTGTACCAGTTGCAGCTTCCAATTTCCACTGTTACAGTTCTGCTTCTTGCTGCTTACTGTTCCTTGTTGCAATTATGTTTCTTGCTGCTTACTGTTCCTTGTTGATGGACCGCGCGAGGGGGGTAGGCCCAAAACGGGCATTTCTACCACGCCCAAATCGTATGCTCTGAATTGCTGGGGTGGGTAAGAATTAACACCCCTCACGCGGATGGGCGGGGTCAGGGTCCAAAAATACATGGGATTTGCTACAGTTCTGAAATTCGGTGGGACCCCTCACGCAGATCGGCGGGGTCAGGGTCCAAAAATACAAGAAATTTGCCACATGTCTGAAATTTGCTGGCACCACTCATGCAAATCGGCGGGGCCAGGGTCCAAAAACACATGGGATGTGCCACATTTCTGACATTCGGTGGCACCCTTCACGCAGATCGGCGGGGTCAGGGTGCAAAAACATATTGGATTTGCTACATTTCGGACATTCGGTGGCACCCCTCACGCAGATCGGCGGGGTGAGGGTGCAAAAACACAAGGCATTTGCCATATTTCTAACATTCGATGGCATCCCTCACGCAGGGCGGGGTCAGGGTCCAAAAACACAAGGGATTTGTCACATTTCTGAAATTCGATGGCACCCCTCACGCAAATCGGCAGGGTCAGGGTCCAAAAACACATGGGGTTTGCCACATTTCTGAAATTAGCTGGCACCCCTCAAGCAGATCGGCAGGGTCAGGGTCCAACAACACAAGGGATTTGCCACATGTCTGAAATTCGACGGCACCCCTCACGCAGATCCGTAGGGTCAGGGTCCAAAAACAAAAAAGATTTGCTACATTTCTGAAATTCGGTGGCACCCGTGACGCAGATCCGTAGGGTCAAGGTCGAAAAACAAATAGGTCCCGACACTGCTTCACGGCGGCGCCCAGACCTCATGATTTAGCTTTTGCATCTCCCATTATCCGAGACAGGGGGCCGGCGGCATGGGGCGAAGCCCTTACGGATAATTTTGTGATTATCATGGCCGTGGCCGTGGACCGAAGCGGGCATATAGAATCCCAAACTCTTTTGGTCGTGGGGGGGAGACGGAGCACAACCACATAACTACACCTGACTCGGCCTCGACCGCGACGCGAATCAAAAAGTCCTCAAGCAAACCAGGAACACTACAAGAACCGACCTGCGATATAATATGCACATTCACGCAACGAACCGTGGCCTGAAAGAGCAACGCGCGTGCTGCATGCGTGAAGAGAGGGATAAGCGAGGATCAGAGAAGGGAGGCATTTGGCAGGGCGGGCAGGGCGGGCGAAAGAAGAGGCTCGCCACTACCACCCTCCACAGCCACTCGGTATGGCGGAGCGTGTAACCTGGGAAAAGACTGGGGACCAACGACTCGTGGAACAAAAATCTGAGAGGACGACGGCGCGCGTCATCAAAGAAGAGGGAATCACGAGCTGGAAGCCCAAACTCTAAAACATAGCAAAAGCAAACTTCGGGCTGGGCGAAAGGGGGGGATCGCAAACGGGTGGTTTGAGAATCTCACGTAGCTGATTTTCCTGGCGCCTCCCTGCGCCGGGAGGCGCCCATGTATCGAGGAACAGGCCCGGCGGCGGGGCCGAAACCAGCTGCATGCAGCAAATTTCGTCACCCCCCCTTTCCCTATCCCCCCCTTTCGTCCGGCCCGAAAAATGCCTGAGCACGCTGCAAACTGTCGCGCGTCCGCGCCCATTTCCTGGGTCCGGCGCCTTGCGCCCCCCTCCGCTGAAGCGCGAGCAGCGGGCAAAAAGGGCGGCGCCGGAGGCACCGCCATGGGGCCCTGAGCACCAGCACCCAGCCGAGCAGTCGATGCGGACTCGCGAAAGCTGTATGTTTACGGACTTGTCTTCTTCTAGCATTTGGGCTTCCAGAGACCCGCTTCGGGCCTCGGCCACGGCCACGGGACGAACAGACATCGGGGGCCGCCAAGGGTGACCCTGGGCTGAGGTGCCTCCCAGGGTCGCCACTCTGGACACCTCTTGGCCCCCCAGGGGCCTCCGGAAGCCCAAACACAGAAACCTGGCATCTCGAGGCTTCCAGACAGACAGATACTGTGTCTAGACGGCACATCGGCTGCAGATCACATGCATGAGCGCATGAAATCGCAATAGTGCGCTCACGCATGCCCAAGCGCGCCACGAGGCCCACAAGGTCCTTCCTACGAGAGAAACGGCAGCAGAAGGCAGAGGCATTCCCACACGGCGCTGGCGCCGCGACTCGTGAAGTGACCTGCCCCTTCCCCCCCTCCTCGCCCCCGTCACGCCAGGCGACAAAAAATTGCCTGCGGGAGGCAGAGCAGGGAGCGACACCTGCAGGACCAAGACGAGACCGCAGCCCAGGGGAGACAGAGAGAGGAGACAGCGAGCGACATGGACCTGTCCCCGGCTCCCGCCCCCGGCGCTGCGGGAAAGAAAACTGGGACCATGACCAAGACTGAACGCGGAATCGTCGTGTCGCTCGGGGTCACCGTCGATCTTGGTCAGCGCCACTTCGTGGATCCTTCTCGCGAATCGGCGACAACTGACATGGACCGTGACCAGGGTCGGCACGGGCAGGATCCCGCGACATCTTGGTCGTGGTCCCCGTGCTTCTCCCCTCGACGGCCGGCCCGAGCCCGTGGCCCAGCCGGGGATGTCCAATCTGCTCCCGACCATGGTGCCCAGCATGTTCGGCTCGCCATCCACGCTGAGGAGCACGGTGCACACCTGGCGGGGGGGGGGCTGCGGCAGCAGGGGCTTGGGGCGCCAGGTCGAGAGAGAGCGATGCCGATCCGGGACCTCCGATGCCGTGGTCTTGTCAACGCGCGGAATCACGACGTGGAGCTTCGAGCACCATGTGTGCCGCGAACAAAGAACGGGCCTTGCACAAGATGACATACAATCGGACCTGGGACAGAAGAACATCCTTCAAGAACATGAAACCCTCTGCCGGCCAAAACACACATCACATCCAAGGGTGCCCTTCCCCAGGATGCACGAGAACATCCATCAAGCACGAGAAACATGAAAGGACCCTCCTCGAACCGACCTCGATCTTATACCTCAGTCCGACTGTAGCGGCCTTGTGCGGTGACTTACGCGGGCCGCCAGCGCGGCACGCCACCCTGGCAACGAGGGCGCTTACGCGCCACCGCTCGCGGGCAGCTTACGCGCCAATGTCGGAGACGCCACCGTTTTTCTGCGTCGCTCATGTGGAACCTCCTTTAGAACAGGAACATGCCGTACACAGATCTACTCTGTCTCCAACCTTGCACTGCGCCGAACGCAACGGCGGCGTGCCTATAGACGTATACACCCCGAGTGTGCCTATATAGGTGAAGACATCCAATGCGTCTGTAGGCAGCTGTGGCTAATGAGCGGGAACGGCCTTTTGCAAATTCCCCAGCTGTTGGTCCTCTGGTGGACGCAGGTCGACTGTGCCCTCCAACGCGGAGCCCGGAGCTCTCGACCCCTGCCCCGGTGCAGGCTGCTCATCCCGGATCGCTTGCTGATGGCCCCAGGGCCAAACAGCTGCCTCACTCTGGAGGCCGAGTCTGAGGCAAAGGCGCACGCCGGGATTCAGCGGGCCGATGCGCCGCCAGAGGCCTGAGGACGAGGGCCGCCGAGAAGACCAGAACAACTCGCTGCGCTGGGAAGCTGGGAAGGCAGAGGCTCGGGGCTCCGATTCATTGAGAGAGCCAAGGGGGGCCCACGAGCGGCCCAAGAGCACGGGCCAATGGGCGCCATGCCTTACGATAGCCCATGAATGGCCCCAAGGCGCCCCAGGATGGTGCGATGATGGTCCCAAGATGGCCAAATTGAACCAGCCCGAGACAGCCCAGTGGTCTGCTAGAACACCAGGACATGGCGGCAGCTACTGCTCAACCCTATCGATTAGCTAATTCTTCTCGGCTCATTGGGGGTAGGAAATTCCAGGATGACCCTGGAATTACCCAATAATCTCAGAAGTTCTAAAACAATACTATATATAATATTATTCTTCTGATGCCGGTCTGGGGGGTCAAATTCCTGGGTGACCCCGATTCTGAAGACACGCGAAAGGTGCGCCGAAATAGACCCGAAGCCTTCGGTGAAACCCCGCGTGGGGCCACGCAGCGTGTGAGGGGTGTGCTGAAACTGACCTGAAGCCTTCGGTGGAGCCTCCCTGTGGGGCCACGAACCGCGTGAGGGGTGTACCGAAATGGTTCCGAAACCGTTAGACGACTCCTCTGTGAGGCCACGAACCGCGTGAGGGGTGTGCTGAAATGGACCCGAAACCTTCGGTGGAGCCCACTGTGGGGCCACGAAACGCGTGAGGGGTGTGCCGAAATGGACCCGAGGCTTTCGGTGGAGCCCCCTGTGGAGCCACGAGCCGCGTGAGGGGTGTGCTGAAAAGGACCCGAAGTCTTCGGTGGAGCTCCGTGGGGCCGCGAACTGCAAGGGGTGTGCCGAAATAGACCAGACCCGAAGCCTGAAGCAGAGCCCTGCTCCCCAGAAGACTTGTAAAGAGTCCCCGGAGGCTCCCCAGAACCCCCCCAGAGGCCGCCCCCAAGGGTCCCCAAGGGCTCCTCCGAGGATCCCGAGAAGCCCCCCAGAGATTCCCAGAGGCTCCGCAGAAGCTCCCCACGACTCCGCCCCGGAGCCTCTCAGGATTCCGTCAGAACTCCTGGGCAACGCAGGGGGGTATGACCCAAATTCGGAGGTACGGCCGCAAATTGAACTTATTATTCTTCTGGGCGCCTGCGGGGGAGCATGAAGGGATGGAGGGTTGGATTTTGAATTGAACGAGATTATTCAGAATACTTACGAAACGACTTCCAATGACCCTGGGTCAAATTAGACGATCGCCGGGTCTTCTCCGAATGGCCCAATAATCTCCAAGACGGCCTCAAGACGGCCCAAGAGGGCCCCTAGACGGCCCCAAGAGAGCCCCAAGCTGGCCCAAGAACGCCTCTGGAGGGACCCAAGACCGCCTCAGAGGGCCACTCGACGGCCACAGACAGCCACAAAATAGCCCCACGACGGGCGCAAGAGACCCCCCAGAGGGCCCCAAGATGGCCCAACAGATCCCAAGAGAGATCCAAGTCGGCCCAAGATAGCCCCAACACGGCCCAAAGTGCACAAGGGATCCCCAAGACTGCCCCGCAGGAACCCAAGAAAGGACGGACGAAAGGGAGGAAGACGATGAAGACGACAAATGAACCCACGACGATGAAGAAGACAATGAACATGGCACGATGGCACGATGTAGAAGAATGTGTGACATTTTCGGGCTCTCCCAAGCATGGGGACACGAGGTGTCACACATGACGGTTTCCCGTGCCCACCCGAAGAATGCTGGGATGGCACGGTGGCGGGACTTGCCGCAGGTAGCTGGACAAAAAAGGGAGAGAGGTGAGAGGTAGAGGATGGGGAAGGGGGAAGGGGAGGAGGGATCAGGGCGGATGAGGTACCAGGAAGCCGAAACACACACACACACACTCAAACACGCACACACACACACATACAGACACTCACACACTCACACACACTCACACTCACACACACACACACTCACACACATACTCTCACAAACACACACACACACACATACGCACGCACGAACGCACACGCACACGCACACGCACACGCACACGCACACGCACACGCACACGCACACGCACACGCACACGCACACGCACACGCACCCACGCCCTCCCGCCCCCCACCCCCCCCACACACATTCACACTTTCACACACACACACATACACACACACACACACACGCAAACACGCACACGCACACGCACACGCGCACGCGCACGCGCACGAGCACGCACACGCACACGCGCACGCGCACGCGCACGCGCACACGCACACGCAAACACGCACACACACAAACACACACACACACACACACACACGGTTGGGCTCACATGTGGAACGCCTGGAGGCAAAGCGCGGCGCACACGTTCGGAAGCCAGGCCTGCACGGCCGTGGAAGGGCCGAGTGCTTGACTGCATATGTACCCACCTCTGGCCCAGGACGGCCGCGCCAGGTGTGCCCAGCTTCAAGGTAAGGAAAAGGATGGGAAGGAAAAGGAGGAGGAAGAGGAGGCATTGGAGGAGGAGGAGGAGAGGAGGCGGAGGAGGAGGAGACATTGGAGGCATTGGAGGAGGAGGGTGAGGAGGAGGAGGAGGAGGAGGAGGAGAAGGAGGAGGAGGAGGAGGAGGAGGAGGAGGAAGGTGGGAAGGGAAGCGGAAGGAGGGAGGAGGGGAGAACGATCGGGGGACGGAGAAGGAGAGAGAAAGGGAAAAGGAAGAAGGGCGGAGAGATGAGAGTCAAGGTCGAAAAATGCTGGGTTAGGGACGAGGGGTGAGGGGTGAGGGGGAAAGCGGGAGCGAAACGGTGGAGGGAGGACGGGGGACGGACGAATCCGTTTTCACGGTGGTTTGGCCAGAGACGCCTGTGGATGTTAACCACGGATGCATGACACGCTTGCTATGCCTGATATGAAATGTTGCCTGCGTTACGACTATGGTCCCCCTGGCGTGCAAGAGCGATTCGATGGCACAAAGCAGAACGAACCGGGAGAGCGACCGACCCCCCGACCCGAGCAGGAAAGGGCATACCCTTACATTCTCAAAACAGCAAGAAGAGCAAGACAAGGCGGATCACCCATTCCCTTCAGAACGAACTCGAAGCTGAAGGTCGGCGACTGGGCCATCAACCTCCTGGAGTATCGTCTCTTCGGTGTTGTCGGGCCAGGCCCCATGCCTGAGGTGAAAAGTTTCTTCTGGACCACGATGGCGAACGCGGCCTGCGCAGGATCGAGGTGCATGTCTCGGCCCACGTGGAGGCTCCTGATCTTCTTGTCTGTGGCCACCTTGAAAACCAATGGGGCTGATTGAAGTTCCTCTTCGTCCTGAAGGTCGACTTCTCAGACAGAGGTGGCCAACACTTCAACGGGGGCAGGACTGCGGTCCGTAGCCAATCTGCCAACCTCTCGGCGGCTATGGGGAATCGCTCATGCAGCCCTACGGCACAAGCTCCTACATTGGCGAATACTGGCGAATGCGATCTTGGGATTTACGTCACCGGTGACCAGGAGCACGATGCAGTTCGTCATCCAAAAGACGACTGGATCCAACTTGCACCCCATGCAAATTACATGCAGACGCAGCTCTCCAGGCCGATGGCCAAGCTAGGGGACGTACTCGAGCTATTTGACGGTGCGCCTGAGCACAGCCCAATGTGGCACGATCCTGCGTGGCCGTAAGAACCAGCCCTTTCGCGCGCGATCAGCAGTCCCGCGCGTCAGCTGGGTTCCTGCAGCTTCACTCCCGGCGAGTCCGCCTCCGAGGACTCGGCGAGCATGCGCGCGCGCGAGAACGAGCAGGATGATCGCTGGAACCATTTCTCGGACTTTTGCCACCTCAGAGAACTCCGCGGGACTTCGAGGGCTGAAGCCGTAGAGCCAGACCTCGCGGTCGTCTGGGACTGCATCGTGGCCGAAGAGAGGCCGTGCTGGGGCTCGACGTCGGCAGCGACGCCCGCAGCGGCTCCGACGCTGGCAGCGACGCTTGCACGCCAGACTGGGCTACTAGACTGAAACCTGGCCGCAGCAAAACCCTTTCTGGGTTCGGCGACGACGAGCCAGAACAATGCGACGACGTAAGCCTGCACCTCATGGAAATGGCGCGGGCGGACCTGGAAGGCACCGAGAGCGACTGCGACCATGCGCGGGGGGAAGTCCACGCTCGAGACTGGCCGCGAGCGGCAGCGTCCGCGCGGGCGGGGCAGCCCCCCCCGCGGCGCCGCGGAGGCCGGGGGAGCGACAGCGAAGGCGAGGGCGGCAGAACGGCCGCGCCCCCGCCCCTTCCTGGCGGCGTCGCTGGGCGAGGCTGGGGCCGCTCCCGTCTCTCTCCGGGCGCGCCCCTGCCAAGCGGGCCGTCTGCCCCCCCCCCCGCCGTCTTGCGCGGGCCAAGTGATTATGGCTGGGCGTGGACAGCCCTCGCGAGTACACAATGCACCTTTGAGTGGGGAGCTTCGACGCGATGCCGCCAAATCTTGCGCCGTCAACTCGCGCGGCCCAGCGTGCAACTTGTGTTTGTCGACGTCGTGCTCGCGCGACTCGCCCCTGAGCGGAGCAAGACTGGAAAGCCATTCTTCGCGATCCAAAGCCGCGTGGACTTTATTCAAACCCTTCGCGATCAGCAGATGCAGATTCTCGTCTGTGTCATCGGTCACTTTCGCGCGCATCTACCCCGCCGCTGGGGCGTTTCGCGACGCCGTTCCCCAGTTGCCAAGGTCGCGAACGGCGGCCGAGAGATATCAGTTTCTAGATTCGCCGCCCACTCGATGGAACAGGCCAGGCAACGAGCGCAAGAAAAAACGCGGGCGGCCGCTCACTGCCACCCGGCGCCGCAAGACGCACTGCACCAAGGCAAACCATCGAAGTCAGCCAAGGCAATCGAGCAACTGGTGCCTCCGAAGTTACCGCGAGGTGCAAAGCCCGCCTCGCCGCGCCGCCCCCCGCCGCAAGATGCATTGCAACAGGGCGAAGCTTTAGAGCGAAGCCGTCGGGCAGCTGGCAACAGCGAAATGACCGCGAGCAACGACACATGGTAGTCGCATCGGCGCACTGTCTCAATCCGCGTCGCGTAATGTGCCAACCGCACAAACCGACGGTGGCTCTGCCCTTGCCGGCTTCATGTCGATCTGGTCGCTTCGTGCACTGCGATGACAAGAGCGTC
Organism: Prorocentrum cordatum; assembly: GCA_963575745.1. Classification (NCBI taxonomy): domain Eukaryota; class Dinophyceae; order Prorocentrales; family Prorocentraceae; genus Prorocentrum; species Prorocentrum cordatum. The sequence goes on from CAUYUJ010017088.1 coordinate 195,309, forward strand.
GATCGTGGCCACAAGACTTTCAGCGCCTTTGGTTTGCACTTGCCAGTAACTGTAGATACGCGACCCGTCCAATATTCCTGAGATCGTGTTTCTGGTCAATTCATCTGCTGCCTGAACTTGCATGGGGCACCACGAGGAACGTCGCATGTAGCCCCGCAAACAATCGCTGACGCCGATCCCGCTACGCGCCTTGTAACCCAGCGCTGAGTTCTATTGAGGCTCGACAGTGTCCAATGATCAACCGGCATGGCGAACCCTGCGTCGTCCTGAACCTGCCATTAACATAGCCATCGCACTGACATGGCGCCGTGGTGACATGATGCCAGGGGCGAACGACTCGACGACGCGCGCGGCGATCATTCGAACGAGCTCCTGTCCAATAACTCCAGCAAGTGCTTCTGATGATGAAATGCTGCCCGATGCGCGCCTTGCCTCCTGGAAGGGAGATGCTACGATATGACGGAACTCCTGAGCTGACAATTGGGGGCCTTCACATGCTGGGAGCACGCGCGTGCAATGGCGGCGCCCGCGCAAGAGCCCAGGCGAGTTTGGAATCGCCGAAGCAAATCCACCAAGAAACCCTTTGAATCCCTGCGTCTCCGTCGTCGCGAGCGGCGGGTCGTCTTGAGCTGCGCGAAGCTCGCCAACGGGAGCGGGCTGCAAGCTATGGCAGCGGTCGACCCGCGACGCGCGGACGCCGATGTCGGCGCGTTCATGTCGGACCCCAACGCGATTCACAAGTGGTCGCCGTCGAGACGCGTCTCCAAAGCGCCCCGGGGTCTTCCCGCAGGAACTGCCAAAGGCGCCCTTTCTTGCCCGCGCAATTGCTGTCGCCTGCGCGCGACGCTGGCATGGCCGCGATCCATCCAGAAATAAAAGCAATCGTCGACGGCAGATGGTCGACGTTCCACCGCCGATGCCGCGACAATTTGCACGGCAACTCGGGGCGCCAACGGCGCATCGCCCAAACCGCGCGTCGCCTGGGGACATTCCAGCGCTCGCGGCCAAAACGGCGCGAATCGCACGCCGAAGAGCTTGGAGTCGATTGCGCGTGGATATCTCCAGACGGCAGCTGGCGGCGCGACGCATAGATGCGGCCGTGAAGTCTCGACGCCCCTCTCGCGCGGAGCGCTATGCATCTCCTTGGCGGAAGGCCTCTCAAAGCCAGAGAAAGCCCCCGCGGCGTTCCAGCTCTCGAATGGAAATCTTAGAGGACGGACAACAAAAACACCACTGTCGCCGCGATGGCCTCGTCGCCGCGGCAGCCCGCTGTGCGAATGAGGCTGGGCCCAGTTAGTCGCGTCAAACTTCGCCTGCGTTGTTAGCTGGGAAATGTGGCGCCGCAGCTGCGCAGCGCGCTCGTCTTGCGCCAGAAAGAGCCGTCGGATCGCACTTTGCCCAAGTCCGCCTGCACTTGCGTTCGGGTGACTTTCTACAGCGCTTGCGCAGTCGATGGGGCGCGACCCCGCGGCCCGTCACTCGTTGGCCTGCGTCTCTGGTTCGAGCGCCTGCTGCTGCAATTCTGCCGGTGGCGGCGCGGGCCCGCGGGCCCGCGCCGCGCTCTCGTCGCGCTGGCGAGGCGACGCCGAACTCCTCGACGGGCGGCCGCAGTCCGAAGATCTGCCACATGTCGCCGCTCGGACATGTTGATGCGATCCCGAAGCGCCTGCCGCCGCGCATCCGCTTTTTGCTGGCTCGGGCGCCAGCGCATTTCGGCGGTCTTTCAGCGGTCGAGATAGGCGTTGGCCACTGCGCGGGAGAAGCTGCTTTTTCCCGCGCCCCCCCCTGCGGTCCTGGTCGACAGCGCGAGGTGGAACCAGAAGGGCAAGGGTTCCTCGGCTCCGCAGCGCGCGCCGCGGGAGCTTCGTTCCCGCGCTTCGGGGCGATGGGATAAGGGGCGAACGCCATTTCTCAACGCGCTAGCGGCAGGTCGCCCCGCCGCGCGCGCCCTTTCCAGAGCTCGGGGCGGCCGGGCTCGACCCCCGCCGTCCCGCGGCGCGGTCCACGGGCTCGACTTGCCCGCGCTCCGCCAGCTGCCTTCGGGCTGCCCGCCTCAAGGTTGGCCCCGATTGCGCCTGGGGTTTGCATCGCGCGCAAGGCGCAGCACTGCTTCGGCCGGTGACCAGCGTCAGGGGCCAATCTAGCCCTTGGGTCGAAGTGCGCCCCGTGCGTCCGAAACCCTGGCCCGCCCGCGAAGGCAGTCGAGCCCCCGGAGAATTGGCGCTTCTAGCCCCGCCGCGGCGACGAGAGGACGCGGCCGCGACCTCAAAAAAACATTCTGGCAGCAAACATCTGCCAGACGACGAAGCTCGATGGGGGGCTCGCGGCCGCGCGCATCCCTTCCAGGCAGCGCCGCTCGCAGCCAATGAACGCAGCGGCGGGGGCCCCCCCGCGCCCGCGCAGCGAAGGCAGCGGCGGGAAGAAGGAAGAGGGGCGGAGCGGGGAAGGCTGAGACGGACCCGCGCCCCCCTGAAACCCACGGCGTAGCTTCCGCCATAAAATAGAATGCGCCGGCTCCTAATGCAAAGCAAACTGCGGCCAGGAATCCGTCCGACATTGAAACCCTGGGTCTACAAGATAGTATGCATATGCTTGCATGTTCCACTAATTGCCGCCAAGGTTTCTGCCTGTCGTTCTGGTCGTCGATGCCCAGCTGGCAACGCAGGTGGCAGCGGCAGCGCAGCGCTCATTGCACTGGCGCTTGCACTGCCCGCGGGAAGCCCGACAAGTCATACTTGTCTACTCGCCGCCTTGGTTACTGGGCAATCCTACACTGCGCGCGACCAAGTCCCGCTTTTTTTTCCACGTCCTGCACCTGAGTTGGATCTGGGATTTCGCGCGTTGGATTGCAATGCGTGAGCTGCCGCTTGTTGATGATGTACATCCTCCCGAAATCAAACGCGAGCTGTTTTCAACGACGTGGCGGCGCCCCTGGGCCCCCAATGTCCACGTTGACGGAAACATGTTTTGAATTCCTGGGGGATAACACATAATCCCCCAAGGATGGGGGCGGGGGGTAAAAGCAACGGGGGCCGCGGCGCGTGCCCTCCGAGGCGCGCCGTCTACGTCGCCATCGTCGTCGTCGTCGATGAAGAATCAGAGGCCCACAGCGCCTGTGCACACAACGCGGGTTTTGTACACACAGTGCATATGTGCACCAAACATGCTGCAGAAATGGCATGTGTGCGCACCGCGGCGGCTGTATACAACATAATAACCGCGTGGGCCTCAGCGTTTTTGTACATCACACTGCTTGTGCACACCACGGCGCCTGTGCACCGCAACTGCAATTTCAGCACCCCTTGTGCACCACAGTGTCTGCATACACCACGCAGCTTGTGTACACCTGAAGGTACATACGGAGCTAAACTCTGGAGAACCGTTGGGGCCCGAACGTATCAAATCCAATACGCGACTTGATTATGATTGTCTGTTTTTCTGGTCCAAGGAACGCTCGGATATCTTGGGCCCACAACGCCTGTGTATGCCATAGCGACTGTGCGCGCCATGGCGACTGTGCTCGACGCGAGGTTTCCAACCGGCCCCTGGCCGCGCAAACGCGGCAACGACTGGCCTCGCAATCGATTGGTCAATTCCCGCCAGCACCCGCTCTGGGAATCGTGGTGGCAACAATACTTGTATGCATGAGAACGCTCATATACACCGCAGTGCCTGCGCACACAGTAGCCGTAAGCACCGCAACGCCTGTGATTATTGACGCCACAGCTGCTGTTTCAGCACCCCCCCGTGTGCACCACAGCGCCTGCACCACAAAATTTGCGCACGCCTCTGCGGCCCCGGCGAAGCCAAAGCCTGGGAACCCCCTGGGGGCCCGAATGTATCATATCCAATGCGCGATCTGATTGTGATCCTTGTTTTTTTGTGGCCTTGGGAACGCGCTCGGACATTTGGACCCCGCAGCGAATGTGACGCACAACGTTTGTGTACACCACAAGGCCTGTGTGCACCACAGTGCTTGCGCACACCACATAGCCCACGCCCTGCATGCGCAGTGAGGACGACGACGAGGTGGACGAAAATGAAGAGGGAGGAGGACGAAGAAGTAGAAGGGGATACGCGGGTAAATGATAGCCCGCAATGCACGTGTACATCATAGAGACCGCGCCACAACGCCGGTGTACATCGCAGCGCCTGCTTACACAATAGTGCACGTCCGCACGCACCGCGGCACCAATACTTAATACTGCCCGCGTGCACCAGAGGCCCTCGGCTGTCCAAGATCGCGTACTGGACCAGGCCGGGCCATTGCCCTTACGGGGGGGGGGCAGAAGGGGAGCTTATCCCTTAGGTGGGTAAAAGATTATATCACGCCGAAGCTAGCGACTGCAATTTTGGTTGTTCCTCCCGCAGGCCACGCTGCGCGCGCCCGTCAACATTGACATTCGGGGGCGAGGGGGTTGTAGAAAAACTGGCGTTTGATTTCTAGGAGGTAGGTCCAACGTCGATCGATTGCCACTACACGCCTTTGCCTTTCTTGCTCCCACCCTTGTCAAAACCTTTTGCCGTGACCCGTGCCGTTGCCGTATTGATCGCGCCCTCGTCTGTCCTTGCCCTTAGACTTGCCACGTCCGAAGGTTCTAAACTGATTTCTGGCCTTGCCATTCTTGCCGCTGTGACTGCGATGAGAAATAATAGCCGCCTTCGCCGCCACCGAAGCAGTTGCCCATGCGGCAGCTGGTGCACGTGCCAAAGAAACGCTAGTTCAGAGGAGGACCGTCGAGAGGGTCATCAAGCAAAGCTGGTTCGTCATCCTCATTGTGCTGCTGATTTTCTTCGTCCCCACCTTGGCCGTAATACCGCGCTCGACATACATCCTCATCCCAAGTGCGGCCCGAGCGGCCCGGAACCATGCAAGGCACGTGCTCCTGTCGTCTGAAGCGAAAATGAAGTAGTAAAGTTGCTCGTGTAGGTGATCATACATGAGCCAAGTGCCGCTGTGACCCGTGAAGTACTGTGATTTGCTGTATTGTTTTCAGGGTCCTCGTCTTCCTCGTCCTCGTACGCCGTCGCTAATAGCTTCCTGTCTTCTGCTCAACTTCACTCGCAACTCCTCGAATATCTCAGTGAATTCCCCTCGGTCGCCATCTACCTTCAGCATAAGGTCGTCGAAGAAACGAAGTGTCATGCCGGCCATGAACCAAAGCATGCGTGTGTGTGTCAAGCCGACGTGGTTGAGATTCGATGCTGCGTGTTCCCTGGTTGCCTCGTAGCGTAGCTTGAATGCCGTCAGGTAGCCCAGCAGACTTCGATCCTCCGTGAAGCTCAAAGACTGGGTCGATTTGAGATGACTGCACGTCTTGACTCTCATCACCAAATGCCTTGCGTATGTCTGCCAGAATCTGCTGTGGACCAGATGGAGTAGGCTCGAGATTTGCTGCCGGGTCTGCTGGTTCTGCTGGGGCGTTCGCTGCTTCGTTTTTGGTGCAACATACATCCTTCCTGAAGTCGAAATCGGATGTTCGTAGCGACGCGATCAACTCACCCTTTCAAACGTCCAGCGACCACGCTATCCTTGGAAATCCCCTGGGACGTCCGTCAGTCTCATCCACAAACGCAGATTATCTTCGCACGCGATCAGCGAACAGTTTCTCACATAGGGTCATCATCCTGGTCGACACTATCGCGCGCATTCGTTCAAGGGCATGCCTCGCATATCGATCTGAGCCGCCATATTGAATGCTGTTCATCGATGATGTCGAAGCTGTCCATGTCGAGCGCTGGCCTGCGAGAGTCGCCCAAATTGGCCCTCGCGGACACGTACTTGCAACTGCTGGAATGGGAACCGAATATGCTCAGCTCTTCGATATCCGAAGCTCGAGAGATGACGAGGTCCAAACCAAAACGTGAGAAATACCTGAGGTGCGGCAAAGCGGACACTACGATACCGGCTGCGTGTCCGTGGGCCGGCAGCTCCGCTACCAAAGTCCGTCCTCGGGCTGGTTTGACCCAGTTCGTCTGATGTCTGACATGCTTGCTGTACGCGATCTGCCACCTGCATCCTAACTGGACGAGGAAAGTGGATGGGAAAGAGTAAGAGGGGGAGGAGGTGAGGGGCGGAGGGAGGGTGAGGAGGAGAAATGAATCATAACGAAAGGTGAGAGGGGAGGGGGGGCAGAGGGAGAGCAGCCTGGAGAGGAGTGAGCAGGTAGCCAGGGGATGAGGGAGCCCCTTCCCCCTGCTCTTTTCGGTGGCGAGCGAAGGGGGGAAATGAGAAGGAAAAGACCTTCCCAGAAGGCTCGGAAGTCACCCGGCCGTCTGAGAAGTTTTCTGACCCTTCCCTGAAGACGCTGAAAACTTCTCAGAAGGCGAGGGCTTGTGCGAAGTCTCGCCGCCTTCTGAGAAGGCCTTCTCCTTCTCACTTCCCCCCTAGCTCGCCGCCGATCTTTCTTTCTCCCTCAGCAGGAGCGCACAGCCGGCGGCGCCGTCTGTCTGGCTTCGACGATGCGGCCGCGGTCGGAGCTGTTGTACGTGCCCGCGATGTACGAGCAGGCCTTCCGCGAGGGGCCCGCCTTCCCGACCCGCCAGTTTGGGCCTACCCGCCCGATCTGCCCGTCTGTTTCTGTTTCTGCCACCTGCTTTCTGCTCCTAGCCCCCTCTCCTGCTCCTCTCTTTCTCGTGCTCCATCATCCTCCCTCCCCCTTTGTCCCTTTCTTCCATCCGTTCTCCCTTCCCCTACAGTAGGGGCTGCATGAAATACACGTTGCAAGTAAGAAAGGTCGACCCCCAAGGGGGCACGATCGATAACGAAGAGGGCGGGTATCGAGGGTCTGGGATATCCGCCGATCCGGCGTGTGAGTTTCAAGGAGTCTCAGGTCTCAGCTACAGCCTCGAGGCTGAGCGGGGGTTGCCGGGGTGGCTCTGCCGGGGAAAGGGGGATGGTAGGGGGGGGGGGGGGGGGGAGGGGGGGGGGGGGAGGGGGGGGGGAGGGGGGGGGGGGGGGGGGGGGGGGCGGAGGGGGAATTTCCGGCGGATGCGGGGCGCTGCTTTAACAGAAGGCTCTAATCTCGAGGATGCGCTGGAAGGGTGGCCGCGGCCGCAAAAGTCTCTGAGGACGGTCTAAGAAAGTCCCGAGACCCCGAAGGATCGCCCGAACACGCCCAAGATGGCCCCAAGACGGCCCAAGAGCCTTCCAAGACGTCTGAAGAGGCCTCCAAGAGGCCTCCCACGATGGCCCCCAGAGGCAAAAATCGTTGACTCCCATTGGCTTTTTCAATGTTTTTGGGGTTGTCGCTTTTTTCAGGTTTCCGACGCTCCAAGACGGCCCAAGAGGCCCCCAAGACCGCTCGAAGACGGCCCAGGAGGCCCCCAGACAGTCCCAAGACGGCCCAAGAGGGCCCTAAGGCGGCCCAAGAGCCGCCCAAGACGGCCCAACAGGCCCCCAAGACGGCCCCAAGAGGACCCAAAAGAGGGACGAAAAGCAGAAAAAATCTAGCCTTCCAGCCCACGAGGCCCCCAGGAGGCCCCAAGAGCCTCCAAGAGGGCCTCCGAAAGCCCCCAAGAAGCCCCCACGACGCCCTGACAGGCTCCTAAGATGGCTCAAAAAACGCCCCAAGAGGGCGTCCTTGCGCCGATAGACTCGCCTCCACCGCTCGCACCACATCGTCCAGGCCACATGTTTCGTAACAAGACTCCGTGCAAGACGTATCGTGAGTTTCCAAAGTGATCGGCATCCTGTATGGAATTTGCATGTCATTATTATTTCCCGTCCCCACGGTCACTGCAAGCAACCCACCGTTGATAGAACCACTGTTGCGAGATGGCTCTATTGACCCAACTGCATTCCTACGCCCTTTCGAAGGTAACCCGAGAAAATTGTGCGTTTGAGTGTGCGCCCACAATGTCTGCGTCTGGAGAATAACACCGAGCGACCCGGATCGGCGGCACTGGCCGAAGGCCACTACAATACGTGTTGAATGGTACGCGAGATAAGAGCGAACAATCGTAAACTGATTGTTGCTGATGTTGTTGTTGATGGTGGTGGCAGTGTTGCTGTTATCAGTATGTTATTAATATGTGCGTGTTATTGGTTATGTTATTGGTGTTGCTAGTGTCATTGTTATTGTTGTTGATGGTATTGTTGTTGGTGTTGTTGTTATGGTTAATGTTGTTGTGTTGATGTTGTTGGTTATTGATGTTGCTGTTGCTATTGTTTGTTGATATGTGTTGTTTGTTGTTTGGTGTCGTCCTCCCCCCCGCGACCCGGCCCGCGACCCACCCGCGACCCACCCGCGAACCACCCACGACCAACCCACGACCCACCGGCGACCCACCCCACGACCCATCCGCGACCCATCCGAGACCCACCCCGCGACCCACCCGCGACCCACCCGCGACCCAAGCCGCTACCGACGCGCGACCCACCCCGCGACCCACCTACATTTCTTTAACCGAAATTCGGCGCATGCGGCGGGCCCGCTGCATATAATTTATACAGATTAAACGCCTGCGGCGGGTTTCTTCAGAGCCTCGCAGACTGCCGACGTCCCCGCCGCCCCCTTACTCGTATCCGCAACTGCGGGGTGCTATGTCCAAGGCTTCTGTTCACTCAGTGAACCACCTCAAGTGCGCGTCGATACTGACAGTACACCAGGTGTTTGGGGGAAAAAAAGGACCAGCTCGCGCTCGCCCATATATTTAAAGGTGGAGTACGCGAGAGAGGTAACGCATACCCCTCTCGAATCGGGACTCTCTTCCACGGAGGGCGGGCCCTCTCCTCAAGCTATCCAAAGCCCTGGTGCCACCCTCTTCAAAGAGAGAAGCCCCGACCGGGGAAAACCGAACGGTGTGCCGGTAGTGTTCTGGCCGGGCCGAATGCGACCGTGCAACGACCCTCGACCTGACTCGGGGGCGTCCCAGAGGGGGGCGTCCAAGAGGCGGTTCGTAAATCATGGCCGCAGACGCGTGCGCGGACGAGGGGGGGACCAAGGGAAGCATGGAAATAAGAATGGGGGGCCAGGCGATCTGGGGAAACATCATGGCCCCAGTCATGATATCTACAACCCCCAAGGTCTAGACCCTTTCCCGAGGGCCGATCCTTCATCCCGAGTCGTTCCTGACGGCCCTGGGGCACAGCGAGTGCCCAAGGAGGCTGAAAATGGCTAAACATCTTCCGAGAAGACGACGACGACGTCGACGACAACGACGACGACGACGAGAAGCGGAGAAATCGAAAAACATTTCTAAAACCACTGCACGCAAATCCATGATGTTTGCCTCTTGGGGCCCTCTTGGAGCCCTCTTGGGGCGTCCTGTGGGTCTCTAAGGCCGTCTTGACGGTAGGTTGAGCCTGCTCGGAGCAATCGTGGATTGTGTCAGGGCCCTCACGGCCTGGCAGAAGCTGCGGCAACGAACGCCCCATGCGGCCTGACCTGGGGCAGCAGAACATATTTCAAGAACATGCGACCCTCCGCTGGCCCAAACGTGCGAAGGTGTCCCCCCCCCCAAGATGCACCAGGACATCCAACAACCGCGAAGAACATCAGGGCACCACCCCCGAACCGGCCTGGCTCTTACACCTCGAGCGGACCGTGCAAGTGAGCTCGGATTCCCTGGGCGGCGACGACGACACCGCCGACGACGATCGGCGGCGAACGAGGGGTGGAAGTGACAAGGAGAAGGCCTTCTCAGAAAACGACGGCACTTCTCAGAAGCCCTCCGGCCTTCTGAGAGGTACTCCGTGCCCTCGGGGAAGGCTCAGGGAACTTTTCAGACGGCCCAGGGACTTCCGAGCCTTCTGAAAAAGCCTTTTCCTTATCACCTCCCCCTGCACGGTGCCCCCGGGGCCGTAGGCGACCCGAGGAGGAGGAGGAGGAGGAGGTGGAGGAGGGGGGGGGAGGAGAAGAGGGAGGGGGAGGAGGAGGAGGAGGAGGAGGAGGAGGAGGAGGAGGAGGAGGAGGAGGAGGAGGAGGAGGAGAAGGAGAAGGAGGAGGAGGAGGAAGAGGAGGAGGAGGAGCAGGAGCAGGATGAGCAGGATGAGGAGGAGAAGGAGGAGGAGGCTAGACTAGACCTAAAAGGTCACGCAAAGAACTCACGCGCGGGACCCCTCAGGATCCCTCCCTTAGCGTAGGCTGAAACTGGGTTGAACACCAGCCTCCGCCCACGCCGACCTTGTGGACGAAGTCCCACAAGGCAATGTCGGCCTCCGCGACGGCCCCGATCACGAGCCGCCTCCAGTGCCTGATCGCCTTCACGAACTTCCTGCGCTTCTGGAACATCTCGAAAGCCTCGGGCCCCGACACGTACGCGAGGCCGCCCCCAAGGCTGATGTCCTTCGCGACCTGTGTTTGCCCTTCACCTCCATCTGATCGCCTGCGGCCGCGTCTCCACGGGCCTCCTCGGTGTTGGGCACGCCGAGCCAGGCGCTGGCAACGTGCGCCCGCGCTCTCCACCAGGCCGCCCCCGCGACTGCAGCGCCACGCTGAAGTTCAGCATGGCCTTCCAAATGCGCCGGCGGCGGCAGCTTCCCATTGCCTGCAGCACCGCCCGCGTCTGCCTTCCAACCCCCTTCACGGGGAGGGCCAGGCTCAGCCCTGTCTGCCGTGGCCAAGGGCCCACAGCCGAGCCCTTCCAGCACCGCCTCGGCGACATCCACACAGGACGGCTGGCGGGCCGGCTGGCCCCAAGCCCCAGACGGCCCCGGGATGTACGGCGTCGCGGTTGAGCGCAGAGGCGTGCGCCGCGAAAGCGCCGCTGCTGGTAGAAGCAGCGTTGGCTCCTCCTCGCAGACCTCAGCCACGCACACCTGCAGGGCGCTCTCCGAGTGCACCTGCGGGCCCAAGCGAAGCCCGCGCCTCGCCGCCCGCAGCTGGCGGTCGTCGGCGATCGACACGTCGAGCCCGCCCGCCGCCGCGTGCAGCGCGACATCCCTGCGCAGCTTCTGCGTGGGCGTGGGCTGCATCCCGCGCAGGAGGGCAGCGAGGGCGGGGGCCACGGCCGCCAGCCGCCTGCCCATTTCGCCGTCGGCCACTGCCTCCAGCAACGCCGAATGCTGCGCTCGGGCCTCCGCCAGCTCCGAACGCAGCCGAGCTGCGTCCGCCAGCGCCGCACCGAGCCCGCGGTCCACAGCAGCCAGTGCACGCCGCCTGGCAGCGGAGCGTTCCGCGCGCGAGCGCCGCTGCCCCGCCGTGGAATCGCCGCGCGGTGACTCCGCCCGTGCCATTTTCTCGAGCCCGCCCGCGCGCGCCCGAGGCCGGCTTGAGCCAAAATGGCTACGGAGAGAAGGAGGAGGAGGAGGAGGAGGAGGAGGAGGAGGATGGAGGAGGAGGAGGGGAGGAGGAGGGGATGGGAGGAGGGAGGAGGAGAGGGAGGAGGAGAGGAGGAGGAGGAGGAGGAGGAGGAGGGGAGGAGGAGGAGGAGGAGAGGAGGAGGAGGAGGAGGAGGAGGACAGGTCGCCTAAGCCCTTCGGAGAAACCCTGCACCTCCCTCCTGGGCTCGCCGCCGACGGCGAGGCGCCGCGTGCGGCCTGAGCACCTCGGGCCGCCGCGGCGGCCGCCGCGGCCGTCAGCGCGGCTGCCCGCATGGCGCCATGGGCCGTCCGCGCGCACGCCGCGGGGCCTGGCAGAGGCTGCGGCAGCGAGCGGCCCAAGCTTTCGGACCTGGGGCAGAAGAGCACTCTGCAATAACACGAAGCCTTCCGCCAGCCCAGCCGAAGAGCGTTCGAGGGTACCCTCCCCCAGGATGCACAAGAATATCCAACAAGCGCGAAGAACATTAGTGCACCCTCCCAGAACCTACCTCGACCTTCCACCTCGGTCCGACCGTATGCGGGACACAGAAGGACACACCATGTACCACGTGCCTCTGTTGGAGACGAACGTCCGATCCGAATCTGTACTATAAGTCTTGTAGTGTACGTATCGTTTCCCGAGCGGTGTGGTAAGAAAACGCCCGCCACCGAGCTTGTACCATAAGATTTCTCGGCGTGCGCGGGCACTGCGAGGAGGAATAATGGGTCTTCATCAGTTGAGGGGAAGCCCTTGTCCATTGAGCCATCGTCCCCGAGCTCCGCCAAGTTACCTGCGACAAAGAAGAACACAACACATCTGGTCGGACAAGAACGGGAAGCGCTGCTTTAATCAAAGGGCGCATTGGGCAAAGAAGAAGAAGCATACTAATCATACCAATAATGATAATAAAAAGAAAAAGAAGGCGAGGGCGACGAGGAGGCGATGACGAGGACGACGTGGAGAACGTGAGGATAGCGAGGAGGAGCATGAGGACAACGAGGAGGAAGAGAAGCACAAGGACGAGGACGAAGAGAACGAGGGCCAGTACGAGGAGGAATGCCGATGACGAGGACGACGGAGGACAGTAAGAGGCAGTTGGAGAAGCATGTTGAATCAGGAGAGGGTCCTGGTGACCCTATCGGGCTACCCAGGGGGCTCCTCTTGGGGGCCTCTTGGGTCCTCTTGTGGGCTTCTGGGGTCGTCTTGGGCTGTCTGGGCGCGTCGTGGGGTTCGTTGGGAGCTTTCTTGGGCCGTCTCGGCGCCATCTTGGGCTGTCTTGGGGCTTCTTGGGCCGTTTGGGGGCCTCCTGGGGCGCTCTCGGGAGTTTCTTGGGGCCCTCTTGGCCCTTCTTGGGCCGTCTTGGGGTTCTTGTGAGCTGCCTGGCTGCCTCCTAATCCGCCAGCGAGTTTCCAAGTGCGGCGCGGAGCCATTAGCAAAGGGAAACGAAGCTTCATTCATGAAAACTGTCCACGCCAGAGGCGCTTCCCGTCATTCACCACCGTGCCCTCGGGCACAAGTTGGAGTGTCCTCAGGACCCTTGCTCAATGCCCTGAGCCCCAGTCCTCAATTACAAGATTCCTGAAAAGGGTCCAGGCCCTTCATTGGCGGAACTCCTTGGGCGTGGCGCGTGCCCCCCCCGGCCCAAGAAGTGCTGTCGCGTGACCTTTTTCGGAGCCGGGAGGGCCCTAAGACGAGCCAAAAGTGGCCCAGGAGGCCCTCAAGACAGTCCAAGAGGGCTTCGAATCGCTGAGCGAGCGCTCTAAGACGCCCAAAACGGCCGTGAGGAGCCTTGAGGAAGCCTTCAAGATGTCCCAAGAGAGCTCCGAGATTCGTCCTAAGAGGGCCCCAAGAAGCCAAGTTCATTGTTTATGCTGGAATGTGTGAAGGACGCTGGCGTTCTCGCCTATTCGGCTCCCCGACGCTATATGACGGCCCAAGAAGCCCCCAAGATCGCCCCAAAACTGCCCAAGACGCCTCGCGGAGGGTCCCAAAATGGCCCAAGAGGGCCGCCCAAGAGGCGCCCAAGACGCCCCAAAAGACGGCTCCAAGAGAGGGCCCAGGCGGGGGACCCGAACGGACATTTCGAGCCCTCGCCCCTCAGAGCCCTCCGAAGAGAGCCCAAGAATAATCCCTGAAAAGTCTGACCCGCAACCCAGGCACAGTAGCAGGATGGGCCGAAGGCCATTGGACCTGCTCGGCACGGGACGGAAAGCGCGAGCACTTCGTTCGCGCGATCGCTTGCTTAGGGGCTTGGAGCACTCTTGGTGTTAAGACTTTGGCACGTCATACAAAGTATGCCATACAATCTTGCGAAAATCGATGAGTATGGCCTCTCTGGGCCTTCGCATGGCTCATTCGGGGGCCCTGTTCGGCCTTCTTGCGACCCTCATGGGCTGTCCCCGGACCCTCTTTGGCCGTCTTGGTGCCCACTTGGAGCGATCTTCGGCCCTTTGGGGGGCCTCCAGTGGCCCTCTTCGGGCTCTCTTGGGACCTTTTGGGGCCCTTGGGGGCCCCTCTTGGGCCGTCTTGGGGCTCTGCTGGGCTGTCTTGAAGCGCCCACTTAGGCAGTCTTGGGGCCCTCTTGGGGGCCCCTGGGGCCGTGTTGGGGCGGTCTTGGGGCTTCTTGGGCCGTAACCGAAAAAAACGAATGTGCCAAAATGCACGTCTTCCTTCAAACATGGACGATATTTGCCTCTTAGGGGTCCTCTTGAGGGCCTCTTGGAGCGTATGGAGGGCCACTTTGGTCGTCTCGGGACCATCTTGGGCCGTCTTTGAGCGCTCTTGGGATGTGTTGGGGGTCCTCCTGGGCCTCCCTGAGGCAATCTCGGAAGTGTCTTCAGCCGTCTTGGGAGCTCTTGGGGCTGACTTAGGCCGTCTGGGGCCGACCATGGCCGAAACTTGGGGCCATTTGACCTGGGCCGGCACGGAAACGGAAAGAGCGCCACAAACACATTAACCGAAGGTACTCACACCGCCGTTCGTACTGGGAGCCTTGGCGTTGAGAGCTTGTTACGTCACCCCTTGCTCCTCCTCCTCCTCCTCCTCCTCCTCCTCCACCTCCTCCTCCTCCTCCTCCTCCTCCTCTTTCTTCCTCCCCCTCCTCCCCTCTCCCCCTCCTCCTCCTCCTCCTCCTCCTACCTCCTCCTCCTCTCTCCTCTCCTCCTCCGCCTCCTCCACCGCCTCCGCCTCTCCGCCTCCTCCTCCTCCTTCTCCTCCTCCTCCTCCTCCTCCTCTCCTCCGCCTCCGCCTCCCGCCTCCTCCCTCCCTCCCTTCCTCCGCCTCCTCCTTCTCCTCCTCATCCTCCTCCTCCTCCTCCGCCTCCTCCTCCTCCTCCTCCTCTTCCTCTTCCTCCTCCTCCTTCTCTCCTCATCCTCCTCCTCCTCTCCTTCCTCCTCCTCTTCCTCCTCCCCTCCTCCTTCTACCTCCCCTCCTCCCTTGCCTCGTCTCCTTTTCCTCCTCCTCCTCATCCTCCTCTCCTCCTCCTCCTCCTCCCTCGTCCTCCTCCTCCTCCTCCTCCTCCTCCTCTCTCCCCTCCCCCTCCTCCTTCTACCTCCCTCCTCCTCCCTTGGCCTCGTCCTCGTTCCTTCCTCCTCCTCCTCCTCCTCCTCCTCTCTCCTCCTCCTCCTCCATCTCCTCCTCCTCCTCTCTCCTCCTCCCTCCTCCTCCTCCTCCTCCTCCCTCTCCTCCGCCTCCCCCCCCCTCCCCCTCCCCCTCCTCCTCGCCACCTCCTCCTCCCTCCTCCTCCTCCTCCTCCTCCTCCTCCTCCTCCTCGTCCTCCTCCTCCTCTCCTCCTCCTCCTCATCCTCCTCCTCCTCCTCCTCCTCCTCCTCCTCCTCCTCCCCCTCCCCCTCCTCCTCCTCCTCCCCCTCCTCCTCTTCGGGCGCGCTGGGAAGCCTATTCGGGCCCTCTTGGGCTCTCTTAGGGCCCTCGGAGCCCTCTTGGCCGTATTGGGGCCGTCTGGGGGCCATCTTGGGCCGTTTCTGGCCCCTTTGGGGCGCCTCTGGGGCCGTCTTGGGATGATCTTTGGAGCCTCGTAGGCCGTCTTGGGCCCATCTGGGGGCCCTCTTGGACCGTTTTGGGGCCGGTTGGGACACCTCCGGGGCCGTCTGGGGACGATCTTTGGGGCCTCTGGGCCGTCTTGGGCCCGTCTGGGGAAGAAACGGGCCATGGGAGCCGCCCAGGAGCCGCTTCACTCGAAAAATTACGAGGGAAACGGGGTATTAGACCAGGCGTCCGCGCCTCGCACCCCCCCTGGACCCCCCCTAAGAAGGGCTTCGCCCCCTACTCAACGTCACTCGCTCATACCTCGCTCTTTCCGTCAACATTAGACCTGGGCCGGCACGGAAACGGAAAGAGCGCCTCAGGCACTTGCCCGAGATAGCTCATGGCACCCTTCGCTCTTGGGAGCCTTGGTGTGGAGAGCTTGTTGCGTCGCCGTCTCCGTTGGAAGCCCTGGTGCTCAGAGATTGTTACGTTGCCGCCCATTCCTGGGCCTTGGCTGGGCCTTGGTGTCAAGAACTTGTGGGCCGTTTGAGGGTCTCTTTTGGGGCTCTTGGGGGCCTCTTGGGATATCCTGGAGGCCTCTTGGGGGCCTCTTGGGGGCCTCTTGGGGCTTCTTGGGGGGCTCCTGGGGCCTCCTGGGAGCTTCTTGGGGCGAAAGGATAGACTGTTCGGTTCGTGGTCCCCCTTTTGCAGTCGTTTTGGGGCCCTCTTGGGCCGTCTTGGGCGCCTCTTGGGCCGTTCTGGCGCCCTCTTGGGCCGTTTTGGCCGCCTCTTGGGAGCCTCTTGGGCCGTCTTGGGGCGGTCTTGGGGGCCTCTTGGACAGTCGTCAACGCCGTGAAAGCCGAAAAGCTGTGTATGCTAAAAATGTATGTTTTCCCATAGGAAATCAATGATTTTGGCCTCCTGGTGGCTCTTGGGGACCTCTTGGGCCTTCTTGGGGGGCTCTTGGGGCCTCCTGGGAGCGTCTTGGGGCGAACGGCTAGACTTTTCGGTTCGTGGTCCTCCTCATGGGGCCGGCTTGGGGCCCTCTTGGGCCGTCTTAGGCGCCTCTTGGGCTGTCTGGGGGCCCTCTTGGGCCGTTTTGGCCGCCTCTTGGGAGCCTCTTGCGCCGTCTTGGGGCGGTCTTGGGGGCCTCTTGGACCGTCGTCAACGCCGTGAAAGCCGAAAAGCCGTATATGCTAAAAATGCAAGTTTTCCGAACGAAAATATATCATTTTGGCCTTTTGGGGCCCTCTTGGGACGCCCCTTGGGCGCCTCTTGGGGGCCTCTTGGGGGCCTCTTGGGTCGTCTTTGGTGGTCTTGGGCTCTCTTGGAGCGCTCTTGGGCCGTCTTGGGGGGGAACCCGAAAAACATGCAAAAACCCATGAGAAAACCTAAACATGGCCATTATCAACCCTGTACCCCCGCCTCGCCCCTCCCCTGGATCCCTCCCTTAAGGGCTTCGCCCCAACACAACGTCATCACTCATACCTCGCTCTTTCCGTTACCTGGGCCGGCACAGGAACGGAAAGAGCGCTGCAGCAACCTGCCCGAGAGGGCTCACGGCACCCTTCGCTCTTGGGAGCCTTGGTGGTAAGAGTTTGTGACGCCACCGCTTGTTTTTGGGAGCCTTGGTGTTTTTCTTGACTTTTACGTTGCCGCTCGCTCTTGGAAACCTTGGTGTTGAGAGTTGTGTACGTCACCGCTCGCTCTTGGGAGCCTTGGTGTGCACGAGTTTGTCACGTCACCGTTCGCTCCTGGGAGCCTTGGTCGGAAGAGCTTGTTACGTCACCACTCTCTGTTGGGAGCCCTGGTGTTCAGAGCTGCTTACGTTGACGTTCGCTCTTGGGAGCCTTGGTGTGACGAGTTTTTTACATCACCTTCGCGCTCGGACGCATGGGTGTGAAGAGCTTCTTACGTCTCCTCCTCCTCCTCCTCCTCCTCCTGACTCCTCCTCCTCCTCCTCTGTTCTTTCTCCTCCTCCTCCTCCTCCTCTTTCTCCTCCTCCACCTCCTCCTCCTCCTCTTTCTCCTCCTCCTCCTCCTCCTCCTCTTCCTTCTCCCTCCTCCCTCCTCCTCATCCTCCTCCCCCTCCTCCTCCTCCTCCTCCTCCTCTACCTCCCTCCTCCTCCTCATCCTCCTCCTCCTCTTCCGCCTCCTCTCCTCCTGCCCTTCCTCCTCTCCTCCTCCTCGTCCTCCTCTTCCTCCTCCTCCCTTCCTCCTCCCCTCCTCCTCTCCTCCTCCTCCTCCTCCTCCCTCCTCCTCCTCCTCCTCCTCCTCTTCCATTGGCCTCATCCTCGTTCCTCCTCCTCCTCCCCTCCTCCTCTCCTCCCCCTCCTCCTCCTCCTCCTCCTCCTCCTCCTCCTCCCTCCTCCTCCTCCTCCTCCTCCCCCTCCTCCCTCTCCTCCTCATCCTCTTCCTCTTCCTCCTCCTCCGCCTCCTCCTCTTTGTTCTCTTTCTACTCCTCCTCCTCATTCTCCTCCTCCTCCCTCCTCCTCTTCCTCCTCCTCCGCCTCCTCCTCCTCCTCCTCCTCTTTTCCCTCCTCCCCCTCCTCCTGGGGCCCGCTTGGGAGCCTCTTGGGGCCCTCTCGGGGCTCTCGTAGGCCGTCTTGCGGCCCTCTTGGGCCTTCTTGGGTCCCCCTGGGGCCGTCGGGGGGTCCTCTTGGACCGTTTTCGGCCCCTTTGGGATGCCTCTGGGGCCGTCTTGGGACGATCTTAGGGGACCTCTTGGGCGCGTTGGGACCGCCTGGGGGCCATGCTGGACAGTTTTGGGCCCCTTTGCGGTGCCTCTGGGGCCGTCTTGGGACGATCTCTGGGGCCTCTTGGGCCGTCTGAGGCCCTTCTGGGACGGACCCACCAAACATGCAACAACCCGAGGGAACACCAGAAAACGCACATTAAACCGTTCCCCCTAGACCTCCCCCCCCTTCTGCACCCCACCCGTCAAAGGCTTCGCCCCACACTACAACGCCATTCACTCGTACCTCGCTCGTTCCGTTATCTGGGGCCGCCGAAGACAACCCCCTCTCACTCCTCCTGGCGATTTCTCCCAACTGACGGATCGCGATGCCACTGCTACGCGCGCTTTCTGTCGTCCGCTACGGTGCCTCTGGGCGGGGTCGGGCGTGTCCTCAAGCCCCTTCCCTAGTGAATTCTCGAAGCCTCAGATCTAGCACCTGAGGGGTCTCTGAGGGGCTCGGACCCTAGGGTGCCAAATCTCTAGGGGCTTAGCGCTGCTCCCCGCCTCTTCTCGCGTGTTTTTTTCGGACCCAAGAGGGGAACGGCTGGCCAAGAGGGCCTCAAGCGGCCATCAAGACGGCCCACGAATGCCCCGAGTAGCCGAATGACCGCCACAAGTCGCCCAAGATGATCACAAGATGGCCCAATAGACCTCCAAGATGCCCCAAGAGGCCTCCTAAGATGGCCCCATGCGGCAAACATCATGCCCTGACCATTTGAAAGGTTTGGGCTGTCTCGCCTGTTCGACTTCCCGACTGTCCAAGACGGCCGAAAAGGCCCCCAAGATCGCCCCAAAACAGCCCACGAGGTCTCCAAGAGGGTCCCAGAATGGCCGAACAGGGCCCCAAGGCGGCCCAAGATGCGTCCAAGGCGCCCTCGGCCCCGAGTGCCCCCCAGGATGCCTCAAGAGGCTCCCAAGAGGCCACCACGAGGCCCCAAAACTACCCCCAAGAGGCCCTCGAGAGCGCTCCGAGGAGACCCCGAGGAGCATTCCTGAGAACTCTGACCCACAACCCAGGCATGGTGGCGGGATGGGCCGAAAGCCATTAGATATCAGATGCGGTGTGATCGCAGCCGTATCTCACCTCTCCCCTAACCCCCACCCTATCATCCCACCTCATCCCAACCCTCTTCTTCCTCCTCCTCCTCCTCCTCCTCCTCCTCCTCCTCCCTCGCACTTCGCTGACACATCCGTGCTCCAGAATATCATCGCCTCCATTCAGCCCATCTGGCACAACATTATGTGACACGCGCCTGCACCTGATTGTCCTCTCTGCTCTCCTCTCCTCTCCTCTCCGTCCCTCTCCTCTTCTCTCCGGCTGACACTCTGCCTGAAGGTATCTGGCACACAGCTTGCCTATGGGGGGGGGGCCTTACTCCCCACCTGATGTTAATGTATCCCCCCTCCACCCTCGCGCACACTATCTACGTCAAATGCAGCGTCCAGCGTAACATGTCACGGGTATCGCCAAATAAGCACGCTATGCGAGGGGTCCCACTCTAGTCTGAAACCATTTGCACTTATTTAAATGCGGCCTGTGACTAGCAGGCAACAAGGATCCTAACGCAGCTTCAAACAGGCCGACCGAACGAGAAGGAACGGTCCGATCATACGCCGCGGATGCGTCGCCGTGTCAAAATCAGGTCGGTCGCACCGAGACAAGGCCCTCGTCTCCCTGAATCATCATGAACGGTCACGATCATGATCATCACCAGCTACATTAGCATCGGCATGTACACACCTTACAATCCTCGTAATCCTTCCCTGCTCCTCCCCAGCCCCCCATGGCATCATCATCACCACCACCACACCCACCACACCCATCAACATCTACATCATCATGGCCACCACCATCATCAGCATCATCCACATCATCACCATCATCATTACCATCATCATCACCACCACCACCACCATCATCATCATCATCATCATCATCATCATCATCATCATCATCATCATCATCATCATCATCATCATCATCATCATCATCATCATCATCATCATCATCATCATCATCATCATCATCATCATCATCATCATCATCATCATCATCATCATCATCATCATCACCACCATCATCATCATCATCATCATCATCATCATCAGCATCATCATCATCATCATCCTTCTCCTCATCATCGTACTCATTACCATTATTACCATTATCATTACCATCATCATCCCCATCCCCATTATCCTCATTATCATGATCATCCTCATCCTCCTCCTCCTCCTCATCAGCATTATCATCATCATCATCATCATCATCAGCATCATCAGCATCATCATTATCATCATCAGTATTATCACCATCATCATCACCATCATCATAAGCAGCATCATCTTCATCATTATCAACATTATCATCATCATCATCATCATCATCATCATCATCATCATCATCATTATCATCATCGCCATCGTCATCGTCATCGTCATCGTCGTCGTCGTCGTCATTGTCGTCATCATCATCTTCATCTTCACCATCATCACCATCATCCAACCTCCATCCACCTTTGCGATCCTTCTCCTCCTGGGGTATGCCGAGCACAAGGACTGTAACCAGCGGGCATATGAATTGACGCGGTGAACAGTGAGACGTGCGGTGACGTGCCTCCGCACCGTATACCTCCCTCCCCCTCTCCCCCTGCCTCATGTTTCCCTTTTCCGTCCGCTGCCCCGTCCTCCTGTCTCCACGATAGGGTTTAACAGATTATCTAGACTGCCCTGTCGCGCCCCGCCGCCGCGGAGGCCACCCATCGGACAGCTGCACCCCAGCCACGGCGGCGGCCGCGGCCAAGCCAAACCTAAAATGTCGACGCCATGAGGTTGTCCGGAACGTCGGCTCCCAACAGTCTGGCCCCTTTCCCCTCGACCGGTCATACATCCTGGGCCAATTTTGACGGTTCTGGGGCCCGGCTGGCGACGGAAAACGTCCCGCCGTGATATTTCCACGACGAGAAGAGAGAAGAGGTGGGAAGAGGTGCCCCGTCTGGACCACGGCTGGGACCGCCTCGTCGAGCACGCGCTGGGCGAGTCCGAGGCACAGCGCGCTGCTCAAGACCGAGGCCGTCTGGGAACGGCTGGACGGGCGGGCGCCGAGCTCTGCATCGAGGGCGACATGGCCGGGCCGCAGTTTTCAAATTCGGGTCCTGGGATGGGGAGAGGCGAGGCGACGTACATCGAGCCCAGCCCCGAACGCCCCCCCACCCGTATCCCCCCCCCCCCCCCAATATCGAGATATCGAGATATCGAGTCCCCGCCCCCGATATCGAGATGTCGAGGCATCGAGATATCGAGTCCCCGCCCGGCCCCGCCCCCGATATTGAGATATCGAGATATCGAGTCCTCCCGATATCCACTGGGACGCCTTGCGACCACAATGAAAATGCCTACGGAGGACAAGGAGGAGGAGGAGGAAAAGGGGGAAGTGGAGGACGAGAATGAGGAAAAGGAGGATGAGGAAAAGGATGAGGAGGAGGAGGAGGAGGAGGAGGAGAACAAGGAGGAGGAGGAGAACAAGGAGGAGAGGGAGACGAGTCGGGTCGATCTCGTGGAGTTCGAGGTGCCCCCACAGGAGCCCCACCGATCGCCTGTCTCTCTAGTGGGAGAAGAAGGAAAACGCGGAAGAGAGGGGAGAGGAGGAGGAGAAGCACACCCGAAATGGGTTCGGAGAAAATGCGCACAATGCCCATCAACAAACTCAATCCCAAACCGACAGCGGCCGCTGTTGGGCAAACGACCATGCGTCCCAAGTGGGCAGCACCCGCGGCGACGCCGCCAGCGAGTCCTGCTCAAACTGGGCGAGAACTGCTGCCGGTCTTCATCCTCGTCTTTCCCGCACCTGCTGCGATCGCACCGAGAAGAGACAGGAGGAGGGGCCACGGTAAGGCAGAGCAGAGGTACGACTTGCACCCCTCGGCGGCAAGCCAGAGCAGAGATACGACTTTAGGGGAACAACAAATGGCATAAACATAACAACTCGGAGGTCCGCGCGGATTTCTTGGATCCGCGCTGGACCCCCCTCCCTGGCGCGCGGAGCGCGCCAGGGGCGGCGCCGGAGGCGCCGCCAGGGGGTCCAGCGCCTATCCAAGAAATCCGCGCGGACCTTAGAGTTTTTATGTTTATGTCATTCTTCGTTCCCCTAGACTTGCACCCCTAATAATAAAAGGGGCCATACTGGTCTACCAAGTCAGCACGGAAGACTGGGGTCCTGCGGGGAACGGGCCCTGGGCCCTGGGGCCTTCCCCCAGGACGAGCTCTCCATCCTGAGCCGGTTCCTGACAGTCCTGGGGCCCGTGGAGGGCCCCGGAGCTCGAAAACGGCGAAGAAACTCAGGAGAGGTTTCCCTCAGGACCTGCTTCTCCCCCATGGCGAGCCACAGGGGAACGAACAGTGGCATGACCACACAACCTCGGAAGGCCGCGCGGTTTTTTCGGATCGGCGCTGGGGGCGCGCGGCGCGCGCCAGGGGCGGCGCCGCCAAGGGGGGTGGGTCCAGCGCCGATGCGAGAAACCCGCGCGGACCTCCTTGTTTTTAGGCTTGTGTCAGTCTTCGTTCCCCCGAGCCAGGGCCGCTTCGCAG
Organism: Prorocentrum cordatum; assembly: GCA_963575745.1. Classification (NCBI taxonomy): domain Eukaryota; class Dinophyceae; order Prorocentrales; family Prorocentraceae; genus Prorocentrum; species Prorocentrum cordatum. The sequence goes on from CAUYUJ010017088.1 coordinate 217,862, forward strand.
CCCGAGAGGTCCGTGCCCCACCGCGGGCACGGCCGCGGCGGGCGCGCGGAGCTCGCAAGTGGCCGAGCTCGACAGCGCCACGCGCTGGAGCACCCCGCGGGCCAGGAGGGCCCCCAGACTTAGGCAGAGCATGTCCTCCTACAGGCGCACTTCGGACGAGCAGATAAGGATAGTCAAAACACAGCCACAAAATATCTAAACAATAGTCCGAAAATCGTCGCTTGATTATTTCTTTGCTATTGTTGAGTATTCCCCCTGTAGAGGGACATGCCCGCATTAACCCCAGACCCCCGACATTGCGACTCCTGCCTCACGCCCCCCGAGTGCTCTCGTGAGCCCAGTCGGCGTCCGAGCCCGTTCGGCCGCTGTACTAGGGTAGGGGAGCGAACAATGACATAAACATAACAACTCGGAGGTCCGCGCGGGTTTCTCGCATCGGCGCTGGACCCCCCCTGGCAGCACCTCCAGCGCCGCCCCCGGTGCGCTCCGCGCGCCAGGTAAGGGGGGCCCAGCGCCGATCCGAGAAACCCGCGCGGACCTCCGAGTTTATGTTTATGTCATTGTTCGTTCCCCTATGGATGGGCCGCCGAGCGGGCTCGACGCCGACGGAGTCGCTCGCGAAGCTGACCCACTCGGCGGCCGAAAGGGCTCAATACGCCACGTCCAGCCAGCGGCCGAAAATGCGCTCGGGCGCCGAAGAAGGCTCCGCAGGGGCCCATAGGAGGAGGAGGGCACGGCCACAGGAAGGGAGGCAAGCGGACAAGAAGCGAGCAAGGGACAAGAGAAGAGGGCAAGCGGACACGAGGCGAAGGGGAGAGAGAGCCTACGACCGCCCATCACCTGACCTGGAACGAAGCAGAGGGACGAGGGTGGGGGCGCGCCTGGCCGTTTGCCGAAGGCGAGCGGCAGCGGCACTTTGGAAGGCTGCAATCCCCTGCCCTGCTCCCTCCATACTATGGTAAACACTGTGCATGGTGTCAATGTATATAGCAAGAGAGAGCATCTGCGACGAGGAAAAAGGACCACAGGGAAACACACAAACAACGTTCCTCGCAACTTCGACCCCCTGGGGAAGGAAGGGCAGACGAGAACGCACATTTCGTGCGAGGACGTCACAACAGATGACATGCATGAGAGTGTCCTGACACGATGCTTGACAAAAAGGGCAGTCGCGAGTCGGCCCTCTAAACCGACCCGAGGTGCACCAGGCGTTACTGACAGCTTTAAGACAAGAGGAGACAAGGAAGGAGGGGGCAACATCAGCAACACGGAGCATGAAACGAAACACCTGGTCGACATCGGCCCTGGACGTTTCTGGGTTGAAATGCCGAAGTCTGTCAAACAAAAACTGGTGCGGATAATATTTCCTACGCCTCAGAAGAGCCCTCTCAGCTTTATGTTGAAACCTCCGATCTCCAAAGACAGGACCCCTGGGAATCTGATTCATGAAATCATAGTTCTGCCGCATCGAGATCGTGATGCTGTTCTTCCACCATTCATTCCATGCGTGCGTAATCTGGCACTCGTCTGAGAGGGCGAATTCAGCCAAGCGCTTCACGGCCTGGTGGAAGGCACTGGATGTTGTCGCAGCCCGAAACATGGCAGCGCGAGCAGCACATTCGAATTCACGAGCCCCGAGTTTGAAGCCGATGGAGTCGAGGTTCCTAATGAGATCGGACGGGATGGCGTTTCTCGGACCATTGGAGAGAAGTTGGAGGGACTGGTTCTCGATGGACTTGGCAAAATCGGAGGGGCAGTAGAACTGGGAGACATGAGACGAGACGGAGAGGGCACGCATGTTGCACCGAGCGACTGACTTCAGTAAGCCAAGCCCGAGCCCCTGAATGCTCCTTGTACGTTCGATACATTTCGTGGCAGGGGCAATCCAGCTCTCTCGTGCGCCACCAGGCCCGACCACGACGCCCAGATACTTGGCGGCGCGCTTGAAAATGAAACCTTCCTGCGAGATACCGTGCTGCTGGAGACGTTGGCAGAATTCGGAGTAGGACATGGGATGAATCACGACAATGACGGTCTTGGCTACATTCATATGGAGTCCAGCAGCACGGCCTGCGAGGTCCCACGCAGGCAACGCGAACACTAAGGTGGCGAAGACGTCGGAGCTGGCGATGCCTGCGTCGTCAGCAAAGACTCCCAAAGCGCCTAGCTGCGGGGGCAAGAGGCACTGCATGTACCGCAGGACCGGGTCGAACCCAAGACAGAACAGCGAACCTGACAGAGGACAGCCTTGCTTGATACCTCGGAGAGCCCAGAACCCAGCCTCTTGGAGCCCACAGAAGTTGATGCTAACCCACACGCGATGGTATAGCTTACGCACGGCATCGACGATAGACGTAGGGACTCCCATGGCTCCCAAGACCCACCAGATCATAGTATGGAGTAAGCTGGGAAACGCGGCTCGAACATCGCAGAAGGCGAACCCCGCCCCCCTAATACCCATCTGACAATACCATTGGAGAGCCCAAGATTCCAGGGTCAAGATGTTGTCGTTCAAGTTCCGATGTTTGACGAAGCCCCTCTGGACGCCAATCGCCGTTTCGCAACACAGGTCGGAGAAGGAGTAATTCAGAGTCCGCGAGATCAACTTATTGTCGCTGTTGGAGAGAGAGAGAGAGAGAGAGAGAGAGAGAGAGAGAGAGAGAGATCGGCCTACTTACTTCAGGCTTGCGGAAAACCCCAACCGACTGGTCATCGTCCTCCACGCCCTTGGCAAGGAAGATCGCTAGGCAGAAGTTGAAATCGGTAGAAAGAGCACCACCCCGAAGAAGCGAAAGATAAAGTGCGTGGAGCAGTCGAAGGCCTGTGGTTCCTGATTTGGTCCGTCCCGAATAAGGAATATCATCGGGGCCGACCCCAGAATCTCGAACCTTGGAGGCCCTCTCGCAGAAGTCGTCAAAACATATCTCCCAAGGAATATGCCCAGGACATTGAACAACATAAGGCCTTAACTGCTCACGTGCATCCGAAGAGCCCTCTTCCAAGCCGTGCACATTGCCCCAGTGCTCCGCTAGACGGGCAGCGACGATTTTCGGATCCGAAATAGTTTCGCCCGAAGGATCAGTGACACCAGTGAGGGAAATACGTCGATTAGCTCCAGTCCAGGCCGAAAGATATTCGCGAAGACGCTGCTTGGAAGAGGATTTGGTATTAGGGCGCATGCGCGGGTCTGCGTCGACCTCCGCAATCTTAGCCTGGACATTGCTAGCTGCGAGCTGGCCCAGCCAGACATAGAAGCCAGACATGTCCTTCCAGACGAGGTCGGAGGCATCAATGAAGCGAGACAAGTAAGGGCATGCACGCAGCGCTCTCCGAATTCGAGATGGTGCCCCTGCTTGCATCGCACGATGAGCAGCGAGGGTCCACGAGAGTTTCTCTGGCAACGAGTCCGCCTCTCTCTGCTCGAGCTCTTCTCGGACAAGCTTGGCAGCGGCACGGACAACATCTTTAAATTCGCGAACAGCAAGAGCGGGATCGGGAGAGAGAGGAGGAACCATATCCAGAACTTGTTGAATCGCCCGAGGGAACATCGGATGACGACAAACCCAGGATGCAATCCGCGGAGCCCCCGAGGCCTGGAAGGGAGAGAGCGAGAGACAGACAGGAACATGGTCGGAGGGCCACTCCAAGTCGCACGCCGCGGCGAGCGTGAGCGAGTTGGCCTGTAGGTCGATCAGGGGCGCACTATACACGTCTGTGTAGATCCTATCAAGGCGCGCCACGGACTGGATAGACCGAACGTTGCCATGGATCTGCGCGCGCCTACGCGCGCATGCAGGCTGAGAAACTTCGGCGAGGCCAGGGAGAAGACGAGCGAAATATTTTGCGAGCCCATGATTGTGATACGTATTCTCCCCACCAATATGCGCCCCCCCCCTCCCCAAGAGCACAGACGTTGAAGTCGCCCAAGACGAAAGAGGTCCCAACAGAGGATGATAGGGCCCTCGACTCGATGAAACGAAGTGTGTGTTGACGAGCGGAGATGGGGCGGCTGGGGTCGAGATGCGCATCGATGATCTGCACAGCGCCGCGCCGCCCTTGCAGCAAGAGTTCGTGGACTCGGCCCCTCCGAAGAACGCGATGCTGGAAATGAGAGAAGGGCGAAGCAAAGCGAGGATGGAGAATAATAACGCAACCACCTTTGATGCCACAAGGGAAGAAAGTGCCGTACGCGTGCAGACCCTCGATCTCCTTTTTCAGATACATGAGGTCCTGCTGGGGCCCGTGTGTTTCCTGAAGAGCGAGAATGGCATGTTTCGAGATGAGGCGGCGAAGTTTCGACATCACGTTGACGATCGGCTGAGTCGGCGACGAGACGGATCCGAAGAGAGTCTGCGCATTCCACGCAACGGCAGAGAAGTACTGCGTGAAATTGAAGGGCCGGTCAGGAAAAGAACAGGCACGGCTGGCAGAAGACGGGCTGGACGGGCAGGAGGAAGAGGATGAGGAACCACTATCAGAGGAGCTCTCGATGATCATTCCGCCCTCATCGTCGCTGCTCAGTGGGTTACCTTTGACTTCGGGGGACTCTGCAGTCCTCGGTTCGGACAGGGGAACGTCCTATTCCATCGATGTAGCGATCATGGCCGTTGCGGTATCCGAGTCAATGCCGAACTTGGAGAGATTGTCGGGGAAGGCCTTGCACTCGAACTGGTTGCCGTCCGTGGAGATGAGCTCGAACAGCACGAACAAGCACTCGCCAACTTTCATGTACAGGATGCCCTTGAAGCCGTTGGAACCGATGGAGTAGTCCGTCTTCCACTTCCCGTCGCGCTTCATGGCCTCGGTGATCGCCTGCCAGAGCCTGCCCAGGTACTTGTTCTTAACGCGGATCTCGGCTGGGGCGTCGAACCTCACTCGCAGGTTGACAGTGGAGTTTGTGGCCTGGTCCTGGTACTGCATGCCTGCAGAGCGGTAGTGATCCACAAAGGCAGCAGCCGCTTTCTCATTGGCGAACTTGATGCTGTACGACTTGTTGAGGTTGTACCCTCGAATAGTGGCTCCAGCAGTGTGATGAGATGGCAACAGGCCGAGCAGGTGCTTGCCGTGCTCCTCGAGCATCGAGCCCAGCATCGGAGAGACAAAGCCGCTGACCCAGATCTTACACCGGTCTCGAGAGGAGGCATCAACTGCATCGTCATGTCGACCGAATCGGGAAGGTCCTTCGGACCGAGCACGCTTGGCACCATTAGATGCGTGTCCAAAGGAATGTACACTGCCTGCACTCGAGGTAGACGCAGTAGAGAGGCTGCTCACCCGTGTCTCCAAGAGCTCGAGCTTCGCCAGAAACTGGCCCTCGGCGATGGACGCAACGCCCTGGGCCTCGAGCTTGTCCAGCCGTTCGGCGATAGTCGCATTCTTGGCCGCCTGATCAACCAGCTGAGCTTTGATTGCAGGGATCTCCGCGATGGCAGTGTTGATGCCACCCAACTGCTCTGTGAAGCTGGCGCTCATGGAGTCCATCTTCAGCAGCAGCTCTTTGATGCCGCGCTCCATCGCCTCGGCCGCAGAACCCGCCATGGCGCGAGGACGGGTGGGAGAGAAGCGAAGAGAAAGGTCCGCTCGGGCACGACACCCGAATTGCCCACTGAAGTGAGCTGCCCGCTCAGGTGCGATCTCCCCAATCACACTTGAGCCAAAATGGCTTGAGCCAAAATGGCTACGGACGCCCATAGGAGGAGGAGGAGGAGGAGGAGGAGGAGGAGGAGGAGGAGGAGGAGGAGGAGGAAGAATGGAGCCCTGGGGCAGCGTGGACCCCATATAGGGTATCGGCATCCCCCCTGCGGGGAGCGCGCTCTCCTCCCCCAGGTGCCTGGCGGTTGCCTGACGGTCCTTTGGGCCTGGCGAGGGCACCCTGGAGGCCCAACGTTGCCAAATAATTGCCCGCCGCCACGGACATAGTATTAGCATGTTGGGGTGACGTCACAAGGTCTGGACACAGCAGGTTCATGTCATGACGGCTTCGGCATTGATCTCCGACGCCGCGTGGATCGGTACATCTTGAGCTATCATGATCGATCGCAGTGCCCCGATAGCGCAGGATCCCTCGGTATCGGCCGAATCTGGGCCGAACGCCACCGCTGAGATCGCGGCCGCGTCGACACGACACGAACCTACCGCAGGAGAACCCTGGCTGGCCCGCGTCCCTCTCGTGGACAGAGAAGGCACGACCAAGATGAGACTGCTAGGGTATTGCGGCGGCTGGCACGGGCTGCGTCTTGCGCACCGGCGGCGATTCGGGAGCCTCCCCCGCACAGCAGATCGGAACCATCGTCATCGCCATCACTCACAGCATCACCACACCCATCACCACCACCACAATCACCATCACCAGCACCAGCAGCATCACCATCATCATCACTATCATCATCATCATCATCATCATCATCATCATCATCATCATCATCATCATCATCATCATCAGCAGCAGCATCATCATCATCATCATCGTCATCGTCATCGTCATCGTCATCATCATCATCATCATCATCATCATCATCATCATGATCAGCATCATCATCATCATAATCAGCATCATCAACATCATCATCATCATCATACTCGACATCGTGATCATCATCATCATCATCACCATCCGTCAGGATCATCATCATCAACAGCATTATCATCATCATCGTCATCACAATCACCATCGCCATCATCATAAGCATCATAAAAACCATCATCATCATCACAATGACCATCATCATCATCATCAACATCCTCTTCATCGTCATCGACAATTTCGTAACAATCATCCTTCTCCTCATCATCATCATCATCATCATCATAATCATCAGCATCGCCATCATCAGCATCATCATCATAATCAGCATCATCAGCATCACTGCATCGTGTTCGATAATATCATCATCATTATCACCACCATCAGCATCAGCATCACCATCACCATCATCATCATTACCATCATCAGCATCACTACCAACACGATCGTCATCATCATCATCATCATCATCAGCATCAGCATCACCATCATCATCATCATCAGCATCATCATCTGCATCTTCATCGTCGTTGGCATTGTCGTCATCATCATCACCATCACCACAAACGGAATAATCTCAATCACCATCACCACAACCACCGTCATCATCATCTTGACCATCATCACCACCATCACCATCATCATCAGCATCATCATCAACATCATCATCATCATCATCATCATTATCAGCATCATCGTCATCAGCATCATCATCATCACAGCCATGATCATTACCATCACCATCATCACCATCACGACCAGCACCACCACCACCACCATCATCATCATCATCATCATCATCATCATCATCATCATCGTCATCGTCATCGGCATTGTCGTCATCGTCGTCATCATCATCACCATCAGAATTACCATAACCTTAATCAACACCATCACCATTAACATCACCCTCATCACCATCACCACCACCACCACCACCACCACCACTATCGCCACTATCATCATCATCATCATCATCATCATCATCATCATCATCATCATCATCATCGTCGTCGTCGTCGTCGTCGTCGTCGCAATCGTCGTCGTGATCAGAATCAGCAGGAACAGTAGCAACAGAAGCAGAATCCGTCATCAGCATCAGCATAAGCATCATCATCAGCATGAGGGCCATCGTCATCAGCAGCAACAGCAGCAACAGCATCATCATCACAATCATCATCACATTCCTCCTATCCTCCCCGCCTCCTCCTCCTCCTCGACCTCGTTTCCCTCGACCTCCGTTGCTCTCTTCGTTCTCATCCCGTTCATACTCCCGCTCCTCCCCCGTACCCCTTCCAACGCCATCCTCCTCCTCCTCCTCCTCCTCCTCCTCCTCCTCCTCCTCCTCCTCCTCCTCCTCCTCCTCCTCCTCCTCCTCCTCCTCCTCTCATCATCATCATCATCATCATCATCATCATCACCACCACCATCATCATCATCATCATCATCATCATCATCACTATCACCCTCACCCTCCTCTCCCTCACCCTCACACTCACCCTCGTCATCATCCATCCTCCTCTTTCTCATCCTCCTCCTACACTTCGTCCGCACCTTCTTCCCCCGATCACTGCAACTCCAAATCGATTTCCAGACCATCAAGAAATCTATCCTGGCCAGCTTCACCATGGTATGTGTCTGACTGTCCTGGGGCGCTGGAAGCCGAAAACGTAGGTGTTGGCTTTCACTGGCCCTTTTTTTAGGCCCAGGCCCGTGAGAAACAGATCCGGGATGTTAAGACGGCCAGGATAAACCTTCAAAGAAGTCGGGGAACCGATTTGGAGCGGATTCTGGTCAGTGGAGGAGTGGGGGTAGGGGAAGATAACACTCCCCGTCAAGGAAAAACCTCTGGCACGATCTCGTCGACCCTCCTCGGTCAAGTGTGATACAAACGCGCTGCAGTGGCAACGATGCTCGGTTCAAGTGTGATAAAAACTCTGACACCTGTGATCAAAGACGGTGATAACAAAAGACCTCCCTCGATTGTGATAAGCATGCTTGTGCTTACCACCTGTGGGGGAGGGCTTTTGCATCACAGTCTTTGATCCTCCTCCCTCACCAGGGGGCGGCCACCGGTCTCTGGCGATTGTGCTGCCCGGGCCTCCTCCTGGCTGGTAAGGCTTCGGGCTATGCACAGAAAACTCCCCTCTGGGGTAAGCCCAGCTGGACTCAGCAGGCCACCCGAATAGTCCCAGCTGCCGGGCCTCAACAGATGGCGGTGCGCACAAGGGGGTAGGGGGAGGGGGAAGGCTTCTTAGAAGGAGGCTGCTTCTTAGAGGGCACCGGCTCTACACCTACAGACAAGGCCCGCGCCTTCTAAGAAGCAGGGGCGCTTCTAAGAGGCCTTCCCCCCCTGCCCCCCTCTGCGCGTGGCCGACTCACGACCCTGGATGCTCTCGTGAGCCTGGTCGGCGTCCGAGCCCATTCGGCCGCTGGATAGGCCTCCGAATGGACCTGATGCCGACAGAGTGAGGGGAACGAGCAGTGATAGAAACACTACTCCGACGGTAGGACCCCGCATGAGAATCCTCGCGGCTAATCTGGAAATGCCCCCTCATCGTCGTCCTGATTTGAAGACAGTCAAACAACAGTCGAACAAATCGTCCCCATATTTTTTCGTCAATGTTTGAATACTCCTACTGTAGAGGGACATGCCCGACTCAAGACTACCTGGGGGGCCGTCTGTGCACAACCCTGAGATTTACCACTCCTAACTCTGTCCGCTTCGGCCCCTCCCTCCATTCCTCCCGCCTCCGTGCTCCTCATCCCCCCGTCCCAGATCATCCGGCACAGAAGATTTTGCTTGGTAACGCTCTGGAAGAAACAGTCACGACTGAAACTCGCGGTCGCGAATCATAGTAACGAGCGAGCCGTACACGTGTTCGAAACCCTTGCTTCCGACGCGCCGTCTCTTCGTTACCGAAACACTCCCTTCCAGTCGAGATCGAACTTCGGCGCGACCGAAATCCGTTACCAAAGATTTCTGGTCGCGGATGATCTGGACCCTCCCCTTCAGGGGCGTCCAAGAGGGGGGCGTCCGAGAGGGGGGGTCGCAAGTCATGGCTGCAGGCATGTGCGCAGAAGAAGGAGGGACCAAAGGGCACATTGAAAGAATAATAGAGGGCCATGATCTCCTGGGAGATATCATGGCCCTGGCCATGATATCCACCTCCCCCCTAATCGTCCGCCCCCTTGGCCGCCCCCGAACGCACCGTCCCTTTGTTACTGAAATGTGGCCCCTTATGGTCGCGACGGAAATTTGGCGAGACCGAAACCCGTTACCACAAATTCCTGTTCGCGGATGATCTCGGCGTTGAGCAGGGACCAACCGTCCTGACATTTCTGTGGGCCTCCTCATAATATTTTATTCCCAAAACAGTGTTTGCACTTAGGGGCTCGTACTTGTGTCAATGAGGAAGGAATAGGTCTGGCGAGCATTTTCAACTTTGACACCCGCGGCCGCTTCGTGGCGGCCTCGTGCGCTGGGTGGGTCTGGCGAGGTTTCGCTACGTTGCCGCCCGCGACCGCCTCGTGGCCGCCTTGTGCGAGCCGCCTTGTGCGCTCGGTGGGTCGGGCGAGGTTTCGACACGTTGCCGCCCGTGGCCGCCTCGTGCGCTGGGCAGGTCCAGGGAGTTTTCGCCACGGTGCCGCCCGTTGCCTCCTCATGGCTGGGTGGGTCTAGAGAGGTTTCGCCAAGTTGCCACTTCGCTGCCGCCTCGTAGCCGCCTCGTGCGGTGTGGGTGTCCCGAGGATCCGCCACGTTGCCGCCTCGATGTTTCGAGACGCATACTATATAGATATGTAAAAGTGCATATATATACACAGATATACATGGACATTCAAATACTTATCTATCGATTCCCCCAAAGAAGGCTTGCACTTAGAGGTTCTTACCTGTTTGTCTCAAGGAACTGGGTCGGGGTGTTGGTCTGGTGGCTATGTCCTCGCCGTGGCCGTCCCGTCGCCGCCTCGTCGTCGCCCGTCGTCTGGGTCTAGGTGTTGCTCTGGCGGCTATGTTCTCGCCGTCGCCGTTCCGTCGCCGCCTCGTCGACGTCGCCGCCCCGTCGCCGCTTCGTCGCCGCTCGACTCCTCGCCGCTGCCTTTGCATCTCGTTGCATTGCTTATCATTGCTTGGCGTTGTTTTGCACTGCTTTGCGCTATCCTGCATTGCATGACATTGAATTCCATAGTGTTATTTGCTTTTCTTTGTTTTGCTTTGATTTGCACTGCGTGACATCTCATTGCTTCGCATTGCTTTGTTCTCTGCGCTGATACTTATTGCTGAGCATTGTTTTGCATTGGTTGTCATTTTTTCGCGGTGCTTCGCGATGCTTTGCATTGCAACGCATTGATTTGCATTGCGTCGTACTGCTTCTCATTGCTCCTCAGTGCGCATTGCTTTTGCGATGTGTTTTTCGTTGTTTTGCGATGCACAGATTTGCTCTTCATGTGCTACATATATTCCACAAGCAATGCTTGCGCTCAATTAGGGGTTCTTACTGCGTTCCGTAAGGGAACTAAGCCTGGGTACTGGTCTGGCGGCTCCGTCGTCGCCGTCGCCGCCCGTCGCCGCTTCGTCGTCGCCCGTTGTCTGGGCCTGGATGCTGGTCTGGCGGCTCCGTGATCGCCGTCGCCGCCCCGTCGCCGCCTCGGCGCCGCCCGTCGTCGAGGCCTGGGTGCCGGTCTGGCGGCTCCGTCGTCGCCGTCGGCGCCCCGTCGCCGCCCCGTCGCCGCCCTGTCGCCGCCTCGTCGCCGCCTAGACCGCGCAGCACAAATTCTCCTTTCTAAGAGAAAGAATGGAGTCTACCCCCCCCCCCCGGCGTTGTCGCCCCCCCTGTCGGGTATTGAAGTCACATATGATTCTGACCACATGTCCATCCGAAATATGAAATCACAATGTCCCAGGCCAACCGGTATCCCCCCCTGAGGTTCCCTTGTAAGAAAACAATATGCGGTGACATTTGTTGTTCTAACATAACACTCTTTCACGAATCCCTTGCAACAAAATGGGACGAAGTGCACACACGCGCGTCGTTGCGCGCGCATGCCGAAATCCTTGAAAAACCTTCGGTGCCGGAAGGATTTCGCAATCGAGTTTCCAACAAAAACATGGTTTCGTAACACTGATTTGCTGCAAAAGCTTACGCGCGACCTCTTGCGAAATCTTAAGAGAACCGTTGGTTTTTCAAGATTTTCACAACATGCTACCAAACGGGCGTCGCGCGCGCATGTCGAAATCTGTCGAACGCCCTTGCGCGTGTGCCGTCGCGAGAATCCTCTGCAAAAAATAAGACGAAGTGCAGACGCGCGCGTCGTCGCGCGCGTATGCCGAAAACCTTCAAACCCCATCGGTTTCGGAAGGATTTCAAAATCGTGTGTCCAAAAAACCTACAAAAACTCAAGGTTTCGCAACACGGATGTTCACCAAAAGCGTGCGCGCGCTTTTGCGTCGTCGTCGTCGTCGTCGTCGTCGCCGCCCTCCCTCCTCCCGCGTCGTCGTCGTCGTCGCCTACGTCGTCCTCTGTCTTTCCTCGTGTTCGTCGTCGTCGTCCTCTTTGGCGTCGTGGTCGTTTCCGTCGTCGTTGTCGCCGTGGTCGTCCTTCCTCCTCCTCCCTCGTCGTCGTCGTCGTCGTCGTCGTCCGTCGTCGGCGTCTCGTCGTCGTCCCTCCTATCGCGCCGTCGTCGTCGTCGTCCTTGTCGTTGTCGTCGTCGTCGTCTTCCCTCCTCCCTCGTCGTTGTCGTCGTCGGCGTCGCAATCCTTCCACATTCTTCGTCGTTCGCGTCGTCGCAGTCCTCCCTCCTCCCTCGTCGTTGTCATCGTTGTCGTCGTTGTCGCCGTCGTCGCCCTCCCTCCTCCCTCGTCGTCGTCTTCGCTGGCGACGTCGTCGTCGTCTTCGTCGTCGTCGTCGTCGGCGTCGGCGTCGTCGTCGTCTTCGTCGTCGCCGACGTCGGCGTCGTCGTCGTCGCCGCCGTCGTCGTCTTCGTCGTCGTCGTCGTCGTCGTCGTCGTCGGCGTCGTTGACGTCGTCGTCGTCGTCGTCGATGTCGTCGTTGTCGTCGTCGTCGGCGTCGTCATCGTCGTCGTGGGTTTTGCAAATCAAATTGCGGTTGGGTGGGTGGGATGTTTGCAAGGGCGCGGGATGTGTCAACTCGTTTGTTAAAACCAATTGCACCACATAGATTGCACCGCATGGGTTGCAACACATAATGCAACATGTCGATTGCGCCACATCGATTGTCCCACGTAGAGTAATTCAGGACTATATATATGTTCCCCAATGAGTGCTTGCACTGAAGGGGTCCTAGCGGAGGTTGAAGAATTTAGCGACAATTCCCCGCCGATTTCGGTGGCAAGCTGGATTCCCGGGTTCCGGGGTTCCCGGTTACGGGTTCTCGGGTTCCCGGTTCCGGGCCGATTTCGGAGGGCGGCGAGGTTCCCGGGTTCCCGGGTTCCTGGTCGATCTTCTTCTTATCGATCGGTCACACCATCGATCTCATTACCGACTTCTCGATCGATCTCACCATCGATCTCACTATCAATATCACAAGTTATCTCACCAGGGATCGCATGAGCGATCTCGCGATCGATCTCACGATCGACCTTACAATCGTCCTCACGATCGATTCCACTATCGATCTCACAATCGATCTCAAGATCCATAGTATCAATATTCAAATCGTCCACTGATTGGGTGTCCCATGATATATATATATATATATACACACGCACCTACATATATATATATATATTTATTTAAAAAAAATCTATAAATATATATACTTGAATATTCCCAATCAGTGCTTGCACTGAAAGGGTCATAGCGGAAATTGAAAAAATTGGCGAAAATTCCCCGCCGATTTTGGTAGCAAGCTGGGTTCCCGGGCTCCCGGTTCCGGTTTCCAGTGTTGCCTGTTCTGGGTTTCCGCCGATTTCGGTGCGCGGCGGGGTTCCCGGCTTCCCGGGTTCCTGGTCGATCTTCATACCGATCGGTCTCACCATCGATCTCACTACCAACCTCTCGATCGATTTCACTGTCGATCTCACAGTCAGTTTCACTGTCGATCTCACTATAGATCGCACGAGCGATGTCTCAATCGATCTCACTATCGATCTCATTGAATCGACTTCAATACGGGTCCCACGATCGATCTTACAATCGTCATCGCTATCAATTCCACTATCGATATCACAAGCAATCTCACCATCCATATCACGAATTTTCAAACCATCCTCTGATTGGGTGATCTCTAGTATAATATTTATATGAATGTATGTGTGTGTATATATATATATTGCGCCGCGTCGATACTCCTTTCTGCAGGAATATGAGGATCCCCCCCCTCGGATTAAACCGCCCCCCTTTTACATCTGATTCTGCTCCATCGCCCATCCTCGGTATGAGCTCACACCATCCCAGCCAGGCCGGTATCGACCCCCAACCCATCCTCTGCAACAAGTATTGTACGCGCGCTCGTTTATCAAAAACCATGAGTTTCCAACAACCCCTTGAACAAATGAAACGCAGTGCACACGCGTGCACTCGCGCGCGTCGTCGCGCGCGCGCCGAAATCCTTCAAAAACTCTAGGGGTCGTAAGGGCTTCGCAAACGAACGTCCTGGAAACATATAAAAACATATGGTTGCGCAACGAATCTGCGCTTTTCATAATAAGGTTTGCGCTCACGATCTTGTCAATTCTGTTGTATATACATATATATATATATATATATATATATATATATGTATACACATAAACACACGTGCGCATGTCGAAATCGTTGGAGCGCCCGTGCGCGCGTGCTGTCGCACGTGCGCACGGGCGCAGTGACCCATGGCGAAAAATGGAACGAAGTGCGCGCGCGCGTCGTCGTGTCCGCATGCCGAAATCCTTTCAACAAAAATCATAGGTTTCCTGAAGACTTCAAAATCGCGCGCCCTGGGAACATTTAAAGCACAATGTTTTGCAACATTAGCTTTCAGAGAAAAAAAAGCGCTCGCGCTCTTGCGAGTTCTCATGAAAATCAAAACTTCTTCACCATTTTCATTGCAGTCGGCCACCTGGGCCTTTCGCGCCGCACGTGGACATCTTTCGGACGCTCTTGCGCGCGTGCTGGGGGGGCATGTCAAATAATTCAATGCGGGCCGCTTTCGCGCGCCGGCCGCGCGCGCGTCGAACTCTTTCCAAAACCTTCATCGCCAACGCCAGGGCGCCGCCACCGTCGTCGGCATGATTAGCATCGGCGCCGTCGCCGGCCATGCCGCCGCCGATGTCATCATCGTCACCAGCGTCGCTACTACCATCACCGTGACTATCGCTGCCGACGTTGCCATGATACCGCGCCCGCACAAGTGGCCGATTCGCCCTCAAAGGCCCGCTAAGAAGTGCCCCGAGGTCACCGGCACCGCGGCCGCGTCGGTCGCGCCAAACTAGCCGGCCGCGTCGGTCGCGCCGCATGCGTTTTGCAAAACAAGTTGCAGGTGGGTGGGCGGAGATATTGCGCGAGCAATGGGGTCGACAACTGCGAGCTACAAGTGAATTGCACTACGTTGATTCTCCTTCCTTAAAAAAAAAAATAAACTCGCCCCCCCTGGGAGCATCCGCCCCCCTTCTCGCATTGCAATTAACATGCGGTTCTGCTCCATCGCCCATCGTAAGTGTGACTCGCACCACCCCAGGGGGGCCGGCATCGGCGCCCCCCCCCACACACCCCGAAAAATCTGCAACGGATGCTATGCGCGCGCGCTCGTCTATCAAAAGTCATCCGTTTTCAAAAAAAACGAATTGGACGAAGTGCACGCGCGCGCGTCGTCGCGCGCGTGCCGGAATCTCTCAACGACCATCGGTCCCGCAGCGATTTCAAGATCGAGCGCCCGAAGAACATATTAAAGCACAAGGTTTCGCAACGCGGATCTTCAACCACAAATTGCGCGCGCGCTCGAATTTTTCTGAGGACAAAAAAAACAATATGTTCTTCAACAGATTCATAAAGGGCTACCAGGCGGGTTTCGCGCGAGCGTCGGAATCCTTCGCGCGCCCTTGCGCGCGTGCCGTCGCGAGAATCCTTTTCGCAAAAAAAAAAAAAACGAAGTGCACGCGCGCGTCGTCGCGCGCGCGTGCTGAAATCCGTCAAAAACCTTCAATTTTGCAAAGATTTCAAAACCGAGTGTCCAGAACACACATCGAAACACATGGTTCCCAAACATCATGTTTCAAAAAAGGGCGCGCGCGCGCTCTTGCGACTTCTTCAGAAACCCAAACATGTTCCTCAACGTATTCATGGAATTCCGCCAAGCGGTTCTCTGGCGCCGCATGCCCACATCTTTGGCGCGCCCTTGCGCGCGTGCTGGGGGGTGGGATCCTCGTCAAAGAACACCATGCGGGCCACTCTCGCGCGTCGGCCGCGCGCGCGTGCCGAACTTTGTCCAGAAACCTTCATCGCCGACGCGAGGGCGCCGTCATCGTCGCCGGCGTGATCGGCATCGGCGCCTGCACCGGCAACACCGTCGTCGCTGTCAACATCGGCACCAGCATCGATACCATCACCATCGCGTCTACCGCTGTCGACGTTGCCATGATACCGCGCCCGCCCAAATCGCCGACTCGCACTGAGGTGCCCGCTGGAATGCGCCCAGCGGTCAGCGCCACCGCGGCTGCGTCGGTCGCGCCAGACTAGCTGGCCGCTGCGCGTGCATGCGCGGGCGGTCGCGGCCGCCGAAATGCACCAGCCAGCGCCAAGTACCCATCGCAATCGCCACCGCGTGGATTTTGCAAAACCAAGTTGCGGGTGGGCGGGTGGGATGATTGCGCGAGCAATGGAGGTGGTCGAGCGCGGTGCAGGGTAGTCAATTCTCCGTTGTAAGTAAACAAACAAACTTTATCCCCCCCCCTTCCGGATTATCCGTTCCCTTTTTCGCACTGCAATTTGCGCATGTTTGTGCCCCATCGTCAATCCTAGAGAAAATGCTGCGCCATCCCAGGGTGGCTGGTTCCCCCCCTCGCCATCCTCTGCAACAGATACTACGCGCGCGCACTCGTTTATCAAACATCATCCGTTTTCAGACATCCTTTGCAACAGATGAGACGAAGTGCACACGCGCGCGCCGTCGCGCGCGCGTGCCGGATTCCTTCAAAAACCGTCGGTTTCGGAAGGGTTTCAAAGTCGAGTCCAGTAAACATACAAGAGACATGGACTCGCAACACGAACTTTTTAACGAAAAACGCGCGTGCGCGCATTCTTGCGATTTCTCGAGGAAGCCATATCTTTTGGCAATTGACAGAACATGCTACCAAACGGGCTTCGCGCGCGCATGTCGAAATCGTTCGAACGCTCTTGCGCGTGTGCCGTCGCAACGCAATAATCCGTTGCAGAAAAAACTGGACGAAATGCGCGCGAGCGCGTCGTCGCGCGAGCATGCCGAAATCCGTTAAAAAAACTTCGGTTTCGTGAGGATTTCAAACCGAGTGTCCAAACGCATACAAAAACGCATGGATTCGCAACACCAGTTTTCAAAATAGCGTGCGCTCGCGCTCCTGCGACTTCTTAAGAAAACAAAAACTGTTTCAAAGAAGCGCGGGATTCTGCCAAACGGGCCTCTGGCGCCGCACGCCGGCATCATTAGCGCGCCCTTGCGCGCGTGCTGGGGGGGGTTACGGCCCGTGTCAAATAATGCCATTCAGGTCGCTCCCGCGCGTCGGCCGCGCGCGCATGTCGAACTCTTTCCAAAACCTTCATCACCGATGCGAGGACGCTGTCTTCGTCGTCGGCGCGATCAGCATCTGTGCCGTCATTGGCCGTGCCGTCGTCGTTGTCAGCATCGTCACCAACATCGCTACTATCATCACCGCGTCTACCGTTCTCGACGTTGCCATGATACCGCGCCCGCCCAAGTCGTCGACTCGCATTGAAGTGCCCGCTGGGATGCCCAGCGGTCAGCGCCAACGCGGCTGCGTCGGTCGCGTCAAAGTAGATGGCCGCTGCGCGCGCGTGCATGCGCGGGCTGTCGCGGCCGCAGAGATGCACCAGCCAGCACCAAGTACTCGTCGCAACCGCCGCCGCATGGGGTTTGCAAACCAAGTTGCGGGTGGGTGGGTGGGATGCTTGCGCGAGCAATGGAATAAGACAACTTCAAATTCAGCATGGGTGGATTGCACCACGTTGACTGCACCACCTGTACTGCACAACATCTACTGCACCACATAGCTTGCGTACCAGATAGATTGCACCACACAGATGTCACCACATGCATTGCTCCACACAGGTTGCACAACCTAGATGGCACAACATAGATTGCATCACATCTGTTGCGCAACCGATGTTGCATCAGGGAGACTGTGCCAGATATATTGCTCCACATCTATTGCACAGCATCGACTGCTAGGAACACATTGTTTGGGGCCCAACCTGGCTAACATACAAACACACACACACACGCGCGCACACACATGTACTTATTCATATATATATAAGAATACAATACGTTCATGTATTCCACTGCCCATGTTTTTGCAAGCCAGGGGGATGGGACCCCCCACAAAACGGTACGCCCCAAATCCGTTGCCCATGGGGCCCCCTGGACGTCGCTGCAGGATGCCCCCCAGGTGTTCCGGAGTTCCTGGAATCCACTGCTGGGCCTAGGCAGCGTGCCCAAATTGGTCATGAGGGCGGCCGAACGGCCCCCCGACGGCCCCAAGAAGCCCCAGACACCCACCAGACGCCCGGAGACGACCCAAAGAAGACTCCCAAGAGGCATCCGAAACGCAGAACAACACTGAATTGCCAGCGTTTTCGTCTGATTTTGGGAATGCTCTGTTCTTCGGTTCTCTTAACGTCCGAGGCCGCCCAGGAGCCTCGAAATTCGCCCAAAAACTATCCGAAAGTGCTTCCAGGCGGTCCAAGGGAGCCCCAAGACGGCAAAGCCAAGTTCTAAGATGGCCCGAAGAGAGCCCCATGACGGCCCAAAACGTTCCCAAGACGCCTCACGAAGAATTCCAAATCGTGACCCGGTCGTTCAGGGAGACCGCGGTTGGAAGCAGGGTGACCCGAGGAAGCCCCCAGAGGCCCCCAGAAAGCACCTAGGAGGCCTCCAGAAGGCCCCAAGAAGCCCTTACAAACGTTCGTGAGGCCCCCAACAGGCTCTCCAAGGATGAGCCTCCGCACAAGGAGCTGAGAAGGATGGGGAAGAATTCGCAGGGTAGGTCGAGAAGGAGGAAGAGGAAGAGGAAGCATGAAGAAAAATCATTCATCACAATGTTATGACGGCAATGCCGGAGAAGGTAACAAGGCGTCATCGCTAAGTTGTCTGTTTCATTTTGCTGCCCTTCCGCCTGCATGCCCAACTTCAATAACCAAGGTGCATGGCGCGAAGCGCCAATGCAGTCTTGTATAGGTGTGTGTGTGTGTGCGTGTGTGTGTGAAAACTGTGCGTGTATAACTGTAATATATATGAATAAATATATGTATATATATGTATATATATACAGTTGTATACATGTATATATATACATACATACACACATGTATACATATAAATGAATGTATAAATATCGGAGATTGGAGGGTGAGAGAGCAATGGAACGGAGAGCCCCCCACCGGGAAATCGGTTTCGGTTTCGTGTTCGTGTCGTGCGTGCGGGCAAGGCGAAACTGCGTGGGCGCGCGAGAGGAATGATCCCGTCGTCTCCAAGGCGATTCGGATGCAAAAGTCCAGCCCTCCCGTTGGCGCGCGGTGGCTGGGGGTGTACTGCCGTGGTGTCTCGCGGTGTCCCGATGGCTTCCCGCGCGAGAGGAATGATCCTGCCGTCGCTAGCGCACTGTGGCTGGGGGTGTCCCGCTGTGGTGTCCCGCGTTGTCCCGATGGTGTCCCGCCGTGGTGTCACGATGTTGTCTCGTGGTGTCCCGTGGAGTGGAGTCCCGCGGTGTCCCCCGCGGTGTCCCGTCGTGTCCAGTGGTGTCCGGCGGTGTCCCGCTGTGGTGTCCCGATGGTGTCCCGATCGATAATGAGATCGATTGTGAGATAGATAACGACCGAGAGGTGGTGAGATCCGAAGTGAGATCGATAATTGGATCGATAGTGAGGTCGCTCGTGAGATCGGTAGTTGCATTGATCGTGCGAGCGGCAGTGAGATCGATAGTGATATCGATAGTTGCATCGATAGTGCGATCGGTAGTGAGGTCGATAGTGCGATCGATTGTGTGATGGACAGTGGATCGATAGTGGGATCGAGGGCGCGCCACCAGCATCGGCATCATCACACCCATCGCAGTTGCCAGCTGTTGGTCCTTTCCCCTCCCCCAAGCTCCTTATCACCCGAATGGTGGTCGTATAAGCATGGGTTTCCCCCACACCACACTTGCACATAAAGAATTTGATGGGTCCGCCGAGGTCTCGCCGCGTCGCCGCCCGTGGCCGCCTCGGTGCCAGCCTCGGTGCCAGTGTGGTTGCCCGCATGCGGTTCCCCCACCCAGGGCAGCGTTTCGTGGCCCCACAGGGAACTCCACCGAATGCCCCAGTGGGGGTGCCCGCATGCGGTTCCCCCACCCAGGGCAGCGCTTCGTAGCCCCTATAGGGAGCTCCACCGACGGCCCCAGTGGGGGTGCCCGCATGCGGTTCCCCCACCCAGGGCAGCGTTTCGTAGCTCCATAGGGAGCTCCACCGAAGGCCCCAGTGGGGGTGCCGGCATGCGGTTCCCCTACCCAGGGCAGCGTTTCGTAGCCCCATAAGGAGCTCCACCGAAGGCCCCAGTGGGGGTGCCCGCATGCGGTCCCCCCACCCAGGGCAGCGCTTCGTGGCCCCATAGGAAGCTCCACCGAAAGCCCTAGTGGGGGTGCCCGCATGTGGTTCCCCCACCCAGGGCAGCGCTTCGTAGCCCCATAGGGAGCTCCACCGACGGCCCCAGTGGGGGTGCCCGCATGTGGTTCTCCCTTGTCCAGGGCAGCGCTTCGTAGCTCCATAGGGAGCTCCACCGAAGGCCCCAGTGGGGGTGCCCGCATGCGGTGCCCCTACCCAGGGCAGCGTTTCGTAACCCTCATAGGGAGCTCCACCAAAGGGCCCAGTGGGTGTGCCCGCATGCGTTTCCCCCACCCAGGGCAGCGTTTCGTAGCCCCATAGGGAGCTCCACCGAAGGCCCCAGTGGGGGTGCCCGCATGCAGTTCCCCCACCCAGGGCAGCGTTTCGTGGCTCCATAGGGAACTCCACCGAAGGCCCCAGTGGGGGTGCCAGCATGCGGTTCTCCCACCCAGGGCAGCGTTTCGTTGCCCCATAGGGAGCTCCACCGAAGGCCCCAGTGGGGGTGCCCGCATGCGGTTCCCCCACCCAGGGCAGCGCTTCGTAGCCCCATAGGGAGCTCCACCGAAGGTCCCAGTGGGGGTGCCCGCATACGGTTCCCCCACCCAGGGCAGCGTTTCGTGGCCCCACAGGGAACTCCACCGAAGGCCCCAGTGGGGGTGCCCGCATGCGGTTCCCCCACCCAGGGCAGCGTTTCGTTGCCCCATAGGGAGCTCCACCGAAGGCCCTAGTGGGGGTGCCCGCATGTGGTTCCCCCACCCAGGGCAGCGCTTCGTAGCCCCACAGGAAGCTCCACCGTAGGCCCCAGTGGGGGTGCCCGCATGCGGTTCCCCCACCCAGGGCAGGGCTTCGTAGCCCCATAGGGAGCTCCACCGAAGGCCCCAGTGGGGGTGTTCGCATGCGTCTCCCCTACCCAGGACATCGTTTCGTGGCCCCATAAGGAGCTCCACCGAAGGCCTCAACCGGGGTGTTCGCATGCGTCTCCCCCACCCAGGACAGCGCTTCGTGGCCCCATAGGGAGCTCCACCGAAGGCGCCAGAGGCGCAGTTCGCATGCGTTTCCCCCCACCCATGGCAGCGCTTCGTGGCCCCATAAGGAGCTGCAGCGAAGGTCCCAATGGCGCAGTTCGCATGCGTCTCCCTTGTCCAGGGCAGCGTTTCGTGGCCCCATAGGGAGCTACACCGAAGGCCCCAGTGGCGGTGTCCACATGCGTCCGCGCCACCAATTTCGGCGCACCCCTCACAAGTTTCGTGGCCCCATGGGTCCTTCGTCAGGCTAATGTGTTTTTGTTTTTTGTCCCAACCATCCTGTGGTGTTGGGTTCTCGTTTTGAAGAGACAGCGCCCCGCGTCCCACCTCCTCCTCTCCTCCTCTCCCTCCTCCCTTTCCATCACCATCACCATCATCATCATCATCATCATCATCATCATCATCATCATCATCATCATCATCATCATCATCAGCATCATCCTCATCATCCTCCTCCTCCTCCTCCTCCTCCTCATCATCATCATCATCATCATCATCATCATCATCATCATCATCATCATCATCATCATCAGCATCGTCATCATCATCATCATCATCATCATCATCGTCGTCATCAGCAGCAGCAGCAGCATCATCATCACCATCATCCCCTCCCCTTCCCCACACCATCGTCACCATCATCACCATCACCCATCATCCATCAGCATCATCATTTGCAGCATCATCCTCATCCACGTCCTCCTCCTCATCGTCGTCATCACCATCATCCCCACCGCCCATGTCGTCACACCCCTCACACGGTGCGTGGCCCCATAGGGAGCTCCACCGAAGGCCCCAGTGTGGGTGCCCGCATGCGTTCTCCCCGTCCACCGCAGGCCCATTTCGGCACGCTCCTCACACGGTTCGTGGCCCCATAGGGAGCTCCACCGAAGGCCCCACTGGCACAGTTCGCATGCGTCCTCCCCGCCCGCCGCAGGCCCATTTTGGCACACCCCTCACACGGTTCGTGGTTTCATAGGGAGCTCCACCGAAGGCCCCAGTGGGGGTGTCCGCATGCGTCCTCCCCGTCCACCGCAGGCCCATTTCGGCACGCCCTTCATACGGTTCGTGGCCCCATAGGGAGCTCCACCGAAGGCCCCAGTGGCACAGTTCGCATGCGTCCTCCCCGCTCACCGCATGCCCATTTCGGCACACCCCTCACACGGTTCGTGGCCACATAGGGAGCTCAACCGAAGGCCCCAGTGGCACAGTTCGCATGAGTTCTCCCCGCCCGCCGCATGCCCATTTTGTCACACTCCTCACACGGTTCGTGGCCCCATAAGGAGCTCCACCGAAGGCCCCAGTGGCGCAGTTCGCATGCGTCCTCCCCGCCCACCGCATGCCCATTTCGGCACACCCCTCACACGGTTCGTGACCACATAGGGAGCTCCACCGAAGGCCCCAGTTGCACAGTTCGCATGCGTCCTCCCCGCCCACCGCAGGCCCACTTCGGCACACCCCCCACACGGTTCGTGGCCCCATAGGGAGCTCCACCGAAGGCCCCAGTGGCGCAGTCCGCATGCGTCCTCCCCGCCCACCGCATGCCCATTTCGGCACACCCCTCACACGGTTCGTGGCTCCATAGGGAGCTCCACCGAAGGCCCCAGTGGCACAGTTCGCATGCGTCCTCCCCGTCCACCGCAGGCCCATTTCGGCGCACCCCTCACACGGTTTGTGGCCCCATAGGGAGCTCCACCGAAGGCCCCACTGGCAGGGTTCGCATGCGTCTTCCTCGCCCACCGCAGGCCCATTTTGGCACGCCCCTCACGCGGTTCATGGCCTCATAGGGAGCTCCACCGAAGGCCCCAGTGGGGGTGTCCGCATGCGTCCTCCCCGTCCACCGCAGGCCCCTTTCGGCACGCCCCTCACACGGTTCGTGGCCCCATAGGGAGCTCCACCGAAGGCCCCAGTGGCACAGTTCGTATGCGTCCTCCCCGCCCACCGCAGGCCCAGTTTGGCACACCCCTCACACGGTTCGTGGTTTCATAGGGAGCTCCACCGAAGGCCCCAGTGGGGGTGTCCGCATGCGTCCTCCCCGCCCACCGCATGCCCATTTCGGCACACCCCTCACACGGTTCGTGGCCCCATAGGGAGCTCCACCGAAGGCGCCACCCACTCGGGGGGTCCGCCGAGGTCTCGCCGCGTCGCCGCCCGTGACCGCCTTGTTGCCGTTTGCTTAGGGGTTCCGCAGAGGCTTCGCCGCGTCGCCGCCCGTGGCTGCCTCGTTGCCACCATCCACTTGGGGGGTCCGCCGAGGTTTCGCCGCGTGGCCGCCCGTCCACTTACTGGCTTTGGTCCGCCAAGATTTCGCCGCGTTGCCGCCCGTGGACGCCTCGTGGCCGCCTCGTTGCCGCCCGCCGCGCTTGGGGGGGTCCGCCGAGGTTTCGCCGCGTCGCCGCCCGTGGCCGCGTCGTGACCGCCCAATGCCGCCCACATACGGGTTCGGTCCGCTGAGGTTTCGCCGCGTGGCCAGCCGTGGCCGCCTCGTGGCCGCCTCGTCGCCGCCCACCGCGCTTGGGGGACCGCCGAGATATCGCTGCGTCGCCACCGGTGGCCGCCTCGCTGACGCTCGCTTGGGAGGTCCGTCGAGGTTTCGCCGCGTGGCCGCCCGTGGCCGCCTCGTGGCCATTCACTTGTCGGGTCCGCTGAGGTTTCGCCGCATCGCCGCCCATGGCCGCCTCGCTGCCGCCCACTTGGGAGGTCCGCCGAAATTTCGCCGCGTCGCTGCCCGCTGCCACCCACCGCGCTCGGGATCTCCGCCGAGATTTCGCCACGTTGCCTTCCGTGGCCGCCTCGTTGCCGCCCGCCGCGCGTAGGGTCCGTCGAGGTTTCGCCACGTTGCCGCCCACCGTGCTGTGCTTGCACTTCGGGGTTCTTAGCGGACGCACACACAGAGTGCAAGAGCTCACTGTATGGGGTCCACGCTGGCAACCACTGTTGAAATCACAGCAGCGACAACAACAGCAGCAGCAACAGCACCAGCAACAACACCAGCAACAACGCCAACAACAGCAACAGCAACAGCAACAGCAACAGCAACAACAACAACAACAACAACAATCATTTTACCCGAACGCTCAGTGTTCTCACCAGTGCCAGGGTTTTCATGCGACGCGAGACAATACCCCCACTTCGTGGGGGGGCAGTTCAAGCTCTACCAAATATCCAAACGACTCTTCGCGACCACCCAAACCCAGCTTCCCGCCCTATGACGTTGGGACACTTCACTTCGTGGCGTGCGGACGACCGTGGCTACTACACTGGCGTGGGGTACACACCCACAGAACTTGGTCACTTATTCGGGGCGCGCGTGTGCCCAGCATCCTGCAATTGTGACATAGAATACATGACACAGACAGACAGAGAGAGAGACAGAGAGCAGACAGAGAGAGAGACAGAGAGAGCGGAGTTGGTCACATTTTTGGGGCAAGTTCCTGAGATCGTCGTGTTTTTTGTTGGTCTTGCGCGCGCGAATGTCCACTTTACTTTTTTTTGCAAGGGAGTATTGAAATTTGATTATGTAAGAACAAGAAAAAGTAGCTCGCGCGAGCTCATGTAACATAAATGTTGAAGAACCATTGGTTTTGTGGGAGTCGGACAGCGCGCGCGGGATGAAATTTGGACATTTTTTTTTGAAAAACCATTGGGTTTTTGATGTTTTTATGTTGAAATCGCTACGAAACCTAAGGTTCTGGAAGGATTTCGTCTTGCGCGCGCGAATGTCCACTTTACCTTATTTTTTGCAAGGGATTATTGAAATTTGATTATGTTAGAACAAGAAAAAGTAGCTCGCGCGAGCTCATGTAACATAAATGTTGAAAAACCATTGGTTTTGTGGGATTCGGACAGCGCGCGCGGAAGGACATTTTGACAATTTTTTCTTAAAAAACCATTGGGTTTTTGATGTATTTATGTTAAAATCGCTACGAAACCTAAGGTTTTGGAAGGATTTCGTTTTGCGCGCACGAATGTCCACTTTACCTTATTTTTTGCAAGGGATTCTTGCAATTTGATCAAGTAAGAACAAGAATTTTCATTTTCTATTGTTTTTTGCAAGGGAAAACGAGCGTCAACAAAAAACCGGATCCGGTACCAATCGTTTTGCCTGAGACTTCCTCACGAAAATGATGAAAATGTGGCTGCGGCATAGGCGCGGCGGGGGGGTCGCGCACCAGGGGTCCCAACAATAATTATTCTTAAGAAGAAATAATGTTCAACAACAACAACAACAACAACAACAACAACAACAACGACAACAACAACAACAACAACAACAAGAACGAGGCGCAGTTGACCGGCCCGTCCAGTGGGGAGCTCCACAGCGCCTCCTCCCCTAGGGACAAGGCCGACTTGACCGGCCCGGGGGCAACCGCGGGACCCCAGCAACCCCAGCAACCCCAGCAACCCCAGCAACCCCAGCAACCCCAGCAACCCCCAGCAACCCCGAAAGCTTACCTCCACAGACCAAGCTCTCAACGCTACGTCCTCCATGCGGATTCTGACAGCACGACGCGTGTGCGCACCGGTGCAGCGAGCTCTTGAGGAATCCTATAGGATCCTCGAGAAATCCTATAGGATCCTATAGGAAATCCTATAGGATCCCTTAGGAATACTATAGGATTCCTTAGGAATCCTATAGGAATCCTATAGGATCCCTTTGGAATCCTATGGGATTCCTTAGGAATCCTATAGGAATCCTATAGGATCCCTTAGGAATCCTATGGGATTCCTTAGGAATCCTATGGGATTCCTTAGGAATCCTATAGGAATCCTATAGGATCCCTTAGGAATCCTATGGGATCCCTTAGGAATCCTAGAGGATCCCTTAGGAATCCTATAGGATTCCTTAGGAACCCTGTGGGATCCCTTAGGAATCCTATGGAATCCCTTAGGAATCCTATAGGATCCCTTAGGAATCCTATAGGATTCCTTAGGAACCCTGTGGGATCCCTTCGGAATCCTATAGGATCCCTTAGGAATCCCATAGAGGAGCTCTATGAGCTCTATGAGGAGCTCTGCTAGGATCCTATAATATCCTATAGGATCTATAGGATCCTCTAGAAATCCTATGAAATCCCATAGGAAATCCTATAGGATCCTATAGAAATCCTGAAGGATCCTATAGGAAATCTATGAAATCCTATAGGATCCTCTAGAAATCCTATAGGATCCTATAGGACCCTCCTATAAGATCCCTTAGGAATGCTATAGGATTCCTTAGGAATCCTATAGGAATCCTATAGGATCCCTTAGGAATCCTATGGGATCCCTTAGGAATTCTATAGGATCCCTTAGGAATCCTATGGGATCCCTTAGGAATCCTATGGGATCCCTTAGGAATCCTATAGGATCCCTTAGGAATCCTATGGCATCCCTTAGGAATCCTATAGGATCCCTTAGGAATCCTATGGCATCCCTTAGGAATCCTATAGGATCCCTTAGGAATCCTATGGGATCCCTTAGGAATCCTATAGGATCCCATAGGAATCCTATGGGATCCCTTAGGAATCCTATGGGATCCCTTAGGAATCCTATAGGATCCCTTAGGAATCCTATGGGATCCCTTAGGAATACTATAGGAATCATAGAGAACCTAGAGATCCGTATGGATCCCTGAGGAAATCCCTAGGAATCCTATAGGATCCCTTAGGAATCCTATAGGAATCCTATGGGATCCCTTAGGAATCCTATAGGAATCTTATAGGATCCCTTAGGAATCCTATGGGATCCCTTAGGAATCCTATGGGATCCCTTAGGAATCCGATGGGATCCCTTAGGAATCCTATAGGATCCCTTGGGAATCCTATAGGATTCCTTAGGAACCCTGTGGGATCCCTTCGGAATCCTATAGGATCCCTTAGGAATCCCATAGAGGAGCTCTATGAGCTCTATGAGGAGCTCTGCTAGGAGCTCTATTAGGAGCTCTGTTAGGAGCTCTACTACGAGCTCTACCACGAGCTCTATTAGGAGCTCTACTACGAGCTCTAATACGAGCTCTACCACGAGCTCTAATACGAGCTCTATTAAGAGCTCTACTACGAGCCCTACTACGAGCTCTACTACGAGATCTACTACGAGCCCTACGAGGAGCTCTACTTCGAGTTCTACCACGAGCTCTACCACGAGCTCTACTACGAGCTCTACCACGAGCTCTACTACGAGCTCTATTAGGAGCTCCGTTTGGAGCTCTGTTAAGAGCCCTGTTAGGAGCTCTACCAGGAGCTCGCTTAGGAGCTCTACTACGAGCTCTACTACGAGCTCCATGAGGAGTTAATCTGCGAGCTCTACCAGGAGCTCTACTGGTAGCTCGATTAGGAGGTCTACTATGAGCTCTACTACGTGCTCTATTAGGAGCTCTAGTGTGAGCGAGGTCTGCCAAAATCTCTACTGCGAGCTCTACTAGGGGCTCTACCGCGAGCTCTACTAGGAGCTCTACTACGAGCTCTGTTAGGAGCTCGATTAGGAGCTCCATTAGGGCTACCACTACTACGGTTACTACTACTACTACTACTACTACTACTACTACTACTACTACTACTACTACTACTACTACTACTACTACTACTACTACTACTTACTACTTACAACTTACTACTACTACTACTACTACTACTACTACTACTACTACTACTACTACTACTACTACTACTACCACTACAACTACGACGACTACTACCACTACATCTACTACTACTACTACTACTACTACTACTACTACTACTACTACTACCTCTGCTACTACCACTAGTACTACTACTACTACTACTAAAGAAATACTACGAAATACTACTACTATACAACGTACTAATACTACTAGCTACTACTAGAACTACTACTACTTAAAACTACTACTACTACAACTACTACTACTAACTATTAACTACAACAGAGAAACAACGATACTACTGACCACTACCACGCCTACTACCTACTACTACTACTACTACTACTACTACTACTACTACTACGACGACTACTACTACTACTACTACTAACTACTACTACAACTACTACTACTACTACTACTACTACTACTACTACTACTACTACTACTACTACTACTACTACTACTTCTACTACTAATACTACAACTACTACTACTACTACTACTACTACTACTACTACTACTACTACTACTACTACTACTACTACTACTACTACTACTACTACTACTACTACTACTACTACTACTACTACTACTACTACTACTACTACTACTACTACTACTACTTCTACTCCGACTACTACTACTACGTGTGTGGACGCACGCGATTGCGAAGCGTGCGCATGTCCGCGCATTGCTTGCGATGTTGCACCAGCGCGCGCGGCGCGGGCACCAGAGCCCCGCAACCAACGCGACGGGCACCAGCCCACCGCTACGACTACCAGCTCCGCTACCAGCGCGACGGGCACCGCTACCACCAACAATGCAACAAGTTTGGCGGGGGCAACAGAGCTCCGCTACCAGCACGACGGGCAACTACACCCGAGCCATTCGCGCAATACGCGCGTTCTTCAGCAATCAAGCCGGGCGGGCGAAACCTCCATCCTCACCCTCTCCTCTCCTCTCTCCTCACCTCCTCTCCTCCTCTCCTCCTCTCCTCCTCCTCTCCTCTCCTCTCTCCTCCTCTCCTCGCCTCCTCCTTCTCCTCCTCCTCTCCTCCTCTTTCCTCCTCTCCTCCTCTCCTCCTCTCTCCTCCTCTCTCCTCCTCTGTCCTCCCCCTGTCCCCCTCTCCCGTCCTCCGCCGCCGCGGGCGCATCTTCGAACCAACGTGGGCCTGCGGGGGCCTGGAGGGTCCTCCCGAGGTTTCCTGGGGCCTCCTGGGGCCTCCGGGGGCCACGGGGGGCCTCCGGGGCCGCCACGGGTCTACGGGTGTTGGGGCAGCAGGCGGGGGTCTCACCGTACCCCGCTCCCTGTAACTGCTGCCCCTTGGTTTCCTTCGCAGGGGCTGGGGTGGCGTCGCCTGCGCCTGCTGGGAGGGCGGCGTCGCTCGCGGGCCTCGTCGCCGCTCTCTCTCCCGCAAGACGCGTGCGGCGCGCGGAAAGGAGCCGCGCCTCCTCGGGGGTCTGCCGCGCCCGACGGCGGGGGGCGGCGGCGGCGGGGGCGCGGCGGCGGCGACGACGACGGCGGCGGAAGCGACGACGCCAGCGGAAAACCCGCGCGAGCAACCACGGGCAATAACTGTAGCGCGGGCGAATATCCGACGCAACAGCAGACACAGAGCGCTACATTCCAAGTCTCCGACACGCACTGTTCGCTCCAACGGCGAGTCACCAGGCCAATGTAGCCGAAAAGGGGCACCAGGGAGAATGGCTCGAAAACCGCCGCGCGCTCGTCGTGCACGCAACGACACCGAAAGTATGATCACAAAAGGTGCGTTCACTCCTGGTATGAATTGGTCACGATGGGAAACGCCATCGGATGCCTCCGGAGCGCCCTGCCGAAGGCTGCCTCGTCTAGAATGGCGGGTTCACGGAGGCTGTCTACGTGCCACACGCGGTCGTTGTGCTTGAGAATCCGCCACCAGGCCTCCAAAAATGTTGAGGCGCAAAACCCCCCAACTCGACCACCCCCTCTCCTCCTCCTCCACTCCTACTCCTCCTCCTCCTCCTCCTCCTCCTCCCCTCCTCTCACCCCGACCCCCTCCTCCTCCTCCTCCTCCTCCTCCTCCTCCTCCCTCCTCGTCCTCGTCCTCAGTCCACCTCCTCCTCCTTCACCTCCCCCCCTACCTCCTCCTCCTCCTCCTCCCCCTCCTCCCACTCGTCCTCGTACGCCCACACATGCGGACGAGTAGGCCCATCATACCCAGCATTGCGCCGGCACGGCGGCGGGATTCGCCGAAGGCACCTGGATAGCCGACCAATGGACGTTGTTATGGTTCACCAGCGCCCCCAACATGTCGTCGCTGCTCGTGAATGCCTGCCACGAAGACGGCAAGAGAGGCCGCAACAACATTCGCCACGACGGAGGGACGACGGACTCCAGAACAGTCGCCAGCACGGAGTGGGAGTACCATCCTCCATCGCTCACGTGAAGGTCGGGGGGATCATCTGTCTGAGCCACCACAATGCCGCGTGCCACCTCCAAGTCGCCGTCCGAGAACTGCGGCGCCCCCAACAAATTGTTCAAGGCATGCCGGCCGCACACGGGAGCGCTGCCCTGGCGCTCAGGATACCGATCGCCCCACAGGGCGCCCGCGTGCCAGGCTGGCGGCGGCGGGAGCGGCCATGGGGGCACCCACGGCTCCGCCGCCGGCGGCGCGGTGGGCCCGCGCGCGGGGCCACCCTGCCCGTCACGATGCTCGGGGCCGCGGCCGTCGGCATGCCCGTCGCGATGGCGTGCGGGTGCCTCTTGGGAATGCTCTTGGGCGCGCTCCTCCCGCTGCTCTTGCCCCTGTTCTTCGGGGTGGTTTGGCCCGCGCTCCTCCCGATGATCTGCTGGGTTGGCTTCGGCGGCCAAGCGCTTCCCCGCTGCCAGAGCCAGCTTGCCCGCTTTCCCCGTTGCCAGACCCAGCTTGAGCTTCGCTCTGGAATCGGCGCATTTCGCCCACTCCCTGGCTGCGTCGAGAAAAGCCGACCATCGATCGTCGTTGCCGACCAAGCGCCGCCATTGCTGAGACCTCACGTAGCCGTCCGTCCTATCGACGTCCTCCACAGTGCGGGCAGTCAGGTTCCGTGGCAAAGGCTCCTTGAGAAGATCCCATTCTTTGTCGATCGTCATCGTGCCAGCCATAGATCCCCTCGTGTGGCCCGTGTCGACGTCGGCGACGACCGCGGGGATGGGCCGGGAAAACTCGGCCTTCGGCTTCCTGGAGTGGTTCACGCTGTGGTGCTCCTCGAACCGCACGACGCAATCCGAGCAGCGGCACTTGTAGCAGCCCGCGCCGTCTGTCATGAGCAGCAGATTGTACTTGCGGTCGCCAAGGATCTCCTTGCAGAAAGCGTGATACGCCTCGGACGATTCGGGGGCCACGCGGCCCTCGCCGGTGGATTATCGGAGGAGGGGGAGTTGACACACTGGCACCTCAGACTCAGAGCACAATCGCCTCCCGGACCCTCCCCGGGGCCAACGAACGGACGTTTTCCGAACTGCGCCCGGCCGTGGCGACGAGAGCCCGGCCCCCCCTCCGGAGGGGACTCCGCCGGTGTCTCCAATGCCCCTCCTCTGAGATTTGCTCACGCCCAGCGGCATCATGGCGAAGTGGGACGTGCTACCTCGCTGGCGAATGCCAATGAAACAGTAATATGAATGCGTCAGCTCGGCGTTCTCCTCGGCTTTCCACTTGCAAATGACCGTGGCATCGACCTCCACCTCGACCGTTCGAGAAGAGCCGGTGCCCCACTGAATCCACCGCGCCCGCGCGGGGCGGCAGGCGTCGC
>CAUYUJ010017089.1:0-25000 GCA_963575745.1 Prorocentrum cordatum
TTTTTGTTTTCCTCCTCCTCCTCGACCCTTCTCCTCGACGTTTCTTCTCCTCCACCTCCTACTCCTCCCCCTCCCTTCCCCTCCATCCCTCCTCGTCCTCCTTATTTAGTTCATTATGTCATCCTTTCTTTCGCAAAACCTCCACCTCCGCATCCTCCTCTCTCCTCCTCCTCCTCCTCCTCCTCCTCTTCCTCCTCCTCCTCCTCCGCCTCCTCCTCTTCCTTCTCCTCCTCCTCCCTCCCTCTTTCCTTTCTCTGGGGATCTGAGGTTGGAGGATGAAGAGGGCCCCTCTTGGAAGCACCCCCTCTGCGGCCGCGACCGAAGCTTCCGACGTCCAGAGCGACGGCGGGTCCCGTTCCTCGGGCTGCGGCGGGGGGGAGGGGCAGGCGGCCGGCCAGGCCAACAAGGCGGGTCAGTGAGGATGGATGGATGGGAGACAGTCGCGTTCATCCATAGTCCTCATCCGCCTCCTCCTCCTCCTCTTCTGCCTCCTCCTCCTCCACCACCTCCTCCTCCTCCTCCTCCTTCTCCTCTTCTGCCTCCTCGTCCTCGTCCTCGTCCTCGTCCTCGTCCTCGTCCTCGTCCTCGTCCTCCTCCTCCTCCTCCTCCTCCTCCTCCTCCTCCTCCTCCTCTTCACTGAATCCGTGACCCCGGCACCAGACCCATTGTAGGTCTGGCGTCACGCGGGCCAGGCGTATCGGGCCGGAAGCCAATTATGACTGATTAGGGTGCGTGTCCATCCGGGGGAGGGGGGTCGGCACCCAGACGGGGGGCGACATCCCGCCCAGCTGCCCGCGATAGGACACGCACCCCCAACAAGCAGTGCCAAGACAGAACAAACACAAAAATGCAATGCAGGGGCGGCCAGCCAGAGGAAGGAGGGGCGGGTCGGGGGGCGGGTGGGGGCGGGGGCGTCGGAAGTGGTTCTGGGCAGCGCGCTGCTGACGTCGGACAGTCCAGCGCCAAGATGGGCCGCGGGGGCGGCAGCGTCATCGAGCGGCGAGTGGCCAGGCGCAGGGCGGCTCGAGACCTGGATGTTGAGCGGACGTCGCCGCATGGAGGCCAGGACTGTGCTTAAGGGCGGCGGCGCGGGGGCGACGCAAGGAGCTGCTGAGGTAGGCGTGGCGCGCGCCGCCGGCACCTGCACCTAGCAGGCGCTGAGGATCATGTCGGCGTTGCCCACCACCAGCGTGCGCTGGATGCGGCGCCACGCGGTGGCGATTACAGCCGACCTGTCCACGTCGGGCAGGTTCTGGTTGCAAAAGCAAACGAAAGAAACGAGTTCATCCGCAGGCCGCCCTCCCGTTTCCAAGACGGCTGGGACCAGCTCACCTCCCGACGGAGGGTACCGATTTCGCTTGACGCCCGCCGCCTGCGACGCGGCCAGCCCGTCGTTGTTGGATCGTGCCCACCTGCGCTCGCGGTTGTCAGAGTGTGCGCACGTGATAGACCAATCAACATGGATAGGCTGTCCGGCGGCGGCGTCGCTGGTAGCCGCGTCGAGGCGGGCTCCTTCCAGCTCCCCAACGGCAGCGTCCACGCGGTCTCAAGCTGGGACCCGCTTTTCGGTCACCGCCACGTGTCCTGTCGGTGCCGGGGGGGAGAGCGCGTTCCAGTCTCGCAGGCTGTCGTGGCGGTTGTCGCGAGACCCCCCGCAGCCGCATTTCAAGGGGTGCCGGCCCTTCGCGTCCAGGGGCACACCGCATATCGTGCCGTCTCGCTTGCGGCGTTGGCAGGGCGCCGATGGCGTACAGACGTCAGCGCGGAGGCGCTTGCGCAAGCCCAAGTGAAAGTGGGCGTCATGGATGGGCGCGTCCCCCTCCTGGCGTGGGAGGAGCCAACTCCCCGCCGAGGTGCCGCTGCTATCGCGGAGGGCAACCCGGTAGTCCTCGCCCAAGGAGTTCAGCAACTGCGTCCGTCTGCGCGCTGAAGCGCGTTTGCCCCAGTAGCCTTGTAGTTTGGCTCGCGGCTCCGCCAAAGAGCTCCCCCCAATCAATGGGGCATTCTTTCGCACCTTGGGCGTCGAGCTCGGCTGCCGCGCTCCTCGTGTCCCGGGCAACGCGGGGGCACCTCGACAGAAGACCTTCCAAGGAAGTGGCCCCGAGACAAGCGGCGACGCTGGGGAGAACGAATGCCCAGCTGCCCAGGTAGCCGTGTCTCGAGCTGACGGAAAGGCGCAACCCCCGTCGGACAGCCCGAGCTTTGATTGCTCCCGCTGCGAACCGTCAAATGCGAAACCCGCAAATTCTTCGCAGGCGCCCCAGAGGAGGTCGCCCAGCTGCCCCGCCCGCAGCAGGTAGGTAGCGCAGCCCTGCGCTCACGTGCACAAGAGGGTGTGCGCTCCCTCGGCGGACAGCCCATTGCCCCGTAGCTGTCGTCAGTGCTGCAGGAAACGCTGCGTCTTTCCCAAGACTTCGCGTTTGTCGGAAGTGCCGTGGACTGGGGGCCGCCCGTCGTCGCCGCTGACGTCGCGGTCGTACCGCGAAAGAGGGTTTCCGAACACAGTGAGGGCGTCGACCCGGCGCGCCTCTAGTTCCTGCGGCAGCGCGGTCTCTCTGGCTGGCGTCCACGCCTGTGTCTTGTCGCGGTTCAGCGCGAGCACTGCCGCGGTGAGCTCCTCCTCCACGATCTCGCACGCACGGTCCGCCAAGGCAGCTGGCACGACAACGACCACGTCGTCTAGGCACGAGAAGATGCGGGCAGAGGGTGCAGGTGCGTCAGGCGCGCGTCAGCCCAGGACAGGGCGTCTGCTATGCCCATGGCGAAAAATGCCGGGGAGAGGGGGCAGCCTTGGTCGACCCCTGTCTGCGCTCGTACCCCCAGCGCCGCGCCGTCGCGTGGCCATAAAGCGTGAGTGGTCTCGCGGGCCAGCCAAGCACCTGCCACGCCGAGAAAGACTGGGGCACGCCTGGCCACGGCGTCGAAGACGTTCTGGCGTGGGATACTCCAAAGCCCTTATAATGAAGACGAGAGGTCCTTTCAAAGCAGTCCCCTGGGACTGCTTTGAACGCTGCAAGGCAGTCTTCAAAGCAGCCCCCTGGGACTGCTTTGAACGCTTACCTCGCAAGGCGACATGAAGGGCAGCAGCTGCAGGATGATGATGGTGATGGCGATCGACGAGGAAGATGGCGATGACGTCAATGATGATTTGCCAACTTGTCTCGACGAAGCGCTGTCCGCAACTGCGGCCACAAACCTTCTGCTGCAATTGCCCGCATCTGCGGCCGCAAACCTTCTGCTGCACTTGCCCGCAACTGCGGCCATTACCAACGTGTCGTTTCGTAGGTCCAGGGAGCGCGGTCGTTCCACGGCCCCGCGTGGCCCGCGTTCTGCGTCTGGTCGGGCATGCCCGCCCGCATGCGATTAGGAGGCGAACCCTCCGTGGCATTGTCCGCAACTGCGGCGCGATTATCACCCCACCACTTCTGCTCATCAGCGCGCCATCCTGCCCAGCCCGGCCACCCATCAGCGCGCCACCCCGCCCTCCACTCCCTCGCGGGATCCTCCGCCCTCCACGCGCCGCTTCCGCTGGCGCCAGAGGACCCAGCCGCAACTGCGGCATAAGAGGGGGTCGGGGCACGACCAAGAAGCTCAAACCCCCAAACCGGGTGGTGAGATACCAGCGGCGGCTCAGCCTCGGCGGCTCTCCCCGCAACTGCGGTTCCCATGTGGGCAGTATTACTCTGGGCACCCTTTCCCGCAACTGCGGTGTCCTTGTCGCCTCCGTTGTTGCTGCCCTTCTGGCCGCCCTTGCAAGCGCCTTTCTCTTGCTTCCGCTTCATTTCCTTTTTCATTCCTCTCAGCAAGCTTCTCTGGCTGTCTGCGACCCGTGTTGCGGGTGAAAGCCGCCAAGGGGAAGTGCGCTCCGTTTTTTGCCTTGCCGACGGAGCCGTTCCAGATCGCGTCGCCCAGCTTGCCCTGCCTGACTCGGAAGGGGTTGGGCACCCACTCGCCCCGTGCACGGCGCGCCATCTTTTGTTCGAAATCCGCAACTGCGGCCTCGGAGGCGTTAGATGGCATCACGGAGTCACGAAGTTTGTCTGCGGCACAAGCCTTCGGCAAGTAAGTCTGCCGCGTCTTCCCAGGGCCATTCGCGTAATCGAAGGTGTGGAAAGAAGCGCCGGGGGAGTTTGTAAAGAACCCGCCAGGGCCGTCGTGCAGGGCGTCCAGGCCATGCCGAAGCTCGTATCTCCCAGGGCAACTGATGAACAGAATTGCCATGCTGTCTGCCCTGGGCTGGCCGCCTGCTGTCTTCCAGGGGGCCCGCGCAGCGACGCCCACCGTGACTCCGCGACTGCGGCGCCAGGACACGAGCTGGAACATGCACATGTTGAAGTCCCCCATGCAGACTTCGACGTCCCACTTCGCGACGTACTCGGCAAACCACTCGTAGAATTCCTGGAGTTTCTTCGGGCCCCAGTCTTGGTTGGCCAAATTGTGGTGGACGTGCACCGCCATGACGTTGAAGGATTTCCCCAAATGGGGCAACGTTTCGTCCAGTGCGATGCGCGCAAACATCGCCCTCGAGTACTTGTTGTGCCCTTTTGGCGCAGCCACCTCCGCAACTGCGGATTTATTCTTCTGCGGCTTATCCTTCTCCTTCTTGTGGAAAAGCCTCATAAAGTCCACGTGGCCAATTTGGCCGCCACTGCGGTCTCTGAGGCCCATGAGGAGGGTCCCCGAAGGCTCCCCGCCCTTGACGCACAAGTACTTGTATCGGGGTCGATTCATGAACTTCTCGTCCGCAACTGCGGCTGTGCTCTCGCGTGCGTCGCCCTCCCCAGGGATTGCCCTGCAGCACTCGTCGTCGCACTCGCAAAGGGCGATACTTTGGGCAGGATTGGCGTGGAGCTGCGCGAACTCGTCTCTGCGTTGCGCAGGCTTCCCTGCGCTCTGTCCGAAGTTGGCCGCGTAGAAGCCGGTGTGCCCCGCTTCGCCTTGCGTTTTCTTTTGCCAAGCCTCGTAAACAGATCTCTCCTTCTCAGACACGCGACTCGTCTCGATGACATGCACCCGCCTCCAGGTCCGCGTCTTCGACAGCACTTTCGGCATGTAGGGCTCGCTGGTTGCCGCAACTGCGGCTTCCGAATCTCCTTGTGGCTCCGCCTCGTCAGCGGAGGCAGCCGAGGACGCGACGGTACCGTCGCCATCTTGCGTCCTTTGGTCGTCGCCATCTTCCGCAACTGCGGCTTCCTCGTCATCTGCCGCAGCTGCGGCTTCGCTATCCTCCACGTGGATGTGCGCAGTGTTAGCGAAGCGAGCTCCGCGCGGCATCGCCTGCGACGCCAATCCCGGATGCGCAGGCGGCCACATGGTCGCTGCGGGCGGCTGCGCGGGCGCCGCGTCGAGCCTCGGTGGCTACCGACGCGCCCAAAAGGAGAATGGGAGTAAATGACAGGAGATGGGAGGAGAGAAGGACACGTTGGAGTCGGATGGCACGAGGAGACAAGGGGAGCTGGGGAGCGGCAGGAGGAGGGCGAGGAAACAATGTTGTCGCATCACCACACACATTGAAACGCACTCGGGGCCACCCGTCCGCAGGGCGCGCAGCGACAAGACCTGTCGAGAGTCCGCAACTGCGGTTTTTGCATTCATTTTGACTCATGATGGTTTCCCCCCAGGTCCGCAACTGCGGCTTGCAGGGGCTATGGCGGGAATCACCAGGGCCATTTGCCCGCCCAGGGTCCTCGCAGTCTCCGAGTGCACGAGCTGCGACAGCGCCGAGCGATTCCCAGAGCCCGCGTCGTTGGCGACTCGCTGCAGCCACCCAGCAAACGTCAACGGCCATTGATCTTTATGCTCCTTGCACATCTGTTCGTCCCAGTTCGTTTTGAACCAACCCCACTCCCCCCTCTGTTCATCCGAGAGGACGCCCTTTCCGCGAGCCAAGCGGTCCAAAGCAGCCATCCTGTTTTGCTTGAATTTAAACTCCTCTGGGCTCCACAGGGCCAGGGCGTGCTTGTTAGCCAGGGCCGCCTCCGCCGCAACTGCGGCCTCCTTCTTCTCCCTCAGAACAACTTCGGCCTCCCGAATCTGTTTCTTGATGTCGTGGAGGGCCTTCGTCCTGTCGTTCGCTTCTGTTGCCGGGCGCCTCTGTTTCGCCGCAACTGCGGCATCGTGGTCTCGCTGGGCAGTCAACGCTCGTAGGAGGTCGTCGTCCTCCCGCGCCAGCTCTCGCAGCCGCTGCTTCTGCTTGTGTTGTTATGCGCGGCAATGTTGCGCCATTTTATCCATGCCCACACTGCGCAGCATACCTTCCACCTCGCGAAGCGTGTCTGCCAGAGACGTCGCCACTTCCACCTGATAGGCCGCATGGGCGCCCACCACCACGCAGTCCATAGGTGCCTGCTTTTCCCGAGACCCATCATCCTCCTAGCCATGCTCCGCCATAGCCTCCTCCCAGTCGGCCTCCTCGCCCTCCTCGTCGCCCTCCTCCTCTCCCTCGGCCTCCTCGCCCTCCTCGTCGCTCTCCTCGTGGCCTGGCTCCAGGCCAAGCACTTCCTCTCCGAGCACGTTCAACGCGGCATCTGAGGCGTTATGCGTTTCGTACTGGTGTATGAGCCGCTGCACGTCATTGTATGACCACTTGAGGCGCCCCTTCCGGCATTCCTCCCTGGCCTCCGCGACTGCGGCATCCACTTTCGCTCGGAGGCCCCCTGCTTCCCAGAGCTGCGCCGCCTCTCGGCAAATCTCCAGATCGCCAGACTTGTCAAAAGGTGCCCGTATGCCGACTTTCCGAAAACCCTGCGCAGCGTTCACGTGCAACTGCAGATTGCTGAGCACAGAAACCATCAAGTCCACGCACTCGGCACGCCGCAGCTGCGGCACGTGTTTCCCTAACGCCATCTGCTGCACCAGCGCTTTGGTTTCGAGGGCAATGTGCAAACGTGTCACGTGCTGGTTCAAGTCCGTGTCCACAGGCTGCGCAACTGCGGTCGCCCCTCCGCCATGAATGATCCACGCGTGGCCGTGCTGCCAGCTGAGTCTCCGCACAGCGTCCGCTTTGCGCGGGCCGTGGTCATTGGCCATGAGGATTCTCCACTTGCCCCGCAACTGCGGGTCGTCGGGCCATGCCCGCAAGTGCCGCCGCAGGAACGATATGACGTCGTCTGTGCGGTAGGACCCCTTCTCAGACGTCGCCGCGCTCACCCATTGCGGGAAGCCGCTACTGCGGGCATGAGCGGCCAAGTCCCCAGCGACGACAGTCCCCCCCTTGAACATCAGCTCCGCGGGCGGAGGTCCGCAACTGCGGATGCCCTCCACGTCGCTGGACACCGTCAGGTTGGCGGCCCACCGATTCTTGCTGTCGTCGTGCGCCTCCACGAGCGGAGCAATGCCCCCCTTTCACAGCCATGGTCGGCTTCGAGGCTGAGGAGGACTCTTTGTCGTGAAAAGGCGACTGGTCCCAGTTCAGGATGTGCGGGTCGTGCCCCAAAAGCTCCTCCGCGGCTGCGCGGACCCGCGCTACGTTCAGGATCATTGTCTCGAAGCGCGATTGGAGCAACCACTTGGGGATCTTGCATTTGCGATTCGGCTTCCTCATGCTCAGTCCGTAAGAGCGCCGCCACTTGGTCCACCACCGGGCCCGCAACTGTCGCACTTTCGGTTTGATCCCCCGCTTCATGGCCTCCACGCAGTACTCCGCGACGAGTTGCTTCGCCTTGGTGAGCAGCAAGGATTGGGAGAACCTGGCGACCATTTTGGGCTTCTCTTCCGCGACTGCGGTTCGCTTCGCCGCCGCCTTCCAGTCCACCGAATACCTCATGTGGGACCACCATTCGCATAGAGCGGCCTCCAACCATGGAGCCTTCGTCGGCGCGCCTCGCGTGCCGCGGCCGCGGCGCTGGCCAGTTGCGCCCACTGCGGTCCTTGCATCTTTTTGGCGCCCCCTGTAGAACCACTGCGCAACCGTCTTCCTCTGGCGGGCCAACCCCCAGCCCTTCGGCCACGCGAACCGCCCGCAAAACGACACAAGCGAACTACGTGGCAGAGGGCCAACGCCCAACCAACCGCAACTGCGGGCGCGCTTCTCCAACTCCTGGCACACCAACTGCCTGTCTCGGAGCGTGTGCGGGCATACCTTGCGCTTCTCAGGCTCAGCTGCGGGCTTCGGGCGCGCGCGGGCCAGTGCGTGCGCCCTGATATGTTCCTCCTGCAACGCCTCTGTCATGGACGCAGCCATGGCCAGCAGCGCCCCGTCGTCCTTCACGCCCGTCTGCCATTTCAACGCTTCCATGAAGAGGGGGCTTGGCGCGCCTGGCCCCCCGAGCGCCTCTGTTGGCTTGCCCTCGCCCTCGGCGCCGTCCAGGGCGATGGGCCTGGGAGGGCCGCTGCCCCCGAAACTGCTGTACGCGTTCACAGCCTCGAGGTCGAGTTCCTGCGTGACCACGAACACGTCGTGCAACCGTGGCACGTCCCAGCGGGCTACTCCGAACTCGTAGAATTCTTCCCGCAGCCACCTGCGCGCCTCGGCAGTGAGCGGCTTCTGCAACATCATCGCCATCAGGTCCACGCCGCAGTTTCCATCGCAAACGGTACCAACGATCCACTGGCCTAGAGGCCCGTAGAACTCATTCAACGGGTGCACCCCCTCCTCGCGCGGCGCGCCCACCGCAACTGCGGCCACCCAGTGGCGCACCTCGTGGAGAGGGTGCTCAGGAATTACTGGCCACAGGTCCTGCGCCCCCCACGCCCAAGCCTCCGCGGTCTTGCGGGATCCCCTGTGAAGCACGCACGCCACGCCGTCGACGGCGCATGGC
Organism: Prorocentrum cordatum; assembly: GCA_963575745.1. NCBI lineage: Eukaryota > Dinophyceae > Prorocentrales > Prorocentraceae > Prorocentrum > Prorocentrum cordatum. The sequence goes on from CAUYUJ010017089.1 coordinate 8,760, forward strand.
TCAGTGCACGTCGCCAAGGCCCAGGGCGCATAGAAGTCAAGGATGTCCTTGCGGTTTTCGCCTTCCCACATGCACGGTCGACGCTCGAACCGCAAGGCAAACAGCGCGAATGCTGCGTGTCCTATGCAGGAACACTCCGACAGGATTTCCCTCATGAGCGCCATAACTCTGTCAGGCACACTCGCCGCCACTGCGGCCTCCATCTCTGCACCGTCTTCCAGGGGTACTACTGCCTCTGGCGCCAGGGGTGGCGCCGCGACCCGCGGGCGCAAGGCCGCGGCAGTGGGCGCCCCCACTGCGGCTGCTGCCCGTGGGTCTGGGCAGGGGAAGAAAGCGACGTGCGTCTTGGGCCAGCTCTCCTCCAGCGGTCGCGCTGGTGGCATGCGCGCTGCAAGTGGCGCCTGCGTGCCAGCTGTCACCCCTTCAGGAGCCCCACCCGCAACTGCGGGTTCTGCCAGTGGAGGAGGTGCTTCTGCTGCGGGTGCGGTTGACTTCGGCGCAGGATCGCCAGGAGCTGATGGCCCTGCGGGGGCGGCGGTGTCCGATGCAGCTGCCCCTGGTGCTGCGGGAGCCGCAACTGCGGCGGGTGCAGAAGCTGCTGGAGGGAGCGCTGTTGCTGGAGGGGGAAGTGGTGGTACTGCGGGCGATGTCGCAGGGTCTTGAGCTGCTGCTGCCGCTGCGGGGGCATGTGCTGGCGCTGCTGCAGCGGGTGCTCCTGGAGAAAGTGCTGGTGCTGGAATTGCTGCTGTCGCTGCGGGGGCCGCAACTGCGGGCGGTCCAGCTGCGTCTGGCCGCCACGTAGTTGGCCGCAGGTGAAAACTCGGCGGCTCTACGTCGCCGCACTGCGACAACGACCACTTCGCCTTGCACGGAAAATCCGCACAGGCGTGCACCTTTATCTTTTTTGGGGCAATGAGTGCCGCAACTGCGGCTCAGTATGTTCGCGACCCCCGTGGTGCCGTACTTAGTCTTCCTCGGTGGCGCCCCGCTGTCGTAACAGAGCCACTCCACCTCGAAGTGCTCGCCGTCCCCGTGGCCGTGCCATGTTTGGCCCACCGGGGCGTCCATGGGCGTCCGCGTGCCGAGCGGCTCGGGCCTGGCACGCGGCTGCGGGCATGACAGTGAAGGGCAGGAGTGGGTGGGAAAGGAGAAGTCATGGCAAGGGTAATTAGGAGGAGGGGGAAGGAAGGAAGGGGACAAAGGAAAGGTGCAGGGGAATATACATACATTTGTTGAACACCGCGCGCGCGGAAGCCCCACTCATCTCGCGCACAAGTTTTCTATGCATCTCTACGAAGCTCTGCGTCTGCGTGCACCCAGTAAGCACACGGGGGTGTGTTATCGTGAAACACCCCAACTCAAAAAAGACAATGGACTTCTGGCCCTCGGAAAGCCCCCTCAACCCCGCAACAGCGGCGCTGATTGCCTCAGCGCCCGCGCCCCCCTTCAGCCCCGCAACTGCGGCGTCGCCGCAGCTGCGGCCAGTTCGGTTTCGAGCTCAGAGCAGGAGAGACGGGACGACGACGTCGAGGTAGTCCAGGGCCGCCTGCTTCTTTTGCTCGACCGTGATTCTGACCCAGTCGTAGTCGTACGCATTCGCATCCCTCGCTCTCTCCCATTTCTTCTTGGTCAGCTTCTTCACCTCCATCTCGATCGTCTTGCCGCGGTTGGCGCACTCGCGCGTGATGGTGGCCACCAAAGCGCCTTTGAAGTTCCATGCGACGGTGTAACCAGCCCCGCTTCCCTGCGCCACGGGGGACTCGTCCGCGACTGCGACTTCGCCCTTACCATCGTCCGCGACATCGGCTTCGCCCTTATCGCCGCCCGTGATGTCGGGCACCCCGCCGAGGCTCACGTCGTCCATGATCGGCAAAATCAACCACTCAAGGTCTTTAGCGTCGAGCCACAGCGTCCGCCGCTTGAAGCTGGCCACCCGCACGTGGCGAACGTCCTTGTCGTCTGGAAACTTCAACTGGCTCCTGGCGGGCATCTGCACGCAGTGCACAGCGGACGCGTGTCTGTCCAGAGCCTCGCCTCTTGGCAGGCCAGTCTTCGAGGCCTGGTTGGAGCTACGCTCTCCCGCCCTCTGCTTCTTGGTGGGCGTCACAGTCGCGGTCTGCCTCTTCGTGGCGCCCGAAGCAATGACCAAGGCCATCATTGGGTCATCTTCACCGTCTCTCTCATCGTCGCTCTCCTCGTCCGCAACTGCGGCGCCTTCGTGTTTCGCCAGTGTGTCCTTGAGGTCCTGCCAGACCTTGGAAGCCTTCAACGCCCCTGCCGTTGGCTTACCCTTCGCGCACACCTTCAGCGACCATTTCTTCTGCATGTTCACGTGCACGAACGTGATTGCCCCAGGGGCCCCTGCGTCAAGCACCCTGACGTCCTTCTCGGGGACAGGGGTTGTCCGCGGAAGCCCCCCCCCCCCCCCCGGACGCACAAGGCCATCTCCGCCTTCACAGGGCTCCATTCGCTCGAAGAGCCCACGTCCGCAAATTACTGCGGATGACCCTGCCGCAACTGCGGGAAAGCGAGGCCGCGCGGGCAGCGAGGTCGCGTCCGAGGGGGGTGCGCTTTGAGCCAGACGGCGCCTCTACTGAATCTGCGGGGAGGCCCTACATCGATTGTCACGCCCCCATCCGCGCGTGCGCCGCCCTTCCGACTGCGCGCGCCCCCCCGAGGCCCGCCTTTGCGAGAACGTTCAAAGCAGTCCCCTGGGACTGCTTTGAACGTTTGCACTCAGGGGGGTGCTTCGGGCGGCCGCGTGGCCCGAGGACCTGCTGGCTGTTCCCGCGCAAGGGGGGTGGGGGGCGGAACGGGGCGGAGGGAGGCGCCCAGATGGCGCGAGGAGGGCGCTCACGTGCTCGCCGGAAGAGGCGCGACAGCAGTGAGGGCAAACACTTCTTCTGCATGGGACTCAGACCTTCGCTTGTACCTCAGTGCGAGGACGTCAGCAATCCGCGACTGCGGCGACACTTAATGGCCTCCGAAACCAAACAAGGAACTACCACAGCACTCCGCCACTGCGGTCGCAAGCGATATGATTCAGCAGCGAGTGGCGCCTGCACACCCGCCACTACGGTTTCGGAAAACCACCGAATCAAGGAACGAACTCGTAGCGCAACCACCACTGCGGTTTCTTAGAGCGACATCTTGCCTTTATCGTCGATGCCACTCCTCGTCTTCTTCGACGGCGGTTGCCCCGAAGCCTTGCCCTTTGCCCTTTTGTTCGCATCCGTCCTCCACGTTTCCTCGACCGCCTTCTTCTTCTGTGCGGCTTTGGGCCTCGCCTCCCACGTGAGTTCTTCTCCTGGCCTGATGTCCGCCGCATTCACCAGCACGGGCAGCTTCGCGGCGACCACTGGCCCGCTTGGTCCTGAAACACACACGGGGTCAGCTCTTTATCCTATAACTCCATGTTGATGCGCGCAACTGCGCTTCCAATACGCTCGTTCCTCTGGTGGAGATCTTGCTGCGTGACTCTGTTGACGGCCCAGAAGAGGTGCATTGTCTCTTGAGCATCCCAGTTCCACGTTCTCAACCGCACATCGCGGTCTGCCACCTCGGCGGGCTTCTTGTCCGCAGGGGGCTTGAAATCTGGCAGCAGGTAGAAGGTCTTGATTGAAGGCGCATCTGGTCCTCCTTTGACCCAGACCTGCACTGGCACCCTCTCGGGGCGCGCGCTCGTGGACAGCAGCTTGGGCGCCTCTGGGGCGCATGGCCACAACTCGATGGAGTGCGCCTCGTGTGCGGCGGTTGCCTGGGCGGTGCGCTTGCCCGCGTCGGCGTCTTGGAGCACGTCCACTCTCGCTTCCGCAACTGCGGACTTGTGGCGCGCCCAAAAGCCCAACAAGACTCGCCTGCAAGAGCAGGCTCCTGTCCTTTCTCCTGCGCTGCCGCTGAACACTTCCATTCGTTGATTGGCAATGGGAAGGATCCGAGGCTCGTGGCCGTAGCGTCCCTGCAGTCCTGTTGGTTCGTGGGTAGGTGCGTATTGGGATCAAAGGAAATGGCCCTCGGCTTCAACTCGTCCTCCCGGGAGGCCGTTGCCTTTCCCGCAACTGCGGGCTTGTCGGCGTCCGTGCGCGGCAACGCGTTAAAATCGAACCAAGCGGGCTTTTCGTTTCCGACAGGCAGCTCTTCCACAGCCTTCGTGAGCTTTTCCGCGTGGTTCTTCGGCTGCAGCAGCCCCGTCGCACCCCTGTAGGCGCGGACGAGCGCATGTCGAAATTCGATGACACTTCGCGCCTTCGCTGGGGTGTCCTTCAGGCACTGCGCGTAGCTGTCCGCGGTCAGTATGCCGACGTTGGCCTTGAACTCCAAAGCCTCGTCCTTTCCCATGTCCTGGAGGGCGGGGCTCAGCGCGTGATAGTACATGCGGAGAACGGCGTTTATGTCCTGCAAGAAATCCAGCGCCTCACTCTTCGTCCAGGCTGCTTCTGGATCAAGGCACCACACGGCGGTGGTCACCCCGCGCTTCTTCGGAGGCGCGTTCCGGTCGCATCGCATGAGAATCGCAATTTTGACCCACGGAACGCGGTCGGGAAGCGCGGCAGCGATCCCAAAGGCACCGAGCCGAAGGGCCCTTCTCTTCGAGTTCACGTACGCCTCGCAGAACTGGAGCAGTAGGTGGATGAACTGCGCTTTCGTGCTCCCGAGCCCAACGACAAACGAACACAATTCAATGAAGTCGGGGTCCTGAACGACACGATCGAGTTCGAGCATCACTGACGTCCTCACGCTTTCAAAGGCCACCTGGTCCGCGACTGCGGCGTCGAGCGCTGCGTCAACAGCCTCGCGCAGGACGCTGAGCGCTGTAACCTCAGTCGCTCGCATCGCAAAGTCCGCCCCCTTATTGAGCGACTGGCTGATGAGGGAAGCGCCAGTGGGCTCCTCGTCCATGATTCTCCAGCTGTGCACTTCCATGAGCATACCCTAATGCGTGAGCTTCTTGGCCACAGCGTCGTATTCCGCCACTGCGGCCGCATTGATGTTGCCATCCTCATCAAGCACGCGCTGCAACCTGGCGCGCTCTTCCTCCGTTAACTCCATGCCCGCGGGGATGGGCCGCCGGGCCCCTGCAACGATTGCCCGCAACACGAGGCACAAGTGGGAATGCGACAACGTGCCATGCGCTATGTCTGCCCCGCTACTGCGGTCGAAGCACGCAGCGAGGTGACCTGTCGCTTTCTTGTGATTCTACTCGGTGTACGTCTCGAAAGATGGATGTTTCGCTTTTTAGTCGGAAACATCTGGACGCACGCGCCCTCGCGGTCGGCTTCAGCATGCGAAAACCCAGACACGATGATTTCCACAGCGAGCTCCCGAAGCCTTTCCTGCTGAGGGTAGTGGCCGCCCCAGTTGTTCAGGTGCGGGGCCAGCAAGACCACGAGAATGCGCACCTTCTTGCTCCCGTCCCCGAATTTCGCCCTAATCGCGGTGGCCGTCTGCAGAATCCCCCGCGATCCGTCCGCCACTGCGGCTCCCACCTTTTCGTTTTGCTCGCCTTTCCCGAGGCTGTCACTCATTGCACCGAGCCGCGCCCACGGCCGACACTTCCGCAACTGCGGAACACGGCCCCAAGTGCGTCGCCTGTGGCACTGGCTGAGGGCGAGGGGCCCAAAGACTTCCTGAGCCCAAAATTCTGCGGCATGTTTCAAAGTCTGGTCTGGTCAGGGTCTGGTCTGGGTCTGGTGGTGGTGGTGATGATGATGATGGTGATGGTGATGATGATGATGATGATGATGGTGATGCTGGTGATGGTGATGATGATGATGATGCTGATGCTCGATCGGAGGTGAGTCGTTCGAGCCCCTCAGTCTGAGGGGCCCGAACGACTCACCTCCGACCACTTCGGAGACCAAACGGTTCACCTCAGACCTCAGCACGAGCAATGGGCCAGAAGTACTAGGACTACTGCTACTAGTTCTTCTACTTCTACTACGACTACTACTACTAGTACTACTAGGACTACACCTACAACTGCCACTACCACTACCACCACCAGTACCACGACCACGACCAGTACATACCACTAACACTCCTACCACTACCATACCACTACCACTACCACTACCACCACCAGTACCCCGACCACTACCAGTACATAATTACCCTGATTACCACCGCCGCCCCCCTCCCCGCGCGCGCCTTTTGCTCTTGTGGGCACCCTGCGCCCGAGGAAGGGCACGCATCCTTTCTCCCTGCGCGCCGTCGCACCGCAACTGCGGGCCCTCCGGCAACGCCAGCCGCAACTGCGGTCTTTCCCACGCCGACACATGCATTCAAGCAGCCAGCAAGCCTCTGACACCGCAACTGCGGGCCCTCCCAACACATCGTTCCGCAGCTGCGGCCATGCGCGCCGAGTCCGCCACGGGCATGCGCGTGCAAAAAGAAGTACGGCGCAAGAAGGAAACGCCCGCAACTGCGGGTCCGCTTACCTCCGCGGTTTCTCCTGGTAGTGCTTCCCTTTCTGGCCGCTTCGCCCGCGCCCTAGGAAGATGATGTTCTGGTGGGCGCCTTCCCGCCAGTGGCCCTGAAAAGTCTTGGGGTAGAGCATATCCTGAACGACCTTGCCGATGGGGGGCGACGCTTGGAGGCCGAGGCGTCGCCGCATTCCGCTACTGCGGTCGCGGCCCTCTCGCCACTGCGGCATGCGCATCGGTAGGGCCCAGCGCCGCGCGATGAGAGACTCGGTAGTGCGAAGCATCCAGTCGGGGGGCCAGAGAGGCTCATGATCCGCGCGCTTCCCTGCGCTGTCGGTCTTGTAGTCCGCAATGCGCACGTCGCTCGGGCCAATGGGGGTCATGTAGTTGGGATGCATGACGCGTGTACCAGATTCGATGCCTCCGAACAGGGCGGGCCACGCGCGGAACGGAACTCCGATCGGGCACTTGTAGCTCGCGCCGCAACTGCGGCAGAAGTCTGAGAACTGCTCTGGCGGGACGTCGAAGAGGCCGCACAGGAAACGAACATCTTGGGCATGGATGGTTTCGACGGCTTCCATCACGAAAGACTCCTCCCAACATGTTTGTTCTGCTTGCGTGATTTTCGGTTGAAGAGGATGGGGAACCGCGTGCCTCGTCATTACGGCGAAACCGAGCTCCGCGGGAGGATTCCTCTCGGAGCCCTTCAAGCGAAACCGTGCGATCGTGAGGGCGTGGGCGGCCCCAACGACGCTTGCCGCAACTGCGGCCTCGCTGACAAAGTGCGGGCGCCACGCAACGAGGCCAGTCTTGCCGAAGGGCTCCGCCATCATCCAGCAAGGCTCGCCGCTGCTGTTGGGCCCGTTCTTCACCGTGATGGCGTCCACGACGGCGCCGTGGAAAGTCGCATGAAGGGGCGCGGGGTCCGCTGACTGCGGTCCCCCCCGAGGCCGAAGCACCTCGATTTCCCACGCGACGATGGAGGTCCCCGGTTTTGGGGCATCGACAGCGGCGAAGACGTCTTGCTTGGTGGCCGCGGCAGTGATGACCAGCACGTTCACAGTCATGGCGAGGGTGGGCGATACCGGGAGGCCGCCCACTGTCCTGGCGAGCCCCTGGTTCCACGTGGGCGCCGCCCCCATGTACCTGATGCCCTGGGCCCGCTGCTTCGCGCGCGGTGGCTCCTCGGAGTCCCGCAACTGCGGCTCCGACAAAAACTCCGCGCTACCCCGCGACTGCGGTTCCGAAGGAAGCTGCAGGTGAGGCGATGTGGGGGACGCCACAGGACGAGGCCTCTTCTGCGGGAACCAAGCCTTCGACGCGGCCGCAGGGGCTGCGTCCTCGGGGGCAGTGGCCGAGGCGGCCGTCTCCTTAGAAGCGGCCTCGTCTTCGGGCCCAGGCGAAGACGAAGAGAGAGGTACTCCCGCAACTGCGGTCGGAGCTGCCGCGTCAAACGGACTAATGCGCATTTGCGCAACTGCGGTCCTGGTGGAAACTTTGGCAACTGGCGGCGTCGGGTCCCGCGCGCGCAACTGCGCTCTGGGAGCTCCGTGCGCGCGGCGCATCTGCGCCTCCCTGCGCCTCGGGGCGCTCCGAGACCGCTCGCGCGGCTGCGCCGCGGGGGAACTTGCGCCTGTCGGCGGCGGCCGCCGCCGATCCCTGCTGCAAATCGACGCCGAAGTCGCCTCGCGCGGCGCTCGCTCGGGGGATCAGCTACTGCAGCTTTCTCCTCCCCGAAGGCTGCGCGGCTGCGGGGGGTTCGCAACTGCGGCTTTCTCCTCCTCCGCTGCGTGGCCAAGCTGGGGGGGTTCGCTACTGCGGTTCTGCCTCCTTGCAAAGCGCGCTTCAAGGCGGCCCCCCAGCGCCGCCAGCATCTCCTCACGGGCGACCTCCAACTGCGGCATGCCGCCGCGAGAAGCGCGCCCCCCCCCCCACCACGGATGCTCGGACACGGCTGCGGCGAATGAGGAAGAGGGCGACGGGTGCGAAGGCCAGGATTGGCAATTACGAAGAGGACAGCGAGGAGGGCGACGGAGGGAACGAGGACACCGAGGGCGGCCTCAAGAACGCAAGCGTGGTAGGACAGGACTGGGGAGGAGGAGGAGGAGGAGGAGGAGGAGGGGGGCGACGAAGGAGAATCGAGGAGAGATAGAAGACGACAAAGTGGGACCAAAGGGCCTGACATTGACGAAGGGGAATCCAGAAGAGATAATTAATTCGGCGACGACAAGAGTAAGACAAGATGAGCCGTGGAGTTTTTCTTCGTGACTCTTCGCGCGAGAAGCCGCGCGCCGCAACTGCGTTTCCGCCTGCCGCAACTGCGGACAAGCCCAGATAATTGCTGACTGACTCAAAGGAAGTGAAGCGCGGACGAACCGCCTGCGGAGTTCACTCGCGCGGGCGCCGCAACTGCGGGCGGACGCATGCGGAATGCGAGCGGGGGCGCCGCAACTGCGGACGACGACGCGCGAAGTGAGTGAAAGGATCGCGGTGTCACGAGATCGGTTTCCGCAACTGCGGTTTCAAGCCCTCTCCCACCTCGGTTGTAGCCCAGCTCCTTTGGTTGCGTCGAACCGCCCCGATATTGGCTTGGCGTGCAATCTCTTGTAGCATGAGTACGTGCCACGTCCCGCGCTCTTGCCGAGGCCCGCCCCCGGGGGCTGCACGGGCCCCCAGCGAGGCTCAACCTCATACAGGCTGAACTTCGGACTGGACCATTCCGGGTGAACGCGAATGCCTGAGCCGTCGTCGCGGATGAGGACGAAATCCCACACGGGCAAGCGGACTGCCTGCGCTTCTCCTGCCCACCCCTTTGGCGTGCCTATTGTGGTCGTAACTGCCAGGGCACGGCGAAACTCGCACCTGACCAATCCGCGACTGCGGTCGTTGTCAGGGCCGCACACGACGAGTTCCATTGTGGCCGCATCCATCTGCGCGACCAGCTGCAGCCAAGACCACGGGACCAGTTCTGCGCGGCCCCACTCCCAGTCCCTGTTGCCCTGCGCCCCTCCGCGCCCTTTGCGCTTGATAATGCGCGAAATCGCTCCCACAACTGCGGGGTCAAAAACAGGAAATCGGCTGTTGAAGGGGTCAGCTGGGTTTTCGTACTCTTCGCGGTAGTACTTCAAGGCCGCGCTGTGCTGCTTATAGTTGCCATGCCAGCGCGCCACGTAGGTTTGGAAGTACTCCAACGTGTACACCCCAGGGCGGCTTGCGTCCGCAACTGCGGCACCTCCTCGCCCTGGGACATGCGCCACTGCGGTTTTCCCCTTGCCCTTCGCGTCGTCTGCCGCTCGCCCTGCGGGGGCGCCCTCTCCTTGGACGTGCGCAACTGCGCCTTGCCATTGGTTTTCGCGGCCGCCTTCCCATCCGCTCCCAGCGGCCGCCTTCCCAACCGCTCCAGCGGCCGTCTTCCCATCCGCTCCAGCGGTCCTGCTCGCCGCCTGCGCCCTCTCCTCCACCGCTGGCGCGGCCCCCCCAACTTCCACTGGCGCCATGAGTTCCGCCGCCACCCTCCTCTCCGCATTGCCAACCTCCGCCGCCGCACTCCCATCCGCGACTGCGGTCAACTCCGTCGCCGTTTCCCCATCCATCCCTTTGCCATGCGCCACTGCGCCAATCTCCGCCTTGCCATCCACCACTGCGGCCATCCCCGCCGCCCCATCCGCCACTGCGGTCGCCCCGCCATCCACGAGCTGCCCCATCGCCGCCTTTGCCCCATGGAGGCCCCGCAACTGCGGCCCTATTTTCTCTGCTTCCTCCAGGGCCGCCGTTTCGCACATATTTGCCAATATGTGCAATTATCTGCCCATCCTGCGCAGGCGCGAGCCCGCGCCACCGCCGACGTCGGCGCTGGTTTGAGCCGAACGGCACTGCTTGAGCCGAACGGCACTGGAGGAGGAGGGCGGGAGGGAGAATGCAGTGAGGAGGATCGGGGAGGGGTCGAGAGCTCACCTTTCCAGGGCGCCCCCCCCCCCCCCCCCGTGACCGCTTCTTCGCGGCGGGGGGTCGGGGGCGCGGGTGGTCGGGGGGGGGGGGGGGGGGGGGGGGGGGGGGGGGGGGGCGAGTGGGGCGTTGTTGTTGTTGGCCGCGAAAGCGGCGCGCGATCGGGCCGATGCAATAGCTTTGCGTTCGTTACTGAGGCTGGCGTGCGCGGTGTCGGCGGCCCTGGTGAACGTCGGCATGTCGTTGACGCTGACAGTGTTTCCGATGGCCTTCAAGTGGAGGCGTCCAATGTCGGTGTGCTCGATAAGGGAGTTCGCGAGCGGGGCGTTCTGGTACCATACAGCTCGTGCGATGCTGCGGAGAGTCATGGCGCGGGTCTCCGTGGATACGGGTCATGGCTGCGATGTCAATACGTCTGCTGGGAGCTTGGTCAGTGCGTCGCGGGCGTGGGCGGCTGCGACCTGCATCGCGGCCTTGAGCGCGCGCCATCTCGCAATCGGGGTCATGTTAGTCACGTCTATGCTGGCGGGAGCCTTGGTGATGTGATGTTTGTAGTGGATAGTGTCGAAGATGTACGCGGGGATGCCTCGCTCCGTGGCGATCTTGGGCTTGCGGAAGCGAATGCGGACGTGCATAATCTTGTGGTCGCTTATCGGGCCGCGGGGGTTCTCGAGCGGGGGGTCGTCAGCTATGTAGATGGTCTCCATGAGGGGCATGAGATGACTCGGGAGGTTGATGAAGCATCGGTCGATGGTGGATTCGCTCATGTTCCCATCAGCTCTGTGGGTAGTTGAGGATGATGTGATCTCGATCATGTCGCGGAACAGCGATCGCCAAAATACAGGTTGGCATTGGTACCGCTGCGCGGCGGTGGTGTCAGAGTCAACGGGGGCGTTCGGCGACTTCGGTGGGAACTCAGCAACGTCGAAGTCGCCCACGACCATGGAAAGGCGATGTTGTGGCTGTTCGTCAGCATGCTGTCGGAGAGCTTGCCGCTGCTCTCAAAGATAGAGTCGATCTGCTGCGGTAAAGCCGTACTTGTGGATGTTGAGGACGGTGACCTCGAACTGGAGGCCGGCATCCGTGACCCGAAGCCAGGCGGCACGGCCATGGATGACGACCTCAAACCTGATGCGAGGACGCAGTTCAGGGGGAAGCATTTGCTCGCCTTTGTCGCACGGGACGAGGAAGCCCACGCCGCCTGCGTTGGTGGCGGGGAAGTTGTCAGCCACCACGGGGGAGTGGAACGGCTTGCACGGGTGCTGGGTCGAGTTGGCCAGGAAGGAAAGGTCGTCGATCGTGCCGTGCGTTCCCCGGATGGCGATTAGTGCTCTTTGCAGAAGATATGGCAAGATCATGCGGCGTTTGTCTTCACGACGTTGGTCAGATTGTCCGAGTAGGGCTTGTGCGCTCCAGAAGGCAACGTTGAGGCCCTCCTGCGAGGGCTTGAGGAGCCATGGGCTCCAGCGGTGGCTAAAGCCACTGCGCGGAGGTGAGGGCGTCTGCGAAGTTGGAGGCGAACTCTGCGTTGATCTGCCGCTGCTTGGCTTCGTCGAAGCCGCAGGTGATGGCGGCGCTGGACCACTGGATGCGGGCAGGAGCGTCCGCGTGAGCTCCGACGAGCAGGCGGGCCAAAGCTTCACCACGGTTTTCCATGTAGCCAAGAGCCCGATGAGTGCGAATGTCAACGTCAGGCACGGCATTCTGCATGATCTTTGAGAGTCGTTTGATTTGCACTTCTGTTCGAACGGTTTTCGGACTTTTGTCGGCGGAGACACAGAGAGGAGCAAGAAGACCATTGCTCCGAAGTGTACTGAAAACGCGCCATTCCTTTCCGTTGCGGAGAGCACCGTGGAGTCGTTGAGCGCGTGGTTCTGCCACGACAGTTCCTCCGCTGACCTGGGATGAGTGGCGCTTGGCGGGGCCGATGGCGTTGAAGATGATGTGTCTCTCGTCGATGCCTGCGGCGGTGAACCAGTCGGCAAGGCTCTTCTCGAGCTCGGGCTGGTTGAACTCCTGCTGGCTGCTGCACCAGAAAGTCGTTGGGTCGGGATCGCGGTCCCATGTGCCAAGGCCGTCAAGGTTGAGGGGAGGCGCTCGTGCTTCTGCAGCTGTGACGATGGCGTCGGGTCTGGCGACGGCGGCTTTGAGGTCGAAGTTCTCTTCTCCAGGGAGGTGGTGCACTGCTTGACCTATGTGATGTTGCGTTCGGTGGCCTCGTGGCGCTGGCTGAGGTCGGATGTGATCTTCGTGAGGCTGTCGAGGAAGTCTTGACTAGCTTTGGCTGTGACGGCTCGGGCGGTGGCTTCGAACTTGGCGCTGGCGTCGGCGATCTGAGCGGCCATGGTCTCCTCCAGCTGCTTGCGGACGTGTGCGAGCAGGCCATGCACGGAGAGTTTGTTCCCGAGTAGTGCTGCTACTTCGTGCCATGGGTCTTGTTGGCGCTTGCCGTCCACTTCTCCGAGTACAGCGTCGGTGGCGGCAGGTGCTGGTACGCCTTTGCCTCCCATGCTATCTGCTTGCGAGAGATGAGGCCCGCGCCAGCCTCTGTCGATCGCGCGTGGTGGCAGCAGCTGGCGACAACTGTGCCGAATATGAAGCTCGACCACCTGGGATGGTGGAGGGCGTGGTTATGAAAGCGGGTCCTGAGCTGTCCCTGGACAAAGGGTCTCCGTGCTCTGCCACGGGGCGGAAACATCTTGAGCCAAAATGGCTACGGAAGGAGGAAGGGGAGGAGGAGGAGGAGGAGGAGGAGGAGGAGGAGGAGGAGGAGGAGGAAGGGGAGGAGGAGGAGAAGGAGGAGGAGGAGGAGGAGGAGGTGTGTGAGAGAGCTACAGACAGAGAGAGAAAGAGAGGGAGAAAGAGAGAGAGTGAGAGAGAGAGAGACAGAGAGACAGCGGGGTGGAAGAGTTGGAGAGGAAGGGGAAGAGAGCCCTGAGGAGGCTGAGCTGGGAGGACGAGGGCGAGGGCAATGACCAAAGTATCGAGGGGGGTGGTGGATGTGAGGAGGGAAAGCAGCGATGCAGAAGAAGAGAACCAGGAGGAGCAGCAGGAGAAGGGATGGGCGGCCGTGGAAGGAGGAGTGATGCATCGCGCGCGCGCGCGCCAGAGGCCCCTTTTACATGTCACTGATTGCCAGCCGCCTGTCAGCACAAATAGGGGCCATTCCTGGACTGGCCGTCGAAAGAAAGGGCGCAGGCGGATGCCCGCGTAAGAAGAACAACTTCGGCGCCGCACGCCACGATCAGGGGGCTAAGAGCCCTCCCTGTGCAGGGCACAGCGCCACCTCGACGGATAAAGATTGCTTAAAACGTAAAGCCAGAGCCCGAGCGCCCCGGAACACGGCCGAAACAGTGGAGCGCGCTGGCGCGCTGGTGAGACCTGGGACGTGGGCCTGCTCGCCGGACCTCCGGCGCTGTGATCTTGCTCCATCTGTGGGCCCACGGGGTCTCGGCCCCATCCCCGTTCGGGCGTGGAGGAACCAGCCTCAGCGCAAACCCGGCTCAGTCAAGAAAACATGCGCTGCTCGTTTGCTGGCGGGCTTCCCAAACCCAGCTCAGCCAATACCTCAAGCCACACCTCCAAGGCCGCGGGCGGCTCCTGAACCCGGCTCAGCCAGATTTCGGCTTTGCAGGATCCTGCAAGATTCGGCCTTCTGGCTGAGCCCCGTATGCGCAGTAGCCCGTGTCCTGTTGCGTGCGCCCCGACCCATGACTGGTTGTTCGTCCCGGGCGCTGTTGTCAACAATGATATGGCCCCGGGAGAGACCGGGACCATCGGCGCCCCCGGATGCATCCCTTGTCGGCGGCGACGATAAGGTCGAATAGCCCAGGGGCGGGCATTACAATTAGGTCGGGCGGTCCCCCTACAGGGGGATTTGGGGCGAAAAATGCAAATGAGTCCAAAAATAATCACACATGGCCAGAAAAAAAAACAAAAAAATCGTCCCCTGACTATTTTTGTTACTATCTTCGGATCTTCCTCCTGTAGGGGGACCTCGCCGAAGACGTGGATCATCGGCGCCCCTGGATACGTGTGTTTAAACAGGCCCAGGGACACACAAATAAATACACACAAAGACCAGGATTCCCCATATTTTCCTAAATTCTCTGGATCTTCATCTTCCCCCCCACTTCCCACATTTTCCGGTATTCTCCTGGGGGTCGACGATTGATTGCCTCTGTGTGTTTTTGTTCCCCCTCCTGGATATATGGCTCGCCCCCTGGGCTCTTCGGCCCGATGATCGTCGCCGTGCCGACCTTGGGCTATCCTCGTCCCCGTCGCCAGCCCCCCGATCGAGGGGCAACGAGAGGGGGGGATGGGCATAGGAGGGGATGCATCGACTTGGAATCGGCGATGCATCGTCGATAGATCGGCGATAGGCCTCCAATAATGAATCCGCACCTTCCTGGGCAGGTTGGGGCTATCGGGCCCCTTGTCGGCGATCAATGGGCGATTGGGGGTCGATGCATCCCCCCCATTGCCTATCCCCCCCTATCGTTGCCCCCGACCGATCCTGCGCGGGGGGGGGCGGCCTGGCGCGCCCGTCTCTCGGCAGCACGAAAGGAGTGACCCTGGGCAGAAGAGCGACCGGGATCTTCTGACCCGGGTCAATCCAGACCCGGGTCAGCGGGAAACCAAAAAACTGCAATGCAAGGGAAAAAACTGCAACGCAGGTCTTCGCCAACCCGGGTCAGCCAATAGGCGCGGCCGCCTCGCGGCCACGAGCGGCTCGCTGACCCGGGTCAGCCAGAGCGGGTCTTCGCAGGATCCTGCAGGGTCCGGCGCCCTGGCTGACCCCCGTTTGCATTGACCCCCGTCGCAAGGCTCCCGAAACCTGTGGCGCGTGGTCTTTTACTGGGGAGGCCCTAGAAGTGGGCGGGGGGGGTCAGACACGGCCCCCTCTCGTGCCCCTCTCGGGCCCCCGCGGAGCCCCAGGGGGGGGCTCGTTCAGGCACCGTTCGGGCACCCTTTCTCCTCCTCCTCCTCCAAAACCTCCTCCTCCTCCAACTTCTCCTCCAACTCCTCTTCTCCTCCTCTTCTCCGCCTCCTCCTCCTCCAACTTCTCCTCCAACTCCTCTCCTCCCCCTCCTCCTCCTCCTCCTCCTCCTCCTCCTCCTCCTCCTCCTTCCTTCCCTCCCCTTCCCTCCCCTTCCCTCCCCTTCCCTCCCTCACTCCCACCCTCGCGTGCCCCCCCCTCCCATCTTATGACCCCCCCCCCAGTGCGCAACGCCCATGACCTGTGGTGTGCGGCCTGCCGGGGGCCGCGGGGGACCGAGCACAAGCGCGGCGCGAGACGCTGCTATCGTACCGCCTGCGGCGATCGGGGGGGCCCAAAACTGACCTCCCAGGAGGGCCACAAAATCACGACAGCGCCAAGACGTCGACGTCCAAATTCCAGTCGAGGCCCTGGGCCTGAAACAGTCCAGATAGGTCTAGGTCTGGTGTGCTTTTGTGTCGCACTCTGGAAAGCAGAGGTCCCCTACATGGGGTCGGAGTAGATGGGGTCGGTGGATCGCGCCTCATCGGCAATGCATCGGCGATGCATCGGCGATGCATTGGGGATGCACCGGCGGCGCATCGTCAACGACGGCGATGCATCGGCGACTTCGACGTGAAGCAAATCGGGTTCCACATCGAGCCGCATCGGCGATGCATCGGCGATGCGGCGCGATCCTCCGACCCCATCTGGGAGGCCTAGAGGAACGTAAGAGAATGGGCCCGCACCAGAGGTCCCTCTGGCGAAGGGTCGCTCTTCCGTGGAGCAGACGGTCGCCTAAGCCGCGCGGGCCCACGACCCCCCCCCCGGTCCCTCCTCCTCCTCCTCCTCCTCCTCTCTGCTCCTCCTCTTCTCCTTCCTCCTCTCCTCCTCCT
>CAUYUJ010017089.1:30000-55000 GCA_963575745.1 Prorocentrum cordatum
GCACGGCTTCGCGATTCCGCGCCTCGAGCCCTTCTCATAGGAGGCGACATCCGAACCCGATTCCGAGTTTCTTAATAAGCGTCGGGGGGGTCACCCCCGCCGACAGCCCCACATCGACCCCCGTCGCGGGCAGCCACCGCGCGTCGAAGGCGCTCCGACCCCCGTCGCGGCGCGACGACGAGGCGAGGTTGACCCCCGTCGAGGGGGTACCCCCCCACGCTTATTAAGAAATCCAGAAGACCCCCATCAACCATCGACTCCTCTGAATCGATGGGAGGTGGCGGTAGGGTTCGGATTTCGCCCCGTGTTCGACGAACTCCGAACCCTACCCCCGCAGCCCATCAAGCTATCTAGATCGTTCGTTGGCGAGGGTAGGGCTTGGATTTCGCTGCTGGTGTCGGGCACCGGGGCCAACAATAGGGACGGG
Organism: Prorocentrum cordatum; assembly: GCA_963575745.1. Taxonomy (NCBI): domain Eukaryota; class Dinophyceae; order Prorocentrales; family Prorocentraceae; genus Prorocentrum; species Prorocentrum cordatum. The sequence continues at coordinate 30,428 of CAUYUJ010017089.1, forward strand.
CGAAAGGGGGGGATAGCAAAGGGGGGGTTGAGAATCAGCTCACGTAGCTGATTTTCCCGGCGCCCCCCGGCGCCGGAGGCGGCTATGTATCGAGGAGTGGGCCCCTCGGCGGGGCCGAAACCAGCTGCGTGCAGCAGATTTCGTAACACCCCCTTTCCCAATCCCCCCCTTTCGTCCGGCCCGGAACAAGGTGGCAACGACCCGCGTCAAGAAGCCCCACCCTGCAGGGGTGATGGGGCCGGAGGCTCTGGGGTCAGGGCGCCGCGGACAAAAACGGTTCAGGGCGCGGAGGTGCTGGTCTGCGACGGCCTCCAAGAGGCACAAGGAGAGAAAACAATGACGACGGACAGCGTGCGCCCTCGATCCTCCGTGTGCTCCTCCTCCACTCCTCCTCTTCCACCTCGTGCTCCTTCACCTCTTCCTCGTTCGTTCGTTCGTTCGACACCCATTAAGCGAACCACAACAAGAGAATTCAATGACGTGTCTTCTGACTTGTGCAATCTTCGCCCTGGTGAGGGCCATGAGATAGCTAAACTACATCACAGCTCATGCTTCGTGCTTTCACGGGAGCTCTCGAGCGCACTGGCTGATGCACCATCCAGCGGTGCCAGCGAGGGGGCACGGCTCTTCTCCTACGTGAATCAAGGCTCATACCATTCCTCCTCCTCCTTTTCCTCCTCCTCCTCCTCATCCTCCTTCTCCTGCTTTTCCTCCTCCACCTCGTGCTCCTGATACTCCTCCTGTTCCTCCTCGGACTCTTCCTCCTCCTCCTCCTCCTCCTCCTCCTCCTCAGCAGGGCCGCCACTAGCGACGGGAAGAGCAACGGGCGAGAGAGAGAGAGAGAAAGAGAAAGAGGGGGCTGCCCGTCCCTTTGCAGGCGGAAAGGAGGCGGATGCATCGAGGGTCCGTGCTCGTCTCCCCACGGGCCTCCGCCCGGTGGCCTTCAGAGGCCCGCAGAGGCCGACCTCCGCGCGAAGAGAGACCCCCGCGGAGGTAGAGGCAGCGCGCGGCAGAGCGGCTGGGGCAGTCGGGCGTCCGAGGTGCCAGAGAGGGCGGGAGGGAGGCCGGCGAGGAGCACGACGAGGAGGGGGCGAGAGACCACGGCGAGGGGGGGGGAGGAGGAGGAGGAGGAGGAGGAGGAGGAGGAGGAGGAGGAGGAGGAGGAGGAGAGAGGAGGAGGAGAGGCGGAGAGGCGGAGAGGCGGAGAGAATGAGAGGGGAGATGAGAGGCGGAGGGCGGAGAGGCGGAGGAGGGGGGGGGAGGAGGGGAGGAGGAGGAGGAGGAGGGGAGGAGGAGGAGGAGGTTTTGGAGGAGGAGGAGGAGGAGTTGGAGCAGAGGTGGAGGAGGAGGGGAGGAGAGGAAGGAGGGGAAAGGAGGAGGAGGAAGGGGAGCAGTAGGAGGGGGAGAGGATGAGGGGGAGGAGGAGGAAGGAGGGAGGAGGAGGAGGAGGAGGAGGAGGAGGGGAGAGGGGAGGAGGAGGAGGAGGGAGGAGGGAGGAGGAGGAGGAGGAGGAGGAGGAGGAGGTTGGAGCGTCTGGGGTGGAGGAGGAGGAGGAGGAGGAGGAGGAGGAGGAGGAGGAGGTTGGAGCGTCTGGGCTGGAGGAGGAGGTGGAGGAGGGAGTAGGAGGAGGTTGGAGCGTCTGGGGTGGAGGAGGAGGAGGAGGAGGAGGAGGAGGAGGAGGAGAAGGAGGGGGGGGACCAGCTCAGGGGGGATGAGCGTCGGCCTGGAAGCGGCGAGGCGATGCGCGTGGCCGACGGGTCGGTGGCGGGCCCCCGAGGGCACGAGCACGCGGTCCTCGTAGCCACCTGGCTCCTGTCGGCTGACCATGGGCGGCCAAATGTCGACGCATCCCTCCCTGACGCTGCCCCCTGGGCGGGTGCGAGTGCGGCGGAGGCGGAGGGCCGCTGTCCTCCTCCTCCGACGGCAGCTCGATGTCCAGGAACGTGTTCTTGACAGTGACCTGTGCTCTCCGTTCTCTCGGCGCCAGCGCCGTCGAGAGCCCCAGACAGGCCGCATCTCGCAATATTCGAGGCGGCCAGGGCCATGACACCGGGGCGGTGGGCGATATCATGGCCCTGGCCAATGAGATCCCCCCTAGTCATGACGCCCATCAGACCCTCCTGAGCCTCGGCTCCTAAACCAGCAGCGCTACTACAGTGTCGCATCGTTTCAGCTACAGGTTCCACATGCACCATTATGATAGTCGGGTCGTGGTGGGGGGTCATCTGCTACGAACACTCCCACCCTGCACATGCACAGCCTGACACCTTTCTTACTCTAGCCGCAATTGGTTCCACGTGAGGTTGTTTCAGGTGCCTGTCGAAAGCTCTAGCTTGTCAGCTGTCGAGCCCACATGCCGAAGCAGCTGCACCATCAGTCTGAGCCTCGATACGAGTAGATGTCCCTCACCGTGCTTCAAGAAGGTTGCTCCGTTGAGCCTGTCTACCTTGAGTTGGTAACCTCATCTCCGCCTGCATCGTTCTTCGCCTGGCTGCTACCAAAGTTCGACCGCCAACATCTTTGCGACTTAACGAGGTGCACCAAACGCAACGGGTGCTGCACATTGGCCGCACCATGTCGACGTAAAACAATGGAAGGAGAGGGCACGCCTCCTCCTGGACCTCTCCCCCTTGCCTCCCTCCCTCCCTCCCTCCCCTCCCCTCCCCCCTGCCCTCCCTCCCATCCTCCCTTCCCCCCTTCCCCCTCCCCTCCTTCTAATTTCCTGGTGGCCCCCGAGCCCAGACGTAACCCGCCGAGGGCCGAGTCGGTCACAAGAGCCGACACTCCGAAGCTCTCGCAGGGCGCAGGATGCAGGGAGGGGCCAAGGCCCTCAAAACGCCGTCCACAAACCTCCGAAGCTCCCCCCCGCCACACACAAACAAACACACACACACACACACCAGCCCTGCGACCACCTCGAACAAACGAAGATGCACATCTACAAGTACTCAATATGAATACTATTCTCCCTCTTCCCCTGATGACGGTTTGAAAGTGTCCGACCCCCCCCGCGTACTGTCTTTTTGCACACAGGTTTCCCAAGAGTTGGGTTTTCGCATGTTTTTTTGTTTAAAAAACTGCTCTAGCTGAGGCGCCGGCCTCATTTTCGGGCCCCGCTCGTTTCGAATCGTGCTCCCGCTGCAGCGCTGGCCTCATTTCCGTGCTTCCGCTCGTTCCGAATCGTGCTCCCGCTGCAGCGCTGGCCTCATTTCCGCGCTTCCGCTCGTTCCGAATCGTGCTCCCGCTGCAGCGCTGGCGTCATTTCCCGTGCCAAGCCACCGCATGCAATGAATGCTAGGTTGATACTACGCTTTGCGGTACTCTTCTACGCCATGCCATGCCGTGCTCTACCATGCATCGCGTGCTCATTTCGGGATCATTGCCCTGCTCGACATCCGACTGTGCAAGTAGAGAGGGGATCTGCGCCATGGTAAGGGATGGGAGGTGGGATAGGATGTCAGATATGACTCGAGCGCACCTAGCTTGACCTCCTCCCCCTCCCCCTCCTGCTCCTGCTCCTGCTCCTGCTCCTGTTCCTGCTCCTGTTCCTGCTCCTGCTCCTGCTCCTCCTCCTCCTCATCCTCCTCCTCCTCATCCTCCTCCTTTTCCTCCTCCTGCTCCTTCTCCTCCTCCTCCTCCTCCTCCTGTTCCTCCTCCTCCTCCTCCTCCTCTACCTCCTGCTCCTCCTGCGCCTCCTCCTCCTCTTCTGCCTCCCCTCCTTTCCCCTCCACCTCCTCCTCCTCCTCCTCCTCCTCCTCCTCCCCTCCTCCTCCTCCTCCTCCACTCCTCTCCTCCTCCCCCTCCTCTCTCTCCCCTCATCCTTCCTCTTCTGCCTCCTCGGTCCCGCCTCGTCCTCGTCCTCGTCCTCGTCCTCGTACTCGTCCTCCTCCTCCTCCTCCTCCTCCTCCTCCTGCTCCTCCTTCCTCCTCCTCCTCCTCTCCTCCTCCGCCCCCTCCTCCTCCCTCTCCTCCTCCTCCTCCTCCTCCTCCTCCTCCTCCTCTCCTCCTCTCATCCTCCTCCTCCCTCCCCCTCCTCCCTCCTCCCTCCTCCCTTCCCCTCCTCCCTCCCCCTCCTCCCTTCCTCATCCTCCCTCCTCCTCCTCCCGCCTCCCTCCCCTCCTCCCTCCTCCATACCTCCTCCTCCTCTCCTCCCTCTTCTATCCTCCCTCCTCATCCTCTCCTCCTGCTCCCTCCTCCTCCTCATCATCCTCCTACTCCTCCTCCTACTCATCCCCTCCTCATCATCGTACCTCGCACTTCCCGCTCCTTTTGTTTTCCTCCTCCTCCTCGACCCTTCTCCTCGACGTTTCTTCTCCTCCACCTCCTACTCCTCCCCCTCCCTTCCCCTCCATCCCTCCTCGTCCTCCTTATTTAGTTCATTATGTCATCCTTTCTTTCGCAAAACCTCCACCTCCGCATCCTCCTCCTCCTCCTCCTCCTCCTCCTCCTCTTCCTCCTCCTCCTCCTCCGCCTCCTCCTCTTCCTTCTCCTCCTCCTCCCTCCCTCTTTCCTTTCTCTGGGGATCTGAGGTTGGAGGATGAAGAGGGCCCCTCTTGGAAGCACCCCCTCTGCGGCCGCGACCGAAGCTTCCGACGTCCAGAGCGACGGCGGGTCCCGTTCCTCGGGCTGCGGCGGGGGGGAGGGGCAGGCGGCCGGCCAGGCCAACAAGGCGGGTCAGTGAGGATGGATGGATGGGAGACAGTCGCGTTCATCCATAGTCCTCATCCGCCTCCTCCTCCTCCTCTTCTGCCTCCTCCTCCTCCACCACCTCCTCCTCCTCCTCCTCCTTCTCCTCTTCTGCCTCCTCGTCCTCGTCCTCGTCCTCGTCCTCGTCCTCGTCCTCGTCCTCGTCCTCCTCCTCCTCCTCCTCCTCCTCCTCCTCCTCCTCCTCCTCTTCACTGAATCCGTGACCCCGGCACCAGACCCATTGTAGGTCTGGCGTCACGCGGGCCAGGCGTATCGGGCCGGAAGCCAATTATGACTGATTAGGGTGCGTGTCCATCCGGGGGAGGGGGGTCGGCACCCAGACGGGGGGCGACATCCCGCCCAGCTGCCCGCGATAGGACACGCACCCCCAACAAGCAGTGCCAAGACAGAACAAACACAAAAATGCAATGCAGGGGCGGCCAGCCAGAGGAAGGAGGGGCGGGTCGGGGGGCGGGTGGGGGCGGGGGCGTCGGAAGTGGTTCTGGGCAGCGCGCTGCTGACGTCGGACAGTCCAGCGCCAAGATGGGCCGCGGGGGCGGCAGCGTCATCGAGCGGCGAGTGGCCAGGCGCAGGGCGGCTCGAGACCTGGATGTTGAGCGGACGTCGCCGCATGGAGGCCAGGACTGTGCTTAAGGGCGGCGGCGCGGGGGCGACGCAAGGAGCTGCTGAGGTAGGCGTGGCGCGCGCCGCCGGCACCTGCACCTAGCAGGCGCTGAGGATCATGTCGGCGTTGCCCACCACCAGCGTGCGCTGGATGCGGCGCCACGCGGTGGCGATTACAGCCGACCTGTCCACGTCGGGCAGGTTCTGGTTGCAAAAGCAAACGAAAGAAACGAGTTCATCCGCAGGCCGCCCTCCCGTTTCCAAGACGGCTGGGACCAGCTCACCTCCCGACGGAGGGTACCGATTTCGCTTGACGCCCGCCGCCTGCGACGCGGCCAGCCCGTCGTTGTTGGATCGTGCCCACCTGCGCTCGCGGTTGTCAGAGTGTGCGCACGTGATAGACCAATCAACATGGATAGGCTGTCCGGCGGCGGCGTCGCTGGTAGCCGCGTCGAGGCGGGCTCCTTCCAGCTCCCCAACGGCAGCGTCCACGCGGTCTCAAGCTGGGACCCGCTTTTCGGTCACCGCCACGTGTCCTGTCGGTGCCGGGGGGGAGAGCGCGTTCCAGTCTCGCAGGCTGTCGTGGCGGTTGTCGCGAGACCCCCCGCAGCCGCATTTCAAGGGGTGCCGGCCCTTCGCGTCCAGGGGCACACCGCATATCGTGCCGTCTCGCTTGCGGCGTTGGCAGGGCGCCGATGGCGTACAGACGTCAGCGCGGAGGCGCTTGCGCAAGCCCAAGTGAAAGTGGGCGTCATGGATGGGCGCGTCCCCCTCCTGGCGTGGGAGGAGCCAACTCCCCGCCGAGGTGCCGCTGCTATCGCGGAGGGCAACCCGGTAGTCCTCGCCCAAGGAGTTCAGCAACTGCGTCCGTCTGCGCGCTGAAGCGCGTTTGCCCCAGTAGCCTTGTAGTTTGGCTCGCGGCTCCGCCAAAGAGCTCCCCCCAATCAATGGGGCATTCTTTCGCACCTTGGGCGTCGAGCTCGGCTGCCGCGCTCCTCGTGTCCCGGGCAACGCGGGGGCACCTCGACAGAAGACCTTCCAAGGAAGTGGCCCCGAGACAAGCGGCGACGCTGGGGAGAACGAATGCCCAGCTGCCCAGGTAGCCGTGTCTCGAGCTGACGGAAAGGCGCAACCCCCGTCGGACAGCCCGAGCTTTGATTGCTCCCGCTGCGAACCGTCAAATGCGAAACCCGCAAATTCTTCGCAGGCGCCCCAGAGGAGGTCGCCCAGCTGCCCCGCCCGCAGCAGGTAGGTAGCGCAGCCCTGCGCTCACGTGCACAAGAGGGTGTGCGCTCCCTCGGCGGACAGCCCATTGCCCCGTAGCTGTCGTCAGTGCTGCAGGAAACGCTGCGTCTTTCCCAAGACTTCGCGTTTGTCGGAAGTGCCGTGGACTGGGGGCCGCCCGTCGTCGCCGCTGACGTCGCGGTCGTACCGCGAAAGAGGGTTTCCGAACACAGTGAGGGCGTCGACCCGGCGCGCCTCTAGTTCCTGCGGCAGCGCGGTCTCTCTGGCTGGCGTCCACGCCTGTGTCTTGTCGCGGTTCAGCGCGAGCACTGCCGCGGTGAGCTCCTCCTCCACGATCTCGCACGCACGGTCCGCCAAGGCAGCTGGCACGACAACGACCACGTCGTCTAGGCACGAGAAGATGCGGGCAGAGGGTGCAGGTGCGTCAGGCGCGCGTCAGCCCAGGACAGGGCGTCTGCTATGCCCATGGCGAAAAATGCCGGGGAGAGGGGGCAGCCTTGGTCGACCCCTGTCTGCGCTCGTACCCCCAGCGCCGCGCCGTCGCGTGGCCATAAAGCGTGAGTGGTCTCGCGGGCCAGCCAAGCACCTGCCACGCCGAGAAAGACTGGGGCACGCCTGGCCACGGCGTCGAAGACGTTCTGGCGTGGGATACTCCAAAGCCCTTATAATGAAGACGAGAGGTCCTTTCAAAGCAGTCCCCTGGGACTGCTTTGAACGCTGCAAGGCAGTCTTCAAAGCAGCCCCCTGGGACTGCTTTGAACGCTTACCTCGCAAGGCGACATGAAGGGCAGCAGCTGCAGGATGATGATGGTGATGGCGATCGACGAGGAAGATGGCGATGACGTCAATGATGATTTGCCAACTTGTCTCGACGAAGCGCTGTCCGCAACTGCGGCCACAAACCTTCTGCTGCAATTGCCCGCATCTGCGGCCGCAAACCTTCTGCTGCACTTGCCCGCAACTGCGGCCATTACCAACGTGTCGTTTCGTAGGTCCAGGGAGCGCGGTCGTTCCACGGCCCCGCGTGGCCCGCGTTCTGCGTCTGGTCGGGCATGCCCGCCCGCATGCGATTAGGAGGCGAACCCTCCGTGGCATTGTCCGCAACTGCGGCGCGATTATCACCCCACCACTTCTGCTCATCAGCGCGCCATCCTGCCCAGCCCGGCCACCCATCAGCGCGCCACCCCGCCCTCCACTCCCTCGCGGGATCCTCCGCCCTCCACGCGCCGCTTCCGCTGGCGCCAGAGGACCCAGCCGCAACTGCGGCATAAGAGGGGGTCGGGGCACGACCAAGAAGCTCAAACCCCCAAACCGGGTGGTGAGATACCAGCGGCGGCTCAGCCTCGGCGGCTCTCCCCGCAACTGCGGTTCCCATGTGGGCAGTATTACTCTGGGCACCCTTTCCCGCAACTGCGGTGTCCTTGTCGCCTCCGTTGTTGCTGCCCTTCTGGCCGCCCTTGCAAGCGCCTTTCTCTTGCTTCCGCTTCATTTCCTTTTTCATTCCTCTCAGCAAGCTTCTCTGGCTGTCTGCGACCCGTGTTGCGGGTGAAAGCCGCCAAGGGGAAGTGCGCTCCGTTTTTTGCCTTGCCGACGGAGCCGTTCCAGATCGCGTCGCCCAGCTTGCCCTGCCTGACTCGGAAGGGGTTGGGCACCCACTCGCCCCGTGCACGGCGCGCCATCTTTTGTTCGAAATCCGCAACTGCGGCCTCGGAGGCGTTAGATGGCATCACGGAGTCACGAAGTTTGTCTGCGGCACAAGCCTTCGGCAAGTAAGTCTGCCGCGTCTTCCCAGGGCCATTCGCGTAATCGAAGGTGTGGAAAGAAGCGCCGGGGGAGTTTGTAAAGAACCCGCCAGGGCCGTCGTGCAGGGCGTCCAGGCCATGCCGAAGCTCGTATCTCCCAGGGCAACTGATGAACAGAATTGCCATGCTGTCTGCCCTGGGCTGGCCGCCTGCTGTCTTCCAGGGGGCCCGCGCAGCGACGCCCACCGTGACTCCGCGACTGCGGCGCCAGGACACGAGCTGGAACATGCACATGTTGAAGTCCCCCATGCAGACTTCGACGTCCCACTTCGCGACGTACTCGGCAAACCACTCGTAGAATTCCTGGAGTTTCTTCGGGCCCCAGTCTTGGTTGGCCAAATTGTGGTGGACGTGCACCGCCATGACGTTGAAAGATTTCCCCAAATGGGGCAACGTTTCGTCCAGTGCGATGCGCGCAAACATCGCCCTCGAGTACTTGTTGTGCCCTTTTGGCGCAGCCACCTCCACAACTGCGGATTTATTCTTCTGCGGCTTATCCTTCTCCTTCTTGTGGAAAAGCCTCATAAAGTCCACGTGGCCAATTTGGCCGCCACTGCGGTCTCTGAGGCCCATGAGGAGGGTCCCCGAAGGCTCCCCGCCCTTGACGCACAAGTACTTGTATCGGGGTCGATTCATGAACTTCTCGTCCGCAACTGCGGCTGTGCTCTCGCGTGCGTCGCCCTCCCCAGGGATTGCCCTGCAGCACTCGTCGTCGCACTCGCAAAGGGCGATACTTTGGGCAGGATTGGCGTGGAGCTGCGCGAACTCGTCTCTGCGTTGCGCAGGCTTCCCTGCGCTCTGTCCGAAGTTGGCCGCGTAGAAGCCGGTGTGCCCCGCTTCGCCTTGCGTTTTCTTTTGCCAAGCCTCGTAAACAGATCTCTCCTTCTCAGACACGCGACTCGTCTCGATGACATGCACCCGCCTCCAGGTCCGCGTCTTCGACAGCACTTTCGGCATGTAGGGCTCGCTGGTTGCCGCAACTGCGGCTTCCGAATCTCCTTGTGGCTCCGCCTCGTCAGCGGAGGCAGCCGAGGACGCGACGGTACCGTCGCCATCTTGCGTCCTTTGGTCGTCGCCATCTTCCGCAACTGCGGCTTCCTCGTCATCTGCCGCAGCTGCGGCTTCGCTATCCTCCACGTGGATGTGCGCAGTGTTAGCGAAGCGAGCTCCGCGCGGCATCGCCTGCGACGCCAATCCCGGATGCGCAGGCGGCCACATGGTCGCTGCGGGCGGCTGCGCGGGCGCCGCGTCGAGCCTCGGTGGCTACCGACGCGCCCAAAAGGAGAATGGGAGTAAATGACAGGAGATGGGAGGAGAGAAGGACACGTTGGAGTCGGATGGCACGAGGAGACAAGGGGAGCTGGGGAGCGGCAGGAGGAGGGCGAGGAAACAATGTTGTCGCATCACCACACACATTGAAACGCACTCGGGGCCACCCGTCCGCAGGGCGCGCAGCGACAAGACCTGTCGAGAGTCCGCAACTGCGGTTTTTGCATTCATTTTGACTCATGATGGTTTCCCCCCAGGTCCGCAACTGCGGCTTGCAGGGGCTATGGCGGGAATCACCAGGGCCATTTGCCCGCCCAGGGTCCTCGCAGTCTCCGAGTGCACGAGCTGCGACAGCGCCGAGCGATTCCCAGAGCCCGCGTCGTTGGCGACTCGCTGCAGCCACCCAGCAAACGTCAACGGCCATTGATCTTTATGCTCCTTGCACATCTGTTCGTCCCAGTTCGTTTTGAACCAACCCCACTCCCCCCTCTGTTCATCCGAGAGGACGCCCTTTCCGCGAGCCAAGCGGTCCAAAGCAGCCATCCTGTTTTGCTTGAATTTAAACTCCTCTGGGCTCCACAGGGCCAGGGCGTGCTTGTTAGCCAGGGCCGCCTCCGCCGCAACTGCGGCCTCCTTCTTCTCCCTCAGAACAACTTCGGCCTCCCGAATCTGTTTCTTGATGTCGTGGAGGGCCTTCGCCCTGTCGTTCGCTTCTGTTGCCGGGCGCCTCTGTTTCGCCGCAACTGCGGCATCGTGGTCTCGCTGGGCAGTCAACGCTCGTAGGAGGTCGTCGTCCTCCCGCGCCAGCTCTCGCAGCCGCTGCTTCTGCTTGTGTTGTTATGCGCGGCAATGTTGCGCCATTTTATCCATGCCCACACTGCGCAGCATACCTTCCACCTCGCGAAGCGTGTCTGCCAGAGACGTCGCCACTTCCACCTGATAGGCCGCATGGGCGCCCACCACCACGCAGTCCATAGGTGCCTGCTTTTCCCGAGACCCATCATCCTCCTAGCCATGCTCCGCCATAGCCTCCTCCCAGTCGGCCTCCTCGCCCTCCTCGTCGCCCTCCTCCTCTCCCTCGGCCTCCTCGCCCTCCTCGTCGCTCTCCTCGTGGCCTGGCTCCAGGCCAAGCACTTCCTCTCCGAGCACGTTCAACGCGGCATCTGAGGCGTTATGCGTTTCGTACTGGTGTATGAGCCGCTGCACGTCATTGTATGACTACTTGAGGCGCCCCTTCCGGCATTCCTCCCTGGCCTCCGCGACTGCGGCATCCACTTTCGCTCGGAGGCCCCCTGCTTCCCAGAGCTGCGCCGCCTCTCGGCAAATCTCCAGATCGCCAGACTTGTCAAAAGGTGCCCGTATGCCGACTTTCCGAAAACCCTGCGCAGCGTTCACGTGCACGCCGCAGCTGCGGCACGTGTTTCCCTAACGCCATCTGCTGCACCAGCGCTTTGGTTTCGAGGGCAATGTGCAAACGTGTCACGTGCTGGTTCAAGTCCGTGTCCACAGGCTGCGCAACTGCGGTCGCCCCTCCGCCATGAATGATCCACGCGTGGCCGTGCTGCCAGCTGAGTCTCCGCACAGCGTCCGCTTTGCGCGGGCCGTGGTCATTGGCCATGAGGATTCTCCACTTGCCCCGCAACTGCGGGTCGTCGGGCCATGCCCGCAAGTGCCGCCGCAGGAACGATATGACGTCGTCTGTGCGGTAGGACCCCTTCTCAGACGTCGCCGCGCTCACCCATTGCGGGAAGCCGCTACTGCGGGCATGAGCGGCCAAGTCCCCAGCGACGACAGTCCCCCCCTTGAACATCAGCTCCGCGGGCGGAGGTCCGCAACTGCGGATGCCCTCCACGTCGCTGGACACCGTCAGGTTGGCGGCCCACCGATTCTTGCTGTCGTCGTGCGCCTCCACGAGCGGAGCAATGCCCCCCTTTCACAGCCATGGTCGGCTTCGAGGCTGAGGAGGACTCTTTGTCGTGAAAAGGCGACTGGTCCCAGTTCAGGATGTGCGGGTCGTGCCCCAAAAGCTCCTCCGCGGCTGCGCGGACCCGCGCTACGTTCAGGATCATTGTCTCGAAGCGCGATTGGAGCAACCACTTGGGGATCTTGCATTTGCGATTCGGCTTCCTCATGCTCAGTCCGTAAGAGCGCCGCCACTTGGTCCACCACCGGGCCCGCAACTGTCGCACTTTCGGTTTGATCCCCCGCTTCATGGCCTCCACGCAGTACTCCGCGACGAGTTGCTTCGCCTTGGTGAGCAGCAAGGATTGGGAGAACCTGGCGACCATTTTGGGCTTCTCTTCCGCGACTGCGGTTCGCTTCGCCGCCGCCTTCCAGTCCACCGAATACCTCATGTGGGACCACCATTCGCATAGAGCGGCCTCCAACCATGGAGCCTTCGTCGGCGCGCCTCGCGTGCCGCGGCCGCGGCGCTGGCCAGTTGCGCCCACTGCGGTCCTTGCATCTTTTTGGCGCCCCCTGTAGAACCACTGCGCAACCGTCTTCCTCTGGCGGGCCAACCCCCAGCCCTTCGGCCACGCGAACCGCCCGCAAAACGACACAAGCGAACTACGTGGCAGAGGGCCAACGCCCAACCAACCGCAACTGCGGGCGCGCTTCTCCAACTCCTGGCACACCAACTGCCTGTCTCGGAGCGTGTGCGGGCATACCTTGCGCTTCTCAGGCTCAGCTGCGGGCTTCGGGCGCGCGCGGGCCAGTGCGTGCGCCCTGATATGTTCCTCCTGCAACGCCTCTGTCATGGACGCAGCCATGGCCAGCAGCGCCCCGTCGTCCTTCACGCCCGTCTGCCATTTCAACGCTTCCATGAAGAGGGGGCTTGGCGCGCCTGGCCCCCCGAGCGCCTCTGTTGGCTTGCCCTCGCCCTCGGCGCCGTCCAGGGCGATGGGCCTGGGAGGGCCGCTGCCCCCGAAACTGCTGTACGCGTTCACAGCCTCGAGGTCGAGTTCCTGCGTGACCACGAACACGTCGTGCAACCGTGGCACGTCCCAGCGGGCTACTCCGAACTCGTAGAATTCTTCCCGCAGCCACCTGCGCGCCTCGGCAGTGAGCGGCTTCTGCAACATCATCGCCATCAGGTCCACGCCGCAGTTTCCATCGCAAACGGTACCAACGATCCACTGGCCTAGAGGCCCGTAGAACTCATTCAACGGGTGCACCCCCTCCTCGCGCGGCGCGCCCACCGCAACTGCGGCCACCCAGTGGCGCACCTCGTGGAGAGGGTGCTCAGGAATTACTGGCCACAGGTCCTGCGCCCCCCACGCCCAAGCCTCCGCGGTCTTGCGGGATCCCCTGTGAAGCACGCACGCCACGCCGTCGACGGCGCATGGCTCAGTGCACGTCGCCAAGGCCCAGGGCGCATAGAAGTCAAGGATGTCCTTGCGGTTTTCGCCTTCCCACATGCACGGTCGACGCTCGAACCGCCAGGCAAACAGCGCGAATGCTGCGTGTCCTATGCAGGAACACTCCGACAGGATTTCCCTCATGAGCGCCATAACTCTGTCAGGCACACTCGCCGCCACTGCGGCCTCCATCTCTGCACCGTCTTCCAGGGGTACTACTGCCTCTGGCGCCAGGGGTGGCGCCGCGACCCGCGGGCGCAAGGCCGCGGCAGTGGGCGCCCCCACTGCGGCTGCTGCCCGTGGGTCTGGGCAGGGGAAGAAAGCGACGTGCGTCTTGGGCCAGCTCTCCTCCAGCGGTCGCGCTGGTGGCATGCGCGCTGCAAGTGGCGCCTGCGTGCCAGCTGTCACCCCTTCAGGAGCCCCACCCGCAACTGCGGGTTCTGCCAGTGGAGGAGGTGCTTCTGCTGCGGGTGCGGTTGACTTCGGCGCAGGATCGCCAGGAGCTGATGGCCCTGCGGGGGCGGCGGTGTCCGATGCAGCTGCCCCTGGTGCTGCGGGAGCCGCAACTGCGGCGGGTGCAGAAGCTGCTGGAGGGAGCGCTGTTGCTGGAGGGGGAAGTGGTGGTACTGCGGGCGATGTCGCAGGGTCTTGAGCTGCTGCTGCCGCTGCGGGGGCATGTGCTGGCGCTGCTGCAGCGGGTGCTCCTGGAGAAAGTGCTGGTGCTGGAATTGCTGCTGTCGCTGCGGGGGCCGCAACTGCGGGCGGTCCAGCTGCGTCTGGCCGCCACGTAGTTGGCCGCAGGTGAAAACTCGGCGGCTCTACGTCGCCGCACTGCGACAACGACCACTTCGCCTTGCACGGAAAATCCGCACAGGCGTGCACCTTTATCTTTTTTGGGGCAATGAGTGCCGCAACTGCGGCTCAGTATGTTCGCGACCCCCGTGGTGCCGTACTTAGTCTTCCTCGGTGGCGCCCCGCTGTCGTAACAGAGCCACTCCACCTCGAAGTGCTCGCCGTCCCCGTGGCCGTGCCATGTTTGGCCCACCGGGGCGTCCATGGGCGTCCGCGTGCCGAGCGGCTCGGGCCTGGCACGCGGCTGCGGGCATGACAGTGAAGGGCAGGAGTGGGTGGGAAAGGAGAAGTCATGGCAAGGGTAATTAGGAGGAGGGGGAAGGAAGGAAGGGGACAAAGGAAAGGTGCAGGGGAATATACATACATTTGTTGAACACCGCGCGCGCGGAAGCCCCACTCATCTCGCGCACAAGTTTTCTATGCATCTCTACGAAGCTCTGCGTCTGCGTGCACCCAGTAAGCACACGGGGGTGTGTTATCGTGAAACACCCCAACTCAAAAAAGACAATGGACTTCTGGCCCTCGGAAAGCCCCCTCAACCCCGCAACAGCGGCGCTGATTGCCTCAGCGCCCGCGCCCCCCTTCAGCCCCGCAACTGCGGCGTCGCCGCAGCTGCGGCCAGTTCGGTTTCGAGCTCAGAGCAGGAGAGACGGGACGACGACGTCGAGGTAGTCCAGGGCCGCCTGCTTCTTTTGCTCGACCGTGATTCTGACCCAGTCGTAGTCGTACGCATTCGCATCCCTCGCTCTCTCCCATTTCTTCTTGGTCAGCTTCTTCACCTCCATCTCGATCGTCTTGCCGCGGTTGGCGCACTCGCGCGTGATGGTGGCCACCAAAGCGCCTTTGAAGTTCCATGCGACGGTGTAACCAGCCCCGCTTCCCTGCGCCACGGGGGACTCGTCCGCGACTGCGACTTCGCCCTTACCATCGTCCGCGACATCGGCTTCGCCCTTATCGCCGCCCGTGATGTCGGGCACCCCGCCGAGGCTCACGTCGTCCATGATCGGCAAAATCAACCACTCAAGGTCTTTAGCGTCGAGCCACAGCGTCCGCCGCTTGAAGCTGGCCACCCGCACGTGGCGAACGTCCTTGTCGTCTGGAAACTTCAACTGGCTCCTGGCGGGCATCTGCACGCAGTGCACAGCGGACGCGTGTCTGTCCAGAGCCTCGCCTCTTGGCAGGCCAGTCTTCGAGGCCTGGTTGGAGCTACGCTCTCCCGCCCTCTGCTTCTTGGTGGGCGTCACAGTCGCGGTCTGCCTCTTCGTGGCGCCCGAAGCAATGACCAAGGCCATCATTGGGTCATCTTCACCGTCTCTCTCATCGTCGCTCTCCTCGTCCGCAACTGCGGCGCCTTCGTGTTTCGCCAGTGTGTCCTTGAGGTCCTGCCAGACCTTGGAAGCCTTCAACGCCCCTGCCGTTGGCTTACCCTTCGCGCACACCTTCAGCGACCATTTCTTCTGCATGTTCACGTGCACGAACGTGATTGCCCCAGGGGCCCCTGCGTCAAGCACCCTGACGTCCTTCTCGGGGACAGGGGTTGTCCGCGGAAGCCCCCCCCCCCCCCCCGGACGCACAAGGCCATCTCCGCCTTCACAGGGCTCCATTCGCTCGAAGAGCCCACGTCCGCAAATTACTGCGGATGACCCTGCCGCAACTGCGGGAAAGCGAGGCCGCGCGGGCAGCGAGGTCGCGTCCGAGGGGGGTGCGCTTTGAGCCAGACGGCGCCTCTACTGAATCTGCGGGGAGGCCCTACATCGATTGTCACGCCCCCATCCGCGCGTGCGCCGCCCTTCCGACTGCGCGCGCCCCCCCGAGGCCCGCCTTTGCGAGAACGTTCAAAGCAGTCCCCTGGGACTGCTTTGAACGTTTGCACTCAGGGGGGTGCTTCGGGCGGCCGCGTGGCCCGAGGACCTGCTGGCTGTTCCCGCGCAAGGGGGGTGGGGGGCGGAACGGGGCGGAGGGAGGCGCCCAGATGGCGCGAGGAGGGCGCTCACGTGCTCGCCGGAAGAGGCGCGACAGCAGTGAGGGCAAACACTTCTTCTGCATGGGACTCAGACCTTCGCTTGTACCTCAGTGCGAGGACGTCAGCAATCCGCGACTGCGGCGACACTTAATGGCCTCCGAAACCAAACAAGGAACTACCACAGCACTCCGCCACTGCGGTCGCAAGCGATATGATTCAGCAGCGAGTGGCGCCTGCACACCCGCCACTACGGTTTCGGAAAACCACCGAATCAAGGAACGAACTCGTAGCGCAACCACCACTGCGGTTTCTTAGAGCGACATCTTGCCTTTATCGTCGATGCCACTCCTCGTCTTCTTCGACGGCGGTTGCCCCGAAGCCTTGCCCTTTGCCCTTTTGTTCGCATCCGTCCTCCACGTTTCCTCGACCGCCTTCTTCTTCTGTGCGGCTTTGGGCCTCGCCTCCCACATGAGTTCTTCTCCTGGCCTGATGTCCGCCGCATTCACCAGCACGGGCAGCTTCGCGGCGACCACTGGCCCGCTTGGTCCTGAAACACACACGGGGTCAGCTCTTTATCCTATAACTCCATGTTGATGCGCGCAACTGCGCTTCCAATACGCTCGTTCCTCTGGTGGAGATCTTGCTGCGTGACTCTGTTGACGGCCCAGAAGAGGTGCATTGTCTCTTGAGCATCCCAGTTCCACGTTCTCAACCGCACATCGCGGTCTGCCACCTCGGCGGGCTTCTTGTCCGCAGGGGGCTTGAAATCTGGCAGCAGGTAGAAGGTCTTGATTGAAGGCGCATCTGGTCCTCCTTTGACCCAGACCTGCACTGGCACCCTCTCGGGGCGCGCGCTCGTGGACAGCAGCTTGGGCGCCTCTGGGGCGCATGGCCACAACTCGATGGAGTGCGCCTCGTGTGCGGCGGTTGCCTGGGCGGTGCGCTTGCCCGCGTCGGCGTCTTGGAGCACGTCCACTCTCGCTTCCGCAACTGCGGACTTGTGGCGCGCCCAAAAGCCCAACAAGACTCGCCTGCAAGAGCAGGCTCCTGTCCTTTCTCCTGCGCTGCCGCTGAACACTTCCATTCGTTGATTGGCAATGGGAAGGATCCGAGGCTCGTGGCCGTAGCGTCCCTGCAGTCCTGTTGGTTCGTGGGTAGGTGCGTATTGGGATCAAAGGAAATGGCCCTCGGCTTCAACTCGTCCTCCCGGGAGGCCGTTGCCTTTCCCGCAACTGCGGGCTTGTCGGCGTCCGTGCGCGGCAACGCGTTAAAATCGAACCAAGCGGGCTTTTCGTTTCCGACAGGCAGCTCTTCCACAGCCTTCGTGAGCTTTTCCGCGTGGTTCTTCGGCTGCAGCAGCCCCGTCGCACCCCTGTAGGCGCGGACGAGCGCATGTCGAAATTCGATGACACTTCGCGCCTTCGCTGGGGTGTCCTTCAGGCACTGCGCGTAGCTGTCCGCGGTCAGTATGCCGACGTTGGCCTTGAACTCCAAAGCCTCGTCCTTTCCCATGTCCTGGAGGGCGGGGCTCAGCGCGTGATAGTACATGCGGAGAACGGCGTTTATGTCCTGCAAGAAATCCAGCGCCTCACTCTTCGTCCAGGCTGCTTCTGGATCAAGGCACCACACGGCGGTGGTCACCCCGCGCTTCTTCGGAGGCGCGTTCCGGTCGCATCGCATGAGAATCGCAATTTTGACCCACGGAACGCGGTCGGGAAGCGCGGCAGCGATCCCAAAGGCACCGAGCCGAAGGGCCCTTCTCTTCGAGTTCACGTACGCCTCGCAGAACTGGAGCAGTAGGTGGATGAACTGCGCTTTCGTGCTCCCGAGCCCAACGACAAACGAACACAATTCAATGAAGTCGGGGTCCTGAACGACACGATCGAGTTCGAGCATCACTGACGTCCTCACGCTTTCAAAGGCCACCTGGTCCGCGACTGCGGCGTCGAGCGCTGCGTCAACAGCCTCGCGCAGGACGCTGAGCGCTGTAACCTCAGTCGCTCGCATCGCAAAGTCCGCCCCCTTATTGAGCGACTGGCTGATGAGGGAAGCGCCAGTGGGCTCCTCGTCCATGATTCTCCAGCTGTGCACTTCCATGAGCATACCCTAATGCGTGAGCTTCTTGGCCACAGCGTCGTATTCCGCCACTGCGGCCGCATTGATGTTGCCATCCTCATCAAGCACGCGCTGCAACCTGGCGCGCTCTTCCTCCGTTAACTCCATGCCCGCGGGGATGGGCCGCCGGGCCCCTGCAACGATTGCCCGCAACACGAGGCACAAGTGGGAATGCGACAACGTGCCATGCGCTATGTCTGCCCCGCTACTGCGGTCGAAGCACGCAGCGAGGTGACCTGTCGCTTTCTTGTGATTCTACTCGGTGTACGTCTCGAAAGATGGATGTTTCGCTTTTTAGTCGGAAACATCTGGACGCACGCGCCCTCGCGGTCGGCTTCAGCATGCGAAAACCCAGACACGATGATTTCCACAGCGAGCTCCCGAAGCCTTTCCTGCTGAGGGTAGTGGCCGCCCCAGTTGTTCAGGTGCGGGGCCAGCAAGACCACGAGAATGCGCACCTTCTTGCTCCCGTCCCCGAATTTCGCCCTAATCGCGGTGGCCGTCTGCAGAATCCCCCGCGATCCGTCCGCCACTGCGGCTCCCACCTTTTCGTTTTGCTCGCCTTTCCCGAGGCTGTCACTCATTGCACCGAGCCGCGCCCACGGCCGACACTTCCGCAACTGCGGAACACGGCCCCAAGTGCGTCGCCTGTGGCACTGGCTGAGGGCGAGGGGCCCAAAGACTTCCTGAGCCCAAAATTCTGCGGCATGTTTCAAAGTCTGGTCTGGTCAGGGTCTGGTCTGGGTCTGGTGGTGGTGGTGATGATGATGATGGTGATGGTGATGATGATGATGATGATGATGGTGATGCTGGTGATGGTGATGATGATGATGATGCTGATGCTCGATCGGAGGTGAGTCGTTCGAGCCCCTCAGTCTGAGGGGCCCGAACGACTCACCTCCGACCACTTCGGAGACCAAACGGTTCACCTCAGACCTCAGCACGAGCAATGGGCCAGAAGTACTAGGACTACTGCTACTAGTTCTTCTACTTCTACTACGACTACTACTACTAGTACTACTAGGACTACACCTACAACTGCCACTACCACTACCACCACCAGTACCACGACCACGACCAGTACATACCACTAACACTCCTACCACTACCATACCACTACCACTACCACTACCACCACCAGTACCCCGACCACTACCAGTACATAATTACCCTGATTACCACCGCCGCCCCCCTCCCCGCGCGCGCCTTTTGCTCTTGTGGGCACCCTGCGCCCGAGGAAGGGCACGCATCCTTTCTCCCTGCGCGCCGTCGCACCGCAACTGCGGGCCCTCCGGCAACGCCAGCCGCAACTGCGGTCTTTCCCACGCCGACACATGCATTCAAGCAGCCAGCAAGCCTCTGACACCGCAACTGCGGGCCCTCCCAACACATCGTTCCGCAGCTGCGGCCATGCGCGCCGAGTCCGCCACGGGCATGCGCGTGCAAAAAGAAGTACGGCGCAAGAAGGAAACGCCCGCAACTGCGGGTCCGCTTACCTCCGCGGTTTCTCCTGGTAGTGCTTCCCTTTCTGGCCGCTTCGCCCGCGCCCTAGGAAGATGATGTTCTGGTGGGCGCCTTCCCGCCAGTGGCCCTGAAAAGTCTTGGGGTAGAGCATATCCTGAACGACCTTGCCGATGGGGGGCGACGCTTGGAGGCCGAGGCGTCGCCGCATTCCGCTACTGCGGTCGCGGCCCTCTCGCCACTGCGGCATGCGCATCGGTAGGGCCCAGCGCCGCGCGATGAGAGACTCGGTAGTGCGAAGCATCCAGTCGGGGAGCCAGAGAGGCTCATGATCCGCGCGCTTCCCTGCGCTGTCGGTCTTGTAGTCCGCAATGCGCACGTCGCTCGGGCCAATGGGGGTCATGTAGTTGGGATGCATGACGCGTGTACCAGATTCGATGCCTCCGAACAGGGCGGGCCACGCGCGGAACGGAACTCCGATCGGGCACTTGTAGCTCGCGCCGCAACTGCGGCAGAAGTCTGAGAACTGCTCTGGCGGGACGTCGAAGAGGCCGCACAGGAAACGAACATCTTGGGCATGGATGGTTTCGACGGCTTCCATCACGAAAGACTCCTCCCAACATGTTTGTTCTGCTTGCGTGATTTTCGGTTGAAGAGGATGGGGAACCGCGTGCCTCGTCATTACGGCGAAACCGAGCTCCGCGGGAGGATTCCTCTCGGAGCCCTTCAAGCGAAACCGTGCGATCGTGAGGGCGTGGGCGGCCCCAACGACGCTTGCCGCAACTGCGGCCTCGCTGACAAAGTGCGGGCGCCACGCAACGAGGCCAGTCTTGCCGAAGGGCTCCGCCATCATCCAGC
Organism: Prorocentrum cordatum; assembly: GCA_963575745.1. Taxonomy (NCBI): domain Eukaryota; class Dinophyceae; order Prorocentrales; family Prorocentraceae; genus Prorocentrum; species Prorocentrum cordatum. The sequence goes on from CAUYUJ010017089.1 coordinate 50,661, forward strand.
AAGGCTCGCCGCTGCTGTTGGGCCCGTTCTTCACCGTGATGGCGTCCACGACGGCGCCGTGGAAAGTCGCATGAAGGGGCGCGGGGTCCGCTGACTGCGGTCCCCCCCGAGGCCGAAGCACCTCGATTTCCCACGCGACGATGGAGGTCCCCGGTTTTGGGGCATCGACAGCGGCGAAGACGTCTTGCTTGGTGGCCGCGGCAGTGATGACCAGCACGTTCACAGTCATGGCGAGGGTGGGCGATACCGGGAGGCCGCCCACTGTCCTGGCGAGCCCCTGGTTCCACGTGGGCGCCGCCCCCATGTACCTGATGCCCTGGGCCCGCTGCTTCGCGCGCGGTGGCTCCTCGGAGTCCCGCAACTGCGGCTCCGACAAAAACTCCGCGCTACCCCGCGACTGCGGTTCCGAAGGAAGCTGCAGGTGAGGCGATGTGGGGGGCGCCACAGGACGAGGCCTCTTCTGCGGGAACCAAGCCTTCGACGCGGCCGCAGGGGCTGCGTCCTCGGGGGCAGTGGCCGAGGCGGCCGTCTCCTTAGAAGCGGCCTCGTCTTCGGGCCCAGGCGAAGACGAAGAGAGAGGTACTCCCGCAACTGCGGTCGGAGCTGCCGCGTCAAACGGACTGAGAGGTATTTGCGCAACTGCGGTCCTGGTGGAAGCTTTGGCAACTGGCGGCCACAGGTCCCGCGCGCGCAACTGCGCTCTAGGAGCTCCGTGCGCGCGGCGCAACTGCGCCCCCCTGCGCCTCGGGGCACTCCGAGACCGCTCGCGCGGCTGCGCCGCGGAGGAACTTGCGCCCGTCGGCGGCGGCCGCCGCCGATCCCTGCTGCAACTCGACGCCGAAGTCGCCTCGCGCGGCGCTCGATCGGGGGAACCGCTACTGCGGCTTTCTCCTCCCCGAAGGCTGCGCGGCGCTCGCTGGGGGGATTCGCCACTGCGGTTTTCCCTCCTTGCAAAGCGCGCTTCCAGGCGGCCCCTCAGCACCGCCAGCATCTCCTCATGGGTGACCTCCAATTGCGGCACGCCGCCGCGAGAAGCGCGCCCCCCCAACGGATGCTCGGACACGGCCGCGGCGAATGAGGAAGAGGGCGACGGGTGCGAAGGCCAGGATTGGCAATTACGAAGAGGACAGCGAGGAGGACGACGGAGGGAACGAGGATAACGAGGGTGGCCTCAAGAACGCAAGCGTGGTAGGACAGGGCTGGGGAGGAGGAGGAGGAGGAGGAGGAGGAGGAGGAGGGGGGCGACGAGGGAGAATCGAGGAGAGACAGAAGACGACAAAGTAGGACCAAAGGGCCTGACATTGACGAAGGGGAATCCAGAAGAGATAATTAATTCGGCGACGACAAGAGTAAGACAAGAAGAGCCGTGGAGTTTTTCTTCGTGACTCTTCGCGCGAGAAGCCGCGCGCCGCAATAGCGTTTCCGCCTGCCGCAACTGCGGACAAGCCCAGATAATTGCTGACTGACTCAAAGGAAGTGAAGCGCGGACGAACCGCCTGCGGAGTTCACTCGCGCGGGCGCCGCAACTGCGGTCGGACGCATGCGGAATGCGAGCGGGGGCGCCGCAACTGCGGACGACGACGCGCGAAGTGAGTGAGAGGATCGCGGTGTCACGAGATCGGTTTCCGCAACTGCGGTTTCAAGCCCTCTCCCACCTCGGTTGTAGCCCAGCTCCGTTGGTTGCGTCGAACCGCCCCGATATTGGCTTGGCGTGCTATCTCTTGTGGCATGAGTACGTGCCACGTCCCGCGCTCTTGCCGAGGCCCGCCCCCGGGGGCTGCACGGGCCCCCAGCGAGGCTCAACCTCATGCAGGCTGAACTTCGGACTGGACCATTCCGGGTGAACGCGAATGCCTGAGCCGTCGTCGCGGATGAGGACGAAATCCCACACGGGCAAGCGGACTGCCTGCGCTTCTCCGTCCACCCCTTTGGCGTGCCTATTGTGGTCGTAACTGCCTGGGCACGTGCGAAACTCGCACCTGACCAATCCGCGACTGCGGTCGTTGTCAGGGCCGCACACGACGAGTTCCATTGTGGCCGCACCCATCTGCGCGACCAGCTGCAGCCAAGACCACGGGACCAGTTCTGCGCGGCCCCACTCCCAGCCCCTGTTGTCCTGCGCCCCTTCCGCGCCCTTTGCGCTTGATAATGCGCGAAATCGGCTCCGCAACTGCGGGGTCAAAAACAGGAAATCGGCTGTTGAAGGGGTCAGCTGGGTTTTCGTACTCTTCGCGGTAGTACTTCAAGGCCGCGTTGTGCTGCTTATAGTTGCCATGCCAGCGCGCCACGTAGGTTTGGAAGTGCTCCAACGTGTACACCCCAGGGCGGCTGGCGTCCGCAACTGCGGCACCTCCTCGCCCTGGGACATGCGCCACTGCGGTTTTCCCCTTGCCCTTCGCGTCGTCTGCCGCTCGCCCTGCGGGGGCGCCCTCTCCTTGGACGTGCGCAACTGCGCCTTGCCATTGGTTTTCGCGGCCGCCTTCCCATCCGCTTCCCAGCTCCAGCGGCCGTCTTCCCAACCGCTCCAGCGGCCCTGCTCCGCGTTCGCCCGCGCCCTCTCCTCCACCGCTGGCGCGGCCCCCCCAACTTCCACTGGCGCCATGAGTTCCGCCGCCACCCTCCTCTCCGCATTGCCAACCTCCGCCGCCGCACTCCCATCCGCGACTGCGGTCAACTCCGTCGCCGTTTCCCCATCCATCCCTTTGCCATGCGCCACTGCGCCAATCTCCGCCTTGCCATCCACCACTGCGGCCATCCCCGCCGCCCCATCCGCCACTGCGGTCGCCCCGCCATCCACGAGCTGCCCCATCGCCGCCTTTGCCCCATGGAGGCCCCGCAACTGCGGCCCTATTTTCTCTGCTTCCTCCAGGGCCGCCGTTTCGCACATATTTGCCAATATGTGCAATTATCTGCCCATCCTGCACAGGCGCGAGCCCGCGCCACCGCCGACGTCGGCGCTGGTTTGAGCCGAACGGCACTGCTTGAGCCGAACGGCACTGGAGGAGGAGGGCGGGAGGGAGAATGCAGTGAGGAGGATCGGGGAGGGGTCGAGAGCTCACCTTTCCAGGGCGCCCCCCCCCCGTGACCGCTTCTTCGCGGCGGGGGGTCGGGGGGCGCGGGTGGTCGGGGGGGGGGGGGGGGGGGGGGGGGGGGGGAGGGGGGGGGGGGGGGGGAGGGGGGGGTGGGGGGGGGGGGGGGGGGGGGTGGGGGGGAGGGGGGGGGGGGGGGGGGGATGGGGGGGGGAAGGGGGGAGGAAGGGTGGGGGGGGGGGGGGGTGTAGGGGCAGGGAAAGGGGGGGTGGTCAGAACCCTCTCCGCCAGAGCTCCCTTCCCCCCCCCCCCCCCCCCCCCCCCCCCCCACCCCCCCCCGCGACCGCTTCCCGCGGCGGGGGGAGGGGGGGGGGGGTTGGGGGGGCGCCCCAGAACCCAGGGAAGGAGACAGAAACGCGCCCCTCCAGGATGCCCCCCCCCCCTCCCCCCCCCCCCGTGACCGCTACTCGAAGCGGGGGGGCGCCCTGGAAGGGCGGCGACGATGGCGGCGACGGCGACGACGGCGACGGCAAATACAAACATCAATACCAATAGCAATCTATGTACGTATATATAGAGATATATACATATATGTATACATACATACATACATACATACATACATACATACATACATACATACATACATACATACATATACATATATACATATATATATATATGTGTATGCGAACACCCCTGAAGGCAGAGGGGAAGAGGGGAACCTTCGATTTTGAAAGCATTACTCTGGATCGCCGCAACTGCGGCTTTGTTGTCCCGCTGGGCCTCCAGAGGCCGAAACTGATGAGAAAAACCTCGCCGATCCTTCCTCGAACCCCTCTCCCCCCCCCTTCTCCTCCACCTCTTCCCCCCCCTGGGCACAGCGTGGCGACGGACAGGAGACATCGGCGCACCTTGCAACAGCGCTCTCCACCTTCTCCTCCTCCTCCTCCTGTTCCTCCCTGCGCTCTTCTGGCCAGAAATCCGCATCGTTCAAAGCAGTCCCAGGGGGCTGCTTTGAACGTTGCCATTCTTCAAAGCAGTCCCCGGGGACTGCTTTGAAACGACCTCGATCGTCCTCATTATAAGGACTTCTGGATTAGTGTTGAACGACTTCTGGATTAGTGTTGAACGCGTTGGGAGCATCAAACAAAACCACGGCGGCAGCGGGCAAGGCCTCGGCAAGCGCGCATGCACTTGTGGACGAGTTCGCAGCCCGCCTTTCTGCTGACTGCGTATTGCCACGGCCCACATGCAGCCTGGATCTCCTCCTGGAAGACCACGCACGCCGCCTTGGCGGCGAGTCGGCGC
>CAUYUJ010017089.1:60000-92500 GCA_963575745.1 Prorocentrum cordatum
ATGCTAGACATGTAGACTTTCCTTTGGGAGGGGGCCTGTGGGCAGCGGGCGCAGGCTGGTCGGTGGTGGCAGCGGCGGCGGCGGCGGCGACGACGGACGACCCTGCTCGACGGCGGCACCGCCGGGGGCGCGCGGTCCAGCGCGGACGGCACGGCGGGGCTGCTGATGAAGCGCGCTTGGTCCAGCTGGGGAGGGAGGGGGGAGGGGAGGGGGGCGTCCAGGGAGGGGGGCGTCCACGAGGGTGGCGACCAGGGCATGGGCCCGAAGCACGTGCGCGGCCCAGACGCGGCCAAGGACATTACTGAAAAATAAAACAAAGAAAAGGGCCCAAATAACATACATAAGCAGCACCCCGCAATTGCGGATAAGAGGGGGCGGGCGCGGGCGACGCGGGCGTCGAGCCGGCGGACCTCGTGACCCTCACGAACGCAAGAGAAGCCTGGAACGAATACCAAAGAAGCCCGCCGCAGGCGCCGAAAATTTTGGGTGGGTCGCGGGGGGGTCGCGGGGTGGGTCGCGGGTGGGTTCGCGGGTGGGGTCGCTGTAGGTCGCGGGTGGGTCGCAGGTGGGTCGCGGGTGGGTCGGGGGGTGGGTCGCGGGCGGATCTCGGGGCCGTTCGCCAGTGGGTCGCGGGTGGGTCGCCGATGCAAAAGAAACCCGCCGCAGGCGGCGAAGTTTCGGCTTGTTCATTGAACGTAGTTTGGGTCGCGTGTGGGTCACGGGCGCTCCACCTCCACCTGGAAGGAATTCAAAAACAGCGCAGGCGCCGAAAATTTTTATTTGTACACTGAGCGCGGTTTGGGTCGCGGGTGGGTCGCAGGTTCTCCATCTGGAACGACCTGGAACGAATGCAAAAGAAACCCGCCGCAGGCGCCGTAAATTTTGGGTGGGTCGCGGGTGGGTCGCGGGTGGGTCGCGGGTGGTCGCGGGTGGGGTCCGGGTGGGTCTCGGGTGGGTCGCGGTGGTGGGTCGCGTTGTGAGGTGGCGGTTGGGCCGCGGCGTGGGGTCGCGGGTGGTCGCGGGGTGGGTCGCGGGTGGGTTGCGGGGTGGGTCGCGGTGGGTCGCGGGTTGTTGGGTCGCAGGTGTGGTCGAGGGTGGGTCGCGGGTGGATCGGGGTGGGTCGCGGGGTGGGTCTTGGGGTGGATGGGTCGCGGGCGGGTCGCGGGGTGGGTCGCGGGTGGGTCTTGGGGTGGGTCGCGGGCGGGTCGCGGGGTGGGTCGCGGGTGGGTCGCGGGTGGGTCGCGGGTGGGTCGCGGGGTGGGTCGCGGATGGGTCGCGGGGTGTGTCGCGGGTTGGGTCGCGGGTGGGTCGCGAGGTGGGTCGCGGGTGGGTCGCGGAGCGGGTCGCGGGTGGGACGGCGACAACAACAAACAACAAACAACAAACAACAAACAACAAACAACAAACAACAAGCAACAAACAACAAACAACAAACACCACACAACAAACAACAAACAGCAAACAACACACAACAAAGCACAACAACAACAACAACAACAACAACAACAACAACAACAACAACAACAAGAATCCGCATCGCGGAATTCCACTTCAGCCACGCACCCAGGGACAGTGAATGACCGCTCGGCTCACCCCCCTCACTCTGATTTACATCGGAGGTAGGGGGGTGAGATCGTAGTGAAACGGAGACCCCCCCCCGGGAAATCGGTTTCGGTTTCGTGTTCGTGTCGTGCGTGCGGGCAAGGCGAAGCTGCGCGTGATCCTCCTGTAGCTAGGCCGAAGTAGGAGCGAAAGTCCGTTCCCGTCCTCCGGTGGCTGGGAGGTCCCAGTTTGACTGGGCGGTGTCCCGGGTGTCCCGGGTGTCCCGGGTGTCAGTAGGAGCGAAAGTCCGTTTCCCGTCCGCCGGTGGCCGCGAGATGTTTTAGTTGGGCCGGGCGGTGTTTTTGGTGTCCCTGGTGTCCCGAGCGTCCCGGCGCTAACGCATGTCGCTAATGTCATACAGTAATTCATGTTGTTCGGCGCCTGCGGCGGGCTTTCTTATCCAATACAGCTTATCTTATCCATCCAATCCATCTTCACCTATCAAACCAATATTATTTTATCTTATCCAACCCATACTGTCCCATCTTATCTTATCCCACCCGATCCAATCCACCCAACCCAATCCATCAATTCATTTGTTTCTGCGCCTGCGGCAGGCCAATCCAACCCATCTTCTCTTCTCATGTACATTTCTTTCAATCCAAAGAGAGAGAGAGAGAGAGAGAGAGAGAGAGAGACAAAGAGAGAGACAGAGAGAAAGAGAGAGAGAGAGAGATGAGATCAAGGTGACAGGCTGGAGGTCAGTCAGGGTGGGCATTTGATCTCAATCCCCCCCAACCTCCTTATCGCCCGCAGGGCGGCATCATGGCCCCAAGCCATGAGACTCCCCCCCCAGTCACCCCCCCCTCTTGAAGAACACCACCGAGAAGGGATGGGGGGAGAGAGGAGGGGCAGGACGACGACAAGCGCCTGAAGGAGCAACGTCCATCCCAGAACAGTGAATACTGCAGATCCAGCACGCAATCCTCCTCCTCCTCCTCCTCCTCCTCCTCCTCCTCCTCCTCCTTCTCCTCCTCCGCTGGATCCTGCAGATCCAGCGCGCGACCGAAGATACGAGGCCCACCAACCCCGCCGCGAGAAAGCCAAAGGAACGTCCGAGCGGCGGCAGCTCCCCGATCAGACCCGACGACAAACTGCAGACACAGCCTGCACTGAAGCCCGCCGCGCTGAGCTAAAAGAAGGAAAAGAACATAAACAGAAACTGTTGGCGCTCCGCGCGGATTTCCTGGATCTGACCTGGACACCGCGCGCCAGGGGCGGCGCCGGAGGCGCCGCCAGGGGGTCCCAGCGCAGATCCAAGAAACCCGCGGGGAGTGCCAACAGTTTACGTAAATGACGTGTTTTCTTATTCGGGTTGCTAGGCAGGGGGGGCAGTTGATGTTGGTCGCCCTTCTTGATCTCAGAGGAATGAAAATCGGGTGTAGCATTCTCAAGGAGCATGGCCAATGCTCGAGCGTACTTGGCTCGTCCTCTCTTTCCTTCTTGCCATGATGGGAACGTATTGCAATCACTCCAGATGGAAGCCCTCACTCGCAGATGGTAGCAATCGCTTGATATGCTACTTCCGAAAACGACCACCCGAACAAAAACGTTAAACCGCATGATGTGTTCGTGCACTCACCTTGGCCATACCCATGCTCTACCGCCCAATACTGATGTACTGGCCTGCTCTTCTCCAATTGCGTACCTGCGCTGCGCTTCTGAGAGCAAACCAAAGTAAACATATCATATGAAGATACATGATGAACAATATCTGTCATTGTGGATATCGAAATGCACGCGCAAGGACTGTACCAAAGTGCCCGCGCCAAACGCGACATCTGTCAATGTGGGCATGCTGTCGGAAGGCAGGCGTTGCCGCCGATGCTCCACAGACACCAGACTCCATCGCGGCCCGCCGGTTGCTTTTGCTTCGAGATGTGTATGGGTGTTGGCGTAGGCTGGTGGTTTATGTGTCCATTTTTCCTGTGAAAATATAATCGACTCGGGTCAAACCAATGCCGTTCGAGCCTCGGCCGCCAAAGACGAACACGCCGCCTGACCTCCTCCGCCCCGACGCCCAAACCCACTCCTCGCTTCACTCATTGCACCCCCTTCCTCCTCCCTCCCCCGCCGTCCCCATCCACCCCTCCCTACCCTTCCCTGCTCCTCCCACGGCCGCCCATCTTCACCTCGTATAAGTGAATGAACGGCAGTAAAATCTCCCCGATCACCTCGAGGGAACTTGGCAGTGAGCAAACTCGTATCCTCTACTGGGCAACCCACGCTGCACGAGGCCACGGGTCCCCGGGGCAGAGTCCGGGGTGCAGCGGACACAAAGAAGAAGAGTCCAGAAGCGGAAGAACCACGGACGAAAAGAACGACGAAGAAGACTAATTAGACGGAAGAGGAAGTGGAGAAGGCAGAAGCAGAAAAGGAAGAAGGTGGCGTAGAGAACGAAGAAAACGAAAGGACTCAAGAAGAGCACGCCGACCCTCATCATATTCGTGACCGCAGCAAGCCATACGTCAAGGACAGACATCCTCCTAACGCTGCTCCTCCAACTCCTCGCCCTTCCTCCCCTGTACCTCCCATCTCTCCTCCCATACTTCTCTCCTCCTCCTCCTCCTCCTCCTCCTCCTCCTCCTGTTCCCTCCTCCTCTCCTCCTCCTCCTCCTCCTTTACGTCCTCCTCCTCCTCCTCCCTGGACCTCCTCCCTTCCTCCAACTCCTCTTCCTCCTCCTACTCCTCCTCCTCCTCCTCCTCCTCCTTCCTCCTTTTCCTGCCTGTTCCTTCCTCCTCCTCCTCCTCCTTCCTAACCTCCTCCTCCTCCTAGTCCTCCTCGTCATCCTCGTCCTCCTCCTCCTCCTCCTCCTCCTCCTCCTGTCCCTCCTCCTCCTCCTCCTCCTCCTCCTCCTCCTCGATCCTTCGATCCTTCGCTCCCTCGATCCTTCGCTCCTTCGACCCTCGAGCCGCCTGCCCGGGCGCGGCGGCGGGGCCGCACGCCGGCCTTGCCCTTGGCGCCCCTGCGTCGCCGGAGCGGCGCGCTGTTGCAGCCGGGCGCCTCTTCGGCAGGCGGTCGCGCGCGCGGGCGCGGGCGCGGGCGGGCGCGGGCGCGGGTCCCCCCCCCTTTGGGGGAAGGGCACAGGTCGGCGGCGAGCGAAGGGGGGGGGGGGGGGGGGATAACTTCGAGGTTCGAACTGCGGGCTTCGACGTTTTCGGGCGTGTTTTCGCAACTCCTGGGCGGGTTGCCGCCCCCGGGATGCGTTCCAGCGGCTGCGCCTCGCCGAGGGCGTTCCGGGAGAGCCTGGATGGTCCCGAACGCACGCCGGAAACCCGAGGTATGACCCGAAAACCACATTCGGTGGCGAGCGAGGGGGGGGAAGTGAGAAGGAGCAAGCCTTCTCAGACGGTTCGAAGATCCCCCGGCCTTGTGAGAAGTGTTCTAATAACTACCTTGCCTGGAGATCCAAAAAACTTCTCAGAAGGCGCTGGGGCTTCTGAGAAGTCCCGCCGCCTTCTGAGAAGGCCGTTTCCTTCTCACTTTCCCCCCTGGCTCGCCGCCGACCAGGGATGGGCCTCGCTGACCGTGCATCGTTGAGCGGAGCGCACGGCGAAGAGAACACAGCTGGGATCAAGTGTCTGTTGCTTTTCTGGGCCTAGAGTCGGGGATAACTGAAAAAAACGCGAGAAACCGCAAGACACGTCCGAGGGCCACATGGACACATGAATGTAGAAGGCATGAGTCGCGAAAAACAAGGCACAAGGGTATCCTTGATTTGGCAGGGTCGACCTAGTAATCAACCTCGACTGTAGGGGTGAGCCGTAGGTAAGAGTCAACGTGGAATAAACTGGCCGAGGGGGAGGAGGCACTAGGCGGAGGTTCCACTGGGCCTCTGGGGAAGGCTGGGGAGAGGAGGAGGGGGGGTGTAGGGAGGGGGGGGGGGGCGGGCGCGGTGCGACGCGGAATAATAAAGTGATCGGGGCGGAAGGGGGGCACTGGCCGGAAAGTTATACTGGGCTGTTGGAGCACGCTGAGGGGAGTTGTGAGGGGGGCGGGCAGGGAGGGGGGGGGGGCGCGCGGTGCGACGCGGAATAAAGTGGTCGGAGCTCTAGACACCCTGTGCAAGAGAATAGTCAGGGCAGAGAGCCACGGGACGGGCGCCCACTGGGGCGCTGGGGACGCGGAGGGGTGGGGGAGGTGGTGTGCGTCGCGACGCGGAACAAAATGCTCGGGGCGGAGGGGACACGGGGCGGAGCACTGGGGCGCTGGGGAAGCGGAGGGGCTCGGGGCAGAGGGCCACGGGGCGGGGGTCCCACTCTGGCGCTGGGGACGCGGGGGAGGGGGAGGTGGTGTGCGTCGCGACGCGGAATACGTTGTTGGGGCGGAGGGCGGCAGGCTCGGGCCGACTGGGGGTGTGGGGACGCGTGGGGGGGAGGGGGGGAGGTGGTTTGTGCGTCGCGACGCGGAAGAAAACCTTCGTGGCGGAGGGGGCTGTGGGCGGGGCTCTATTGGAGCGCTGGGGACGCGGGGGGGCTCGGGGTGACTGGGCTGGGCTCCTCCGGGGGCGCTGGGGACGCAGGGTGGGGGGGGAGGATGGGGGAGTGGAGGTGTGTGTGTGCGTCGCGACGCAGAATAAAATGGTCGGGGCGGAGGGGGCACTGGGCGGGGCTTGGGGCAGAGGCCCACGGGGCGGGGGTCCAACTGGGGCGCTGGGGACGGGGGGAGGAAGGTGGGGGAGGTAGTGTGCGTCGCGACGCGGAATAAAGCGTTCGTGGCGGACGCGGCAGTGGGCGGACCTCTCGCTGGGGCGCTGGGGACGCGGGGGGGGGCTCGGGGCAGAGAGCCACGGCGCGGGGTCCCACTCTGGCGCTGGGGACGCGGGGGGCCGGGAGGTCCCACTGGGACGCTAGGGACGTGGGGGGGGGAGGGAGGTGGCGTGCGCCGCGACGCGGAATACATTGTCGGGGCGGAGGGGGCACGGGGCGGAGCTCCCACTGGGGCGCTGGGGACGCGGGGAGGAAGGGGGGGGATGTGGTGTGCGTCGCGACGCGGAATAAAGCGTTCGTGGCGGAGGGGGCAATGGGCGGGGCCCCCACTGGGGCGCTGGGGGAAGAGGCCAACATCATTGAAACTCTTCGGCTTTGTAGGATCATGGCATTTGCTCAGAATCGGCTTCCCGGCGGCCCAGGGCGGCCCCTGAGGCCACCAGGATGGCCCCAAGAGCGCCCAAGAGGCCACAAAGATGGAACCAAGAGCGCCGAGTAGGCCCCCAAGACGGCCCCGAGAGGGCCCCAAGACGGCCAAGGAGACCTCAAGACACCCATGATCTTTTCCAAGACGGCCCTGAAATGCCCTACAAGGGCCACACGTCGGCCCAGAGAAACCCCCAAGACGGCTTCCGACGGCGTCAGACGGCCCAGGAACACACTCAGACTGCAAAAGAACCTCCCGAGGAGCCTCCGAAGACCCCCCAGAGGCCCACGGAAGCCCGCAAGAGTCCTGCCAGAGGCACGGAAGAAGCTCTCAAGAGGCCCCAAGAGTGCCACGAGTGGCTCCCAAGAGGCCTCCTCCTCCTATTTTCCCTCTCCTGTCTCTCTTTCTCTTGTCCTTTCTCCCCCACGTGTTCCCTGAAGGATTTCCACAACAGCTGGGCGAATCCATAGTCTAGCTTCACCGAGCTCTGGCCGCAACGTTCGGCCACGTATACTTTTCCTAAAGGCAAGGGGCGGCTGTGATTCGCCGTAGGCGTCTTAGATCATAAAGCCACATGTCAAGCAATAAGTGTTGCACTCGGCCCTGCTTCATTTGGACATGATGGAATGCTGTCAAACTCTAGTTGCCGTCCTCCGACGTTTTCGAATGAATTTGAACACACTCTGACATTTCCGCTTGGACCCATCCCGTTTGGACGTTCGCAGGGAGGCTCCAGGGCGAAACTGGAGCTTACCAGGCCAGGCTGAGCCAGCGTCCAGGATAGAACATCGCCCCGACCCCCAGGGATCGAGGATCCTCGCACCCGGGCGTCGAGAGAAATCATGATTGCACTTTTCTCTACGTTTCAAGACTGTGTCAGCCGTTTCCTTGCCCCAGGGCCGCAAAAGAACGGCTCAGGATGAGAAGCCCGCCTGCGGGAAGGGGTCGAGATCCCCCAGGGACTAAGCCACAAAAGAAATGCGACGTCGGAGAATATATACACGTCGTTCATTTCTAATCGTTCTCATTTCTAAATGTGATCGTTTCTAATTGTTCCTGGCCCCCTAGTGGCCAGAAAGAGGCCCAGGATAGAACAATTCGAAGTGAAAGGATCATGGCCCCCTAAAAAATCAAAGAACTTTCGAAGAGTTAGAAAAGAGCAATGTGTACGCGTCGAGCCAGCTTTTGTTCCGTTTCTGATGCCTTTTCGTACCTCTGGGGGGCCTGGGGGGGTCCACCACGAGTGACTGCAGTCGAGTTTGATTGGAGGGGACACGCGAAAGGACCTGAGACCCTTCCGAGGGCCACATTACCCGAGGAATGCGGAGGACACTAGCAACGAAACGCAGGACACGAGGGCACTCTTGACTCGCAGGGGACGAACTACTAATCAAACTTCATTGAATGGGGCGTCGCCTTCTTTCCCTCTATTCGTGCTATCTCTCTTTCTCTTTCTCTCTCTCTCTCTCTTTCCTTGTCGTCCCTATCTCCTCCCCCCTCCCCTCCTGCAACGCAGCCTTAACGCACACTTGTCCTGATCGCATGTTTCTCGTATCAGTCCGTGCCCCGCATGGTGGCCGAACCCTGTTCACAGGAGAACCTAGCATCGAATCGACGAGTCGGATCGGCGAGGATCGGCGGGAATCGGCAGCCGAGTCGGGAAAAGTCGAATCGGCGGAAATCAGCAGGCTAGTAAGTATGCCTCCCGTACGACATCGGAGCCCAGATCGGAAACAAACGTTGAATCGAATCGGAATCGGAAGCCTCTGAAGTCGAATCGAATCGAACAGAATCGGAGGACTCGAAATGAGCCCTGTGTTCTGGACGAGCGCGTTTCACTACTCGCAGAGTAGTCACTGCTCGCAAATGGCCTGGGGATCCGCCGCGGGGGATCTGCGGACAACACATATGACGTCGCGGAGGGGGGGGGCATAGCGGGCATATGATTGACGTGTCCTCGGATACGTCTTCGAGCGGGCACTTCGGGCGTCCTGGGACAGAGGAGACTACGTCCGAAGCGGGTCTTCGGAACGCTTGCGAACTGGCACGCTGCGGGCGGGCGCTGCGCTTCCAGGAGAGGAGGAGGAGGGAGGGGAGTGAGGAGGAGGAGGAAGGAGGAAGGTAGGAGGAGGAGGGGAGGAGGAAGGAGGAGGAGGAGGCGGAGGGGGGAGTGGGGAGGGAGGAGGAGAAGGAGGAGAGGTGGAGGAGATGGAGGAGGAGGATGCACAGCTTGTGGCCACAGCGCTCGGCGAGGTCCGCGGCGGACCCGGACCGACCAGTGGGGCCGCCGGGCCGGCAGCTTGGCGCGCCCCACCGCAGGCGCCCGCCGCGGCGCCGGCCGGGGATTTTTGGAGTTGGCAAGGGGCGCCCTCGAGCGCGGCCGGCCCAGCGAACGCTGGGAGAGGAGGAGGAGGAGGAGGAGGGGAGGAGGAGGAGGAGAGGAGTAGGAAGGAGGGAAGAGGAGGAGGAAGGAGGGGGAGGAGGAGGGGGGGGAGGTAGGCTGTTCTGCTGAGGAGGATGGGGGAGGAGGAGGAGGAGGGGGAGGAGGAGCAGGAGCCGAGAAAGCGAAGATAGCAGGTGGAGGAGGAGGAGGAGGTAAGGAGGAGGAGGAGGGGGGAGGATGGCAGGAGGAGGGAGGTAAGGAACAGGAGGAGGAAGAAGGAGGAGGGGGGAGGGGGGAGGAGGAGAGAGGGAGGAGTCAGGTGGGGAAGGAGGGGAGGGGGAGGAGGAGGAGGAGGGGGAGGAGGAGATGGAGGAGGAGGAAGAGGAGGAGGAGGAGGAGGAGGAGGAGAAATAGGAGGAGGAGGAGGAGGAGGAGGAGGAGGAGGAGGAGGAGGAGCAGGCACCTTCGGACGTCTGCGGACAAAGACCACGTCGAAGCGGGTCTTCGGACGCCTGCGAGCAGGCACGCTGCGAGCAGTGGCACAGCGCTCGACCCGAACATATAGTATGGGACGCACAGAGACATACTAATACTGTATGTCCGCCTTGGGGGCAGGCGTCCGACCCGAACATATAGTATACCCATCTTGTAGTATATCGTTTCTCGAGCGGTGTGGCCAGAAAGCGCCCGCCAGGACGCATATACTACAAGATTTCTCGGTGCGCACGTCGCCCCTGGGGGGGCGACGAACACATAGTATAAGTATGTTGGGGGGATGCCGAGCGGACCCCGGACCGACCAGTGGGGCGGCAGGCCCCCCGCAGGCGCTGCGGCGCTGCCGGGAGTGCTGCAGGGGCGCCCTCGGGCGCCCCCGGCCAGCCCAGCGAACCGCTGGGCGGAAGGAGGAGGGAGGCGGAGGAGGAGGGAAGGAGCAGGAGGAGCCCCCCCCCCCCCCCCCCCCCCCCCGCGGAGGAGGAGGGCTAGGAGGCGGAGGAGGAGGGAGGAGGTAGGGGTGAGGAGGGTTAGGGGGTGAGGGGGAGGAGGAGAGCAGGAGGGAGGAGGGAAGAGAGGAGGAGGAGGAGGAGGAGGAGGAGGAGGAGGAGGAGGAGGAGGAGGAGGAGAGGGAGGAGGGGGAGGGGGGGAGGGGAGGAGGAGGGGGAGGGGGAGGAGGGTAGGAGGAGGAGGAGGAGGAGGAGGGAGGAGGAGGAGGAGGAGCCAGGTGAGGAGCAGGCAGAGGGAGGAGGAGGGAGAAGGATGAAAGGAGGAGGAGAGGAGGAGGATGGGGGAGGAGGGGAGGGGGAGGGGGAGGGGGGAGGAGGAGGGAGGAGAAGGAGGGAGGAGGAGGAGGGGAGCAGCGAGGAGCAGGGAAGGAGGAGGAGGGGGGAGGAGGAGGGAAAGGGAGGAGGAGGAGGGAGGAGGAGGCAGGGGAGGAGGTGGAGGCAGGCGGGAGGAGGAGGGGAGGAGGGAGGGAGGAGGAGGGAGGGAGGAGGAGGGTCTTTTGGGGGGCCGAGGCGCGGTCCGGAGGGAGTGTACCCCTCGGTCGAAAGGAGCAGGCAGAAGCAGGCAGCAGGGAGGCGTTGGGAAGCGGAATGGTTGTCCGCCCGGCCCCCGTACAGGAGGGCGGACAGGGGAAGCCACTGGATCATTGGAGTCGGAGGGCGCTCAAGGTAGATGGGAATCCAGGGAGTCCAAAACTACCTGGTTTCAACGACCGATGAGTAAGGGTAACTCGGGCCTGTCCCCCTACAGGGGGCTTTTGGACGAAAAATAAAAATTGTGTCAAGCAAAGTCAAAAGGTAGTCCCCAGACTATTGTTCTACTCTTTTCGAATCTTCCTCCTGTAGAAAGACAGGCCCGACTTACGGGTAAGTCCGTACGGAGTGCCGGGAGCCCTTCGCCCCTCCCGAGCCTGCGGCCCCACCCTGGCGTCGCACCTCGTGCCTGCGCCAAAGTGAGGCCTTCGGGTCGGGTTGGGGTGGTTTGGCGGGTGGTGATTCCTTGGGCGATCGAAATGTTATCTATGCCCCTGCCCGCGTCCCGACCCCCACGAGGAGCTAGAGCGGGGATACGGTAGGTTCGTGCGGCGTCGGCGCGCGCAAAGATTTTTGACACCGCGTCGATTGTTCAACCTCGAATCGATCGCGGCCCCGATCGTTCAAGGTTGAATTCGGTCGGGTCCAGCGACGTTGCCGCGTCCATCGATGCTTCCGCGTCGCAGAAATCAATCCTGAACGAGAAGGGTGGGCGCTGGGGCTCTTGTGGCTATCTTGGGCGATGCCGCAGCCGTCTTGCGGCGCTAGACCGGAAGGCCTGCGGAGGTGGTCGAGCGCACGTGGCCCTTCCTGGGGCTCCTCCCTCGTCTCCCTCCCCCCCAGGGCCCCTGCATCTCCTCCGGCTCCCAGCGCAGGCTCCCCAGACACCGGGGGCCGAATTTGACACGCAGGGGCGGCGCGCCAAAAAGCTACACTCCGCGGCTCCACTGACGGCAGTGCCTGACTCATCAGGGCAGGCCTTCCGGATTTCCGACGGGGGGGGAGGGTGGGGGGGGCGACTAGCCATGAGCTTAGACAGCACCTTCCTGCCCCAGTCCGTGGGGGGCGGGACCCCTTCTGCTCATCGGTATTCTTCTCCTGATACCTAGACTCCTCATCCGCTGCATCCCTCTCCTCCTCCTCCTGCCCCTCCTCCTTCTCCTCCTACTGCAGCAGGAAGGTGTGCGAGTTGAGCAAAAATCGCGCACTCCCTCCTCCCCCCTTCCCAGCCCCACCCCTCTCCTTTTCTCCTCCCTCTTTCGCTCCGTCACCTACTTCTTTTGGTGTCGCATCTCGTTCCCGTCCTCCTCCTCCTCCTCCTCCTCCTCCTCCTCCTCCTCCTCCTCCTCCTCCGCCACGCCCTCCTCCTTGTAACCCCTTATCCTCCATACTCATCCGCCTCAGCCTCATAACCTCCGTGCGTGTGTTCCGTTGCTACGCATGCCCGTCATCATCACCCTCCCTCCCTCCCTCACTCCCTCTCTCCTTGGTTTCTCCTCTATCCCGCCCTGCTCGCGTCGACCCCTCCCTCCTCCTCCCCCTCCTCCCTCCTCCTCCTCCTCCTCCTCATCATCATCATCATCATCATCATCATCATGATCACCATCACCATCATCATCACCATCATCATCATCATCATCATCATCATCATCAGCAGCAGCAGCATCATCATCATCGTTGTCATCAGCATCAGCATCATCATCAGCAGCACCATCATCATCAGCATCAGCATCAGCATCAGCATCAGCATCATCATCATCAGCATCATCATCATCATCATCATCATCATCATCATCATCATCATCATCATCAGCATCATCATCATCATCATCATTAGCATCATCATGATCAGCATCATTAGCATCATCAGCATAATCGTCGTCAGCAGTATCAGCATCGTCGTCATCGTCATCGTCGTCATAATCAGCATCGTCGTCGTCATCATATCCATCCTCAATATCATCATCAGCATCGCAATCATCATCGTCATCAGCATCATCATCAGCATCATCATCCGCATCATCATCGTCATCCTCGGGATCAGTTTCATCCTCATCATTAGCAGCATCATCAACATCATCAGCATCATCGTCAACACCATCATCACCATCATCAGCAGCATCAGCATCATCAACATCAACGTCAACATCTACATCATCATCATCATCATCATCATCATCATCATCAGCATCATCATCATCATCATCATCATCATCATCATCATCATCATCATCATCATCATCATCATCACCATCATCATCCACCACCCCCTCCTTCCTCTTTGTTGGGCTGTGGTTGGTCTCCCGGATAGTTCGAGGTTTCATGGCGACGCGTCCAGGGCTGCTCCCGTGGATCAGGGCGATGGCATGGGCTGTCGCGAGTGAAGATCCCCCTTCCGATTCAGGATGTGTCATCTTCGGGAACCTCGTCTGTCACGTCGCGGCAGCTATCCGCGTCGAATCCGCGTCGAACCCGTCGAGCTGTCTGCCAAAACCATGTCGAACCCACGTCGACCTCGCTTCGAATGCACGTCGGAGTACCAAAACGCACCGCCATTGAAACGACATGAAAGGCTCCACGAAGATATGCGGTAAGATTCAGCTTCGCTATCTCAGACCCTGCCTGGGGCCTCGACATACAACGTCCCCAGGGGTGCCAGCCGACCAACCAGGTGACCGATCAAGCAGGTTCCTAACACACCCTCCCTATCGCTCGCTCTTCCTCGCTCCCCCCCTTCCCCTTTCATCCCCTCTCTCTCCATCCCTCTCCATGCTCGAACATCTGCCGACCTCCCTCCCGCCAATCAGGCGACGAACTGCTGCACCCTCCCTCACGCTCGCCCCCCTCGCTGCCCCCCTCCCCCCTCCAAACCCCCCCTCTCGATCCCTCCCTGCATCCTCGAGCATCTGCGGACCTTCCCCCAGCCCCCCTCCGCCCCCCCCCCGCCGATCTGGCGGCGAACCGCCGCTGCATCCCCTCTCCCCCCGCGCGCCCTCCCTCGCTCGCTCCCTCTCGCCCTCGCCGGCCCCCATCCCTCGCGCATCCGTCTCCCGCCCTTCCCCGGCCGGGCACCTGGCTCTGGCCCAAGCCTTGTTCTCGCTGTCGGTGCAGTCATCTATATTGTCTGCCGTTGTCGTTCGTTCACCGTTGTCGTTGATCGTGTCGTTACCGATTATCGTGATCGTTGATCGCCATCGTTGATCGCTATCGTTTGTCGCTGGTCGCTGTCGTTGATCGCTTGTCCTCGTTGTCGGAGCAGCAATGCCTCGATGATCGCTATCGCTTACCGTTGTCGTTCATCGCGCCGTCATCGCCTGTCGTGATCGCCACTCGAGGCCTCGCTCCTGCCTCGTGGATTTTTCTGCCGCTCCGCGAACGGGCCGCTCCCGCTCCCATGTCCCCCGGGGCGCCTCTGGCGCCCTTGCCGCCGAGAAGGTCGCCTCTCGGGGGAGGATCCGCGGTCTTGGGGGCCAGGAGGGGCTGGCGGAGACGAGCGGGAAGTGGAGAGCGAAGAGACGAGAGCGACGGGAGGGGGAGGATCCGCGGGCTTGGGGGCCAGGGGGGGCCGGTGGAGACGAGCGGGAAGTGGAGAGCGAAGAGGCGCGAGGGACGGGAGGGGGAGGATCCACGGGCTTGGGGGCCAGGAGGGGCTGGCGGAGACGAGCGGGAGGCGGAGAGCGAAGAGGCGCGAGGGACGGGAGGGGGTGGGGCAGGGTTGGATCGATCGATCGGGCAGGGAGGAGGGGGAGGCGCGAGGGGGGCAGCGAAGGGAGGCACGGCTTGCCGGAGGAACGGGAGCAACGAGGCAAGACGAGAGGGACGCGATGACGCATAATGGAGGGGATGGCGTCATGCTTTACATAAACACCGCTTTCACTTCACAACGCAGCTACCAGAAATCTACACAGCCCGTGCAATGATCATTCCCGATCCGGAACCAGCTTCGATCGAACAGTCCAATCATGCCATCCACTCGTTGATGATATTCACCGCACGTTACGATCTCGTTCCGACGTACGCAGGGCAATGGAAAAAGGGAATGCACCGCAGGTCTCTCTTTCTCTCTCTCTCTCTCTCTCCTTTATCTCGCTCTCTCGCTCTCTCTCTCTCTCTCTCTCTCTCCCTCTCTCTATATCTAGATGTCTACATACGTACTGGGACCACGCGCGCGCTTCGCGCGCGCTTGGGTTCTAGCAAGTCCTAGTTGGCGTCTAGGGTGCCCTGCACTGGGGGGCAGATTGTCACGCGCGTCGCGCCCCCGAAGGAGATCCGCCTGCGGCCCCGGAGGCAGGCTTGGCCAGCGTTCCTCAAGCCCCTGTCGGCGCACCCTCCGCAGGGATCGCGCCTTACAGGGAAATCCACCTACGTCGCCAAAGATAAGGCTCGAATAGTGAGGGAAATCCACCTACGTCCCCAGAGACAAGGCTCGAATAGTGGCGCGCCCCTCACGCGGAACGTGCCCCGCCAATAGCTGGATCTGCGGCATCAGAGTGAAGCTTCATAGCGTCGCCCCGCTCACTTCGGCACACCTCTCACACGGATCGTGGCCCGCAAAGGGTTCCACGGACGGCCCCAGAGACAATGCTCACATCACGTCCTCCCGTCTACGTCAGCACGCTTCTCACACGGTGCGTGGCCCACAGAGATCTCCAACTACGGCCCCAACGGCAGGGCTCCCACCGCGCCCCCCCCCCTGGCCCCTGGCCATTGCGGCACGCCCCATCACGCGGATCGAACCTGCAAGGAGCGCCACCTAAAGGCCCAGAGGCAAGGTTCGTACGACGCTCCCCCGCCCATGTCGGCAGACCCGTCACGCGAACCATGCCCCAGAAGGCGCTCCACCTTTCGCACCAATGGACAACTTCGCATGGCGTCCCCCCGCCCGCTTTTCGGAACATGCCTCGCACGGGTCGTGACTGGAGGACGTCCTCCTGTGGCGTCAGTGGGGGCATTCGCGCGGGGGCATCCGAATTATTCGGCGCACCCGTCACGCGGATCGTGCCCTACAAGAGGTTCAGGAGTTCAGCACACCCGTGCACGCGTGCTCCGCAGCAGCCATCCACCCGCACTGCCACGCGGCGCGCAGCGTATGAAGAGAGACCCGCGCCCGGCGCTGTACATGGCTGCACAGGGATGGGTCCGTCGCCAAACCAATTGCTTGCTTATCTATGGCCTTCGGCCCACACCACAACTGCACCTGAGTTTTGGGCAGGATGATCCTTGGGTACCTATGATTCGGGGTCTCTTGGCATGTTTCTCGGACGCCTCGTGGAGCGAGTGTTGAAGCTTCTTGTGGCCTCTGAGGGGCCATGTGGGACGAGGGCCTTTCGGGGTATCTTCGGGGGCCCTTGGGGGCCTCTTGGGGGCCTGCTGCGGCCTCGGGGGGCAACTCGTGGCGGAGGGCTCGAAACGTCACTTGGAGTTCCCCCTCTTGGACTCCTCTTGGAGCCCTCTTGGGCCGTCTTATTTTTTGTTCAACAACTAGCGCACCGAAGGAAACCTAGATGTTCGCTGGCTGCAGAAGCGGCGCCCGTAAATGGCACGCAACACAGGAAAACGTGGCGCTGTCGAGAAGCCACCTCAGCAGGCCGACCTACTGGCCCGAAGAGCGCTCGGGATCTCACCACGGTCCGAAGAAGCCGTTGGCGTTCGCGAGCACCGAGCCGAAGAAGAGGATGGTGATCGAGATCACGTAGTTGTTCCCGTCCACGCCCCCCAAGCCCACGGGCGGCGGGGGCGTGGTCGTCACCGGCGGGCCGCCGAAAAAATGCATCTCCACGGCGGGAGCACGTTGCACCGTCCGGAGGCCCGCTGAGGCCGGGGACGAGGCGCCGACGAAGGACAGCACGAGGGAGCCCACCGACAGAGCGGCGAGGGCGGCGACAGCGCAAGCGATCAGCAGGGACGCGGAGCGGGCCATTGCGGCAGATACGCGCCGAGCGCGGCACGGGGCTCTGCTTCAAAGAGATCGCCTGGGAGATGCTTCGACCAAAATGGCTACGGAAGAGCCCTCTTGGGCCGTCTTGGGCGCTTCTTGGACCGTCGTGTGGCTCTCGTGGGCCGTCCCGGGGCTCTCTTGGAGGCCTCTTGGGCCGTATTGGGGCGATGTGTAGGGCCTCTTGGGCCGTTTTGGACGTTGTTAAGAACAAAGGGCAAATATGCTAAAAATGCACTCTCCCCCCAGGAAAGGAAACAATTTTGGCCTCCCAGGGCCCTCTCGGGGCAAATCTTGGAGCCTTCGACGTCTTCGGGGCCCCTCAAGTCGTTTTGACACAATATTCGGGCGCCTTCGGCCTTGTCAGGCCTCTCTGGCTGCCTTCTGGTGGCCCCCAGCACTGTTTTGAGCGGGGGAGGAGCCCAGAGGCCCAGGAAGGGGTCCAACACATAGTGGGGGTAGGGCTATCTGGTGGATTGTTTTAGCGTGTTCGGAGCCTTGGGGCTCCATCCTGGTTGTCTGGGGCCATCTTCGGCTTTCCTTGGGCCGTGCAGGAAGTGGCGTTGGACAGCTCGGTACTGTCGTGGCTATCGCGAGGTGAGCGTGTGGGATCTGTGAGCCGTGGTGTTTCTCGCTTGGGGATTGTCTTTTGGGACCCTCGTGTGGCTCGCTTGGGGACGGTCTGGGGCTACATGTAGAAGGCTGCGCAATCAGAATGCCGCCACCGTGCCTGGGTTGTGGCTCTCTTGGGAAGCCTTGTTGGTGAGCGTCTTGGAACCAGTGCGCCTCTGAGGGGACGTTTTGGGGGCCTCTTGGAAGTTACCCTGGGTGTCCCAGGGGCATCTTGGGGGCTTCTTGGGGGGGCCTGCTGGCACTCGGGGGCCCCGTTGGGGCGGAAGGCTCGACATGTGAGTTCGAATCCTCCTGTTGAGCCCCTCTGAGTGCCCTGTCGGGGTTCTCTTGGGTCGTCTTCCGCGCATCGTGGGCCGTCTTCAGCCCTTGTTGAGCAGCTTTGATGCCTCACAAGTTGCCTATGTGACCGTCTTGGGGCGATCTTGAGGAAGCAGTTGGGTCGTGTCACTTAGATGACCTTGATCGTGTTTCAAGAACCTGTCACACTAACATGTGTCCAAAGCCCGACTTCTCATCCTCCTTGCCATCGTCCGTTCCTTCCCTTCTTTCCTGCCTCCATTTCCTCCTCCTCGTCTACCTCGTGCCGTATTCCTCCTCCCTCTCCTCATCCTCCTCATCCTCCGCATCCTCCTCCTCCTCCGACCCCAAGATGGTCCCAGGAGGTCGAGCATGGCTCAAGATAGCCTCCATCTGACCTCCAAGAAGCCTGCAGGCAGCCTCCGAGAGCCCCTAGCCGAGCATGGCTCAATCTAGCTTCCAGGAGGCCTCAAGAAAGCCTTCGATCGCCTCTGGATGGGCTGGTGGGTGCACGCGAAACGTCAAGAGTTCCCCCTCTCCTGAGTTCAAGACAGGAGGGGAGGGCCTTTCCACAATGGCGTGCCCCTTCGTGCAGAGAGCGGCTGGATCGAGCCGAGCCCCGAGTCGAGGACACGTGTCCCGCTCGGGCCCATGCTTTTGCCACGGACTAGAGCCGCGAAAGAGCGAGGCGGGAGGGAGAAGGGAGGAAGGGCGGGAGGGAGAAGGGAGGGAAAGGTGAGAAGGGAGGGAGGCTGGGAGGGAAGGAGGGGGGAGAGGACGAGGAGGGACGAGATTGATAAGGAAGACGCCAAGGATACTCAGAGGGCGAGGAGGAAAGGTGAGGGATGAGGGGGGAGAGGAAGACCTCTCTGCGTCTGCTCACCCTCCTCTTCCTTCTCCACTCCTCCATGTCTTCCCACTTCCCATCACCGCCCGACCTTACACCAATCAGTACCCTTCTCCCTGCTGCCGATCTTGCGCTCCTCCTCCTCCTCCTCCTCCTCCGCCTCCTCCTCATCCTCCGCCTCCTCCTCCTCCCTTTAGCCTCTCCTCCCTTCTCCATCCTCTCATCCCTCCCTCCCTCCTCCATCGTTTCCCCCGTCTCCGCCCCCCCCTCTCTCCCCACCCCTCCGAGCACCCCGTCTCTGTCCCCGCCTCCTCTCTCCCGTCCCCTCCCTTCCGAGACTCCCTCTCCCCGAGCCTCCCTCGCGCTCCCCCCCCCCCCCCGCCTCGCGCGGCGGCGAGGAGGGCGAGGACCTCGCCGCCGCCCCCTCCACCCCGCGGAGGCCCCCCCCCGCCCCCCGGGGGCGGCGGTGCCAGCGGGCGGGTCGCGCGCCTCGGCCGTCGAGACGCCCGGCTCGAACATCAGCTCCTCCAGGGTCATCTCGTGCTCCTGCGGGCAGCCCCCCCTATACCCTTCGCCCCTTCGCTCCTCGCTCCTCGCTCCTCCCCTCCTCCTCCTCCCTCCTCCTCCTCCGCCGCCTCCTCCTCCTCCCCCCTCCTCCTCCTCCTCCTCCCCTCCTCCTCCTCCTCCCCTCCCCCTCCCCCCCGCCACCTCCTGTCCTCCTCCTCCTCCTCCACCTCCTCCTCCTCCTCCTCCTCCTCCTTCTCCTTCTCCTCATCCTCCTCCCCGCGCCTCCTTCCTCCATCGCAACCCTACCTTCCTCATGCTCCCCGCTCGCTGGCTTCCGCCCCAAGCGGCGCAACGACGGGTCGTCGCGGGGGCGCCACCCCTAGACAAAAACGGGTGATGGCCCCGTGCCCTCGTGGGCCAGGAGGAGAAAGAGGACGACGAGGAGGAGGAGGAGGCGGAGGCGGAGGAGGTTGATGAGGCGGAGGAGGCGGAGGAGGAGCAGGAGGAGGCTGGACCAGTTTGCCTTCCCGAGCAGTGTTTGAAAACTGCCCCCGGCGGCCCTTGGAGCCTGGCCCGCGAGCCTGAAGACTTCCCAGACAGAACTCCGGGACCCGTCCCCCTCGGGCCCCCCCTTGCTCAAGAAGGGGCTAGAAGGCGCCAACTGTATACATCTGCGCCGGTCCCAGCCAAGCCCATCATGGATCTTCCTGGCCAGGGCAGGAAGGCGTATACACCGATCTAGACACAGGATCGACCTGGCCAGGATCGGTGTGGGTGTATGGTCGTCCTCCTCCTCCTCCTTCTCCTCCTCCTTCCCCTCCTCTCCTATGCATGCCGTTCGCCACAAGCGCAGAGCGTTCGAGGAGGCGTCAAGAGAAACAGAGAGTGTGCCCTACTCTCCTCGCCTCTGCAAGAAACGCTGGCGTTGAGAATCTGGTCCCGCGAGCAGACGAATATGTATGATACGAACACCTGAGGTGAGCAATATAAGTTTCACTACGCCGACCACGCAGACGTGCTCCATCGTTTTTTTGTTGCGTGGATGTCTGTCAATGCAAATGCTGAAACAGAGAGCGAAAAAACTAAGTGAGTTTCACGTGGATGTTGTTAGCCTTCATTCCCGGCCAAAAAAACAGAAGACATTGATTTCGAAATCTGTAACGAAATTCTCCAGGACACTCCGGGCCCATCCGTTTGTTTTCCGAACGAAATGCGCTCTGCGATGTTTGCGCCATGAAAAGTCAGGGTCAAACTAACCGTCAGAGTCAGAATATACCGAGGCGCCCTATGAGGGTCTCTTGGTCCCGTGCCCTATCACAGGAGGCATCCAGGGACCTCTGGAGGGACCTGCTGAGAGGAGGAGGAGGAGGAGGAGGAGGAGGAGGAGGAGGAGGAAGGAGAGGAGGAGAAGAAAGAGGAAGATGATGGATGAGGAGAAGAAAGAGGAGGATAAGGAGAAGGAGGAGGAAGACAGGGTGGGGGGAGGATGAATAATGATCGAGAAACAGAATCCACAGGACGAAGAGGAAGAGGAACTGTAGGAGGACATGAAGAAGGACCAGGGGGAAAAGGGACAAGGCAGGGAGCATGACGCGACAAACATGCAGGCATGATGGTGTGATGAGCGGTGTTGTTGCTGTTGATGGCGACGACGACGGCGACGACAATCACGATGGTGCTGATGATGCTGGTGGTGGTCATGATGGTGATGAAGGTGATGGTGTTGCTGCTGCTGCTGCTGCTGCTGCTGCTGATGATGATGATGATGATGATGATGATGATGATGATGATGATGATGATGATAATGAATGTCACCATCATCATCATGATGGTGATGGTGATGGTGGTGTCGATGATCATGATGATGTTGTTGTTGATGATGATGATGAGAGGGAGAGAGAGAGAGAGAGAGGAAAACAAAAAATAGAGGCGTTGGAGGACAGCGATGTGGATGAGACTTGGGATCGGGGGGGCGCAAGGGAAGAGGCCTGCCTGCAATACTTGCACCCTTCTGTACCGGGGGGGGGAGCACAACAAGAAAGAAGAGGAGGTGGAGGCGGAGGGGGTACTAGGAGAATGAGGTGAAGGAAGAGGAGGAACGAACGGAGAGAAGGAGGAGGAGGAGGAGAAAGAGGAGGTGGAGGAGGAAGCGAGCGTAAGAGAAATCAATGTCAATTGCCATCTACACGGGTTCGCTGCACTCCATGAGAGTCATGTTGATAGCTCCAGAAAAGCGAATGGATGGGGAGGAGGAGGAGTTAGAGGGGGGAGCAAATGGACAAGGAGGAAGAGCAGGAGGAGGTAGAGGGGGAGGCTTCTGCCTCTCTCTGCAAGGGGGCGCGGTGACGGGGAGGGCGCTTGGAGGGAGGCTGCGCCGAATGCAGGAGAACTGGCCACCAGCTCGAAGCTCGAAGGGGTGCGCTGGACGCGGTGCCAACATACAGGGGCAAGTCAAGGGGGAGGGAGGGGGAACTTGGAGTGGGGTCGATGAGAAGCAACTCGCAGAAACAGAAGCATTTCGAGGTCCTCGCGGACCTCCCAGCTGCTGCCTGGCTCCATACGCCTTGTACATCATTCTTCCCTGTCGTACCCCGAGGCCGGTCGAAAAGGCGGGCCAGGCGTTTCGCATGAGACTACGTTACGATTTGCGATCCGGAAGCCTGGAATGCGCAACCGTTTCACGGATGGAGGGCAAGCAGTCTCCAACGTGTGGCTCTCTCGCCTTAGCGCCGCGCACATTCATGATACACGTTGCATGGGCTTCACAGATCGAGGGCGGGTTGTTTGCACATTGCGGATCTCGCCTCAGCGCCGCGCACACTCTCCTTAAGAAATAGCACGAGCTTCACGGATGGAGGGCGGTCCGTTTTCAAAAAGATGTGGCTCTCGCCTTAGCTCCGCGAACATTCGTCTTCAAACGTGCAAGAGCTTCACGGATAGAGGGCGGTTCCTGTTCGAACTGTCGCTGTCGTCTTAGCGCCGCACACATTCGTCTTGGGAGTTTGCAACAATGTAAAAGACTCTCAAGGCTAACGTTCCAGGACTGGTGTTTTGGCACGATGCCGGAAAGTCAGGGCGCAACAATTACATTGATTCGCGGTGTTAAAATCCGAGGAATTGCGGTCTGGCGCGATTCAGGATCGTCAAGACGCAGCAGTAACAGTGATTCGCGGCGTTGAAGTCCCAGGAGGGGTTTTCTGGCGCAATTCCGCATTTTCAAACGGCTGTCTTGCAAAGAGGCATTTCCCTCAATAAAGATGAACCCTTGAAGGGGCCTGTGAAGAAGGAGCTTGGAGGAAGGGTGTGTTGCAACATCGCTGATGCGATTTGGGGTTTGCAATGGTGGTCCTCCTCCTCCTCGTCCTCCTCCCCCAGCTTCTCCTCCCTCCTCCTCCTCCTCTTCCTTCTCCTCCTCCTCCACCTCCACCTCCACCTCCACCTCCTCCTCCTCCTCCTCCTCCTCCTCCTCCTCCTCCTCCTCTCCTCCTCCTCCTCATTCTCCTCCCTCCTCCTCCTCCTCCTCCTCCTCCTCCTCCTCCTCCTCCTCCTCCTCCTCCTCCTCCTCCTCCTCCTCCTCCTCCTCCTCCCCGCGCGTCGCCGGGCCGCCTCGGCGATGCTGGCGGCCTCGGACTTCCAGCGAACGGGCGCCTCGCCGCCGTCGTCGGGCTCGGCGGTCGTGCCTCTGGGCTCCTGGTCGAAGGCAGCGGGGGGGAGAGGAGAACGGGGCAGGGAGGGGGCGAGGGCTTAGTGGGCCCTGGAAACGACAGGGCCGTTTTGTTACCCGTTCCGTTTTGCCGTTTTTGTCGCCGGTTCCGACGCCGTTTTTTTACCGGTTCCGTCGCCGTTTTTTGACCGGTTCCGGTTCCGTTCCTATCCTGGAGCCGTTTTTTTGCCGGTTCCGGTCGCCATTTTTTTGCCGTTTCCATTTTCAGGGAACACCTTTCTGGAAACAGTGAAAAAAGGCCCTGCCGTTTCCGGGGCCCACAAAGGGCGAGGGGGAAGGGGGTGGGCGGGGGGCGGTCGTCGGAGAGCTGCGCGGCAGGTTCGAATGCGGGACGGAGGAGGGTTCAGGGCTGAAAGAGGTGTGGATGGCATTGTCGTAGAGATGCACTGGGCGAGGTGAAGAATCATCGGTGGGTGTTGAAAGCTATTTGTGCTGGTGTCCAAAAACCTCTTCCCGCCTCCGACACTCCAGCCCGTCTGAGGCGTGCACCAACAATGTGTTGGAGGACATTTGCTCTCAACCCGCAGACCTGGACGAAGAACGGCAAGCGGTGGGCGCGGGCGCGGGCACTCCGTCTCCCGGGGCACGCCGGCCCGAATCGTCATGCGGCGACGCCTGCGTTGCCATGTGGAGAGCCATGTGGGATAATACGGGTTCGCCTCTCCTCTGTTGCCCCCCCTGGTGCGACGCGACGCACGGCTGGTGACATCCGGACGGGGATCACTCCTCAAATGCTCAGAACTTGCAAGCTGAACCCTGGCCGCAGACACCGCCTGCCAACGCGTGCGTTTCAGTGTGTAGCTAAACGTGGGATAGTCCTCGTTCGATCACGCTGGGTGGGCACGCGACTTACCAACCAGCCGACCAACCAAGCAACCAGCAAATCCAACAGCTTGCCAACCAACCGGCCAAACAACCAACAAACCAATCAACCAACCAATCGGGCAAACAACCAACCAACCAATCCGCTCACCAACCAACCAAGCAGACGGCCAACATTTTCAAAGGACTTATCACACGGCGGCCCAGGAGTGAATATCTCAGACAGAAAATCCTTTCTTACCCTGAAACAAATGATGTTGGCCAGCGGGGAGCCCGAACACGAACTTGTTACACTTTGAATGCGCATGCTTTGTGATGCAACCATTCGGTGTTAGCAATGTGGTGCAAGCTATGGCGGCGCAAGCTGTGTGTTGCAAGCTCGTCGGTGCAATATACATGGTGCAATATGCGTGGTGCAAGGTGCGTGATCCAAAACATGTAGTGCATGCGGTGCTGTGAGCTGTGTTGTGCAGTATACGTGGTGCCAGAAATGTGGCGTGATCTATGTGATGCATGCTAGGTGACGCAAGTTATGTCGTGTATGCAACGAGGTGCAAGCTGCACAGTGCACCCGATGTTGTGGAATATACGTGCTTAAATCTACGTAGTGCAAGCTATGGTGTGAAACTTATGTGGTGCAGTCTGCGTGGTGTGAGCAACGCGGCGTAAATTGTGTGCTGCGGCGACGGACGGGAAAAAGGCCGCTGGGCTCGCCGGCGAGGGTTTGACTGGGAAAGATGGGCGGCGACGGACGGGGACGGAACCGCTGGACCCGCAGACGGGCCTGGTTCCGCAGAAGTCAAGCAAGAAGCCCTAAGCGCAAGCACCATGTGGGCAAGAATCAGCCTGAATTCCAAAACGCATTTAACTCTTCGAATCATAACTGTTCCGCGCTCCAGCGTTGCCGCGTGACGAGGAGGTTGGAATTATATGTAGTCGTCCCCCTGCGTTGTCACACGCCGACTAAAATAATATGTGACTGCCCCCCTGCGTTGCCTCGTGGCGGATCGAGCGGATCCGTATGTGTTCGCTCCTCTGTGTTGCCACGCGGTGAGCAGAGTACAATCGCATTAGTTCCGCCCTACGGCAAAGTAGTATGTGTTCCGCCCATGCCCCCTGCGTTGCCATGTGAGGGATCATGATGCGCATATGTTTCGCCCTTCTGTGCTGCCACGTGGCAAGCAAAATGGAACCGTATGGTGTCCGCCCCCCCTGCATCGCCACGTGACGAATCAAGAAAATTGTCGTTTATCAGCCCCTTTCCATTGCAGCGTGACTTGTAGGGTAGATTAGTCTTTGTTTCGCAGGTCTACGCTGCCACATGGCGACTCACATGGAATCGTTGTGTCGCCACCGGGGCCCCTCCGTTGCATCGTGACGACAGACAGGAGCTGGTAGTGGTTTAACCTCCCTGCAATGCCCCGCGGCCGCGGCGGGCGCAGCGGAGTGAATGTGTTGTGTCCGCCATCTTTGCCGTGCGACAGATCTGGTGAACTGGTATGCTTTCCGCTCCTCCGTTGCCACGTGGCGCGCAGCATGGATGTGTCTTTGCTTCGCTACCTTGTGCTACCACGTGGCGGAGATAGTAGAGTAGAGCTATTCCAAGCTCAGGGTTACACGTGTTACATAGGTTTAGGAGTTGCGATGTAGGGAATCATGGCTGCGAATCTGGTGTTTGCCCTAGGTTGGATGTTTTGGAGTAGGGATACGGTGTTCGGTTCAGCGTGTAAGGGTTTGGGAGGGAGGGCGTCTTTTTAGGCTGTGTGCTCAGAAGAAGGGTTCGGCTAGTAGGGATGGGGGTAAGGTTGCAGTGCTGCGGTAAGGGTTTAGGCGGTAGGGATATATTTAATGTCCGACCACCCGACCGACCAACCAACCAACCGATCCACCAACAAACCGACCGAGCAACCAGCCAACCAAACAATCAACCAAACAACAACAAATTAACAAATCAACCACCCAACCAGTCAACTAACCAAACGGCCAACCAAACTACCAACCAATCTTCAACTGGAATAGTTGTTGACACACTGCAAAGAATCCGCCACCGTGCCTGCAGCACGTTGTGAAGTGCCCGAAGGCTCATGCAGGCCTGAGAAGTTCAGAGTTGTAGGGTTCTATAAAAGGTTTCCAAGGATTTCCAGGGCTTTCGAACATTTCAAAGGATTCCCCAGGATTCCCCGGGCGCGTCGCGCGCGTCCTCAGGTAGCGCAGCCGGCCAAACATGTGCCCAAAAAGCGCCCAAGAGGGCCGAAGATACCTCCGAGAAGGCCCAAGAGTGTCCCAATATGCCCAAGATGGCCTCAACACGGCCCCAGAGGCCCCGAAGACGTCCCAAGAGTGTTCCAAGAGACGTCCGAGAGGGCCCCAAGAGGCAAAAATCATTGATGTGCTTGAAAATCTTTGGTCTTCTCGCCTTGTCGGCTTCCCGACGCTCCAAGACGGCTCTCGAAGCCCCCAAGATTGCCCCAAGAGGGCCCCAAGAGGGCCCCAAGACGGCCCAAGAGGGCCCCAAGACGGCCCAAGAGGGCCCCAAGACGGCCCAAGAGACGCCCAAGACGGCCCAAGAGGGCCCACAGGGCCCAAAGATGGGGCCCAGATGGAGAACCCGAATGAACATTTCGAGCCCTCGGGCCCGAGGGGCCCCCAAGAGGCCCCAAGATGCTCTCAAGAGGCCCCAAGAGGCTGCCAAGAGGCTCCCAAGAGGCCCCAAAACTGATTCCAAAAGGCCCCCGAGAGCGCCCCGAAGAGACCCGGAGAAGCATCCCTGAGAACTCTGACCCAAAACCAAGGCACGGTGGCGGGATGGGCCGAAGGCCATTTGATTCGTCGCCCCTGTTGATTGATCACAGGGGTGCCTGGCGTGTTGAGGTAGACCGAGTGACCTCGAAATCCCGAGGGATCTCACCACACGCTCCGTCGCCGCACAGTTGACCCGAGTCCCGAAACCGTGCGGCCACCCCGAATCAATCCCCGCTGGCTCACCACGCGGTGTGGTCGCGCTACGTGTCTGGGGACACCCGCACCTCGGCCGGGGGCTCGCAGCACTGGCACACGCCCCCCTCCCGCGCTGGAGACCAGAGCCGAGCCGACATCGGCTGCTGCACGCAAGAGCAACCCTAGGCAAGAGGAGTGACCTTTGTGGTAGGTCTAGAGGTGGACACCAACACCAACATCGGCGGTGTGCTTCCACTGTGGGAAGGTGCTCCCGATCTCGGCGATGGCGGTAATATTTCGGCGTCCTGGGTGGCCTAGGTACTGCCACCAACACCGAATTCTAGGATCATCCTTCCCCCTGTTGAGGCAAGCCCGTGTGTTGGTGTTGGTGCCCATTTCCAGGCCTCCAACTTTGGTGCGCGGCTGCTGCGGGACGCGGGGAGGCCCAACACCCGAGCGCGGAGGCCGCTGCTATATCGCATCGCTCTCCGCGGTCGGGGGGGCCCCCAGGGGCCCGCACCAGGTCACGTCAGTGAAGGGTCACTTTTGCGTGTAGTCGACGACTGTAGGCCTCGCGGGCGCCGGCCTGGCAAAGGGATCGGCCTCGTGGAGCAGCAGCGGCCGAGAGGGCGGCCCAAGCACCGAGAGGAAGCCTCGGTGCGCCCGCGCCGCACGTGCGGGGGCGCTGGTTTTGGGAGGAGGGAGGCCAGAGGAGGGAGGGGACTCACCTCCGCGGAAGGCACCACCGCGTCGGGGCTCGCCAGACGGGGGCATGGCTCCACGGGGGCACGGGCGGCTCCACATGCCCCCGTTTACTGTGCCCCCGTCTGCGAAGCCCAGGGCCGCCGAAAAAGAGGCATAGCCAAACGTAGACATCGGCGTTCCCCGTGCCCCCGCGCGCTGCGACCCCATCGCCAGCGCCCGGACTGTCCCCAGCGGGGGCCATCCTGGGCCCCACCATGGCATGTATGCCCTCCTGGCCGAGGCCAGACATTGAGCAGGGACCGACCGTCTCGGCATTACTATAGGCCAGAACCCAAACATGTTGTCTAAGAACAAAAACGATGCTCTTATAACATAAACCCGATGTGTTAAAACGAGGCAGTCCCAGCCACAAATGTTCTGAGAGCATTTCGCGCGAACCACACAAGGTTCCTAGCACACTGTCTGGTAGGCCTATAGGCACGCCAGGACGCTCCGCCACTGCTCGAAGAAAGGTCCATGCACCATCCCTGGGGCCCGGGGTGGCCCTGGCCAGGCCCTGGGGCGCCCTCGTGGGGGGCCTGCAGAGGCCCCCTGGCGACCGCAGGCGGCAGCCACGGCGGCGGCGAGGCCGAGCGGCCACGACGCCGCCGGAGGACTGGCGCCCGAGGGCGCCGGGGAGCGCGGGCAAGTCGCCCGAGGCGGGAGACGACGAAGACGACGCCGACGACGACGACGAAGACGAACACGGGCACCAGGGCCTAGCCGACACTGAAACGCTAGAAGTATGAAAAGATATGTTGGGCGTGCCCAGCAGCAAAAGACAGACACACGAGGATTATAGTAAAGATGCTTGGAGCCTGGTGAATTCGGCCATCTGTAGGTACACCCAACTGTCTCCCCACCCCCCCTTTCTACGTTTTTCCTTCGAACAATCCATGTCCTTGATGCGCCAGTCCAGCCAAGCCGCTGACGACGCCTGCCAATCCTCAAGGTTCTTGGTGTGGTGTTTCCACAGCGGGCTCTCGAAATACTGATAGAACTGCTTTCCCAACGCCATACATGCAACTTTCGCTGGTGGCCCTGGGAGCCGATGAGCTCTTTGAAATGGGAGAGATATTCATAATTCTTTTATTGGCAAGCCTTGAAAATGATACGCTGCTTATCATAGTGTTCCATACGCATAATGTGACCAGCCCAAGAATAATTCAGTAAAAGCACATGGTGGTCCCAGGGGATCGAGCCATGTTTCTCCAGGGCCCCACGGATACGTCGGTGAGTTTTCTTCATGTAGCTCTCCAACCCCTCTGGGTCATCCTTGCGGACGCGGACCATGTAACGGAGCATTCTATACTGGGCAGCACGTACATGGGCCATGTGGGCTCTCGCGAGCAGCAACGAACCAAAGCAATGAAAAGCAGCGGCCCTGACAGTACGGTCCAGAAGTGAGATTCTTTTCCCCAAAGGAGCGCGCCTCGCACATAGCGAGGCTTTATTCTTAGCGAAACAGGACCATGCACGTGCAATACCCTTCTGGACGGCCGTGCTCGCACTGCCGTCGAAGGAAAAGTGAGCTCCCAGCATCTTGACCCCCTCCTCCCTGGGCATCCGAGTCAGCCTTCCCTCCGAGAGCGCGATCACGGCAGAGTTGGCGCTATCCGCCGTCGTGATCCAGAAGCACAAATGGTGCTCGATAACTACTTGATAGCGGCGGCGCAGGATATAATGCCAAGCTTCCATCATCTGGGCAAGCATGGCGGGGAAGGTGCACAGACATAATAATTGTCAACAAACAGGAGCAGGCTGAGGCGGTCGATCTTCAGATCCCGTCGACGTCTCTTGTTTTGTTTCATGATCTCTAAATCGTTCGCCTGCAGAGGGTATCCCCAACCCTCCTTAGCACGGCGATCTTCAAACTCGCGGGCAGCATCATCTGCAAAAAGAGAGAACTGGAAAGGTGCCTCTGGGTCGCCTTGCAAAAGAGAGCGGCTACGTGATACTGGCCGCGAGGGTGGGGGTCCTGGGAGGAGCATCTCAGAGACACTTCCTCGAATCTCGCGAAGCCAAGCCGCGGTGATAATCTGTGGCATGCCACGTCGCTGATGATTTCGAATAATGAGGGCGTGGGGACGCGGTCGTAGTCTTAGCGGAAGCCCCCCACCCCCATGTAGAGATGCCCCATGGAACTCCTTCGCTTTCTCCACCAGAAGACGGGTAATAGACACAACTTCGTGGACCTGAAAACCTTTCCTGAAAGCGAACTGGGCCTGGGAGAGGGGCTGGTCGTGGAAATCGATAAGGCCCCCCCCCCCCCCACACACACACACACACACACACACACACACACACACACATCGAGTAAAGTTTGAGAACGCTGGACAGAATCGCAAAAGGTCTGAAATCCGAGACTCTGCAAGCGCCCCAGAAGTTAGCCACCAGGGACACCTGGTGACGTGCAAAGATCTTATCATGCTGCTCGCTCGGGTGGTTCAACAATCTCAAAGTAAAAATCTCGCCGAAAAGATCTAAGAGTCTCATTGCTCGAAACCTGCAGCATCTCGGCTACGACGCAGTCGTCACGAGCGCAAGACCTGCCTGGTTTCATGCGGGCCAGGCAATTACGAACAAGGGCGGCGTCAAATTGGCGTGGGAGGTTCGCGACTGCCTCCCTCGGCCACTGCTGCCAAATCCATTTGGGTAGGGTCTCCTTCGAAGAGTTCTGATCATTGAATAAACCATGGTACAACAATGCCACCTCCTCCCTCATCTCCTCCACCTGCGTGATAAGTTCCCCCTTCTCCGTCTTCAGCGTTTTAACCTTCCCTCCTTTAAAGCTTCTCTCAGCCCGGCCCCGTTTGAGTAAGTATTCGTGTCTAAGGTGATGGTTCTCAGCCTGAAGTTTATGTTGAAGTTCGACCAGACGGATGCCCAGAACGTGTCGGATGCTGGGGTCCTGTTCCGCATCTCGCGCCTGCCCAGTCGCCGTCGCGGGGGCCCTGGCTTTTCTTCTTTCCACAGCTCCTTCGGGGTCCGCGGGGGTCCTTGGCTTTTCTTCTTGATACAGCTAGCGGCCACGTCGGCGACCGCGGAGGTAAACTCTCCCAGGGAAGGAACCAGCTGACCCGAGTCGTTTTTTTTTTTCAAACCAGTTCCGGGAGAGGTCGAGGATGGGTTTCCTCCTTCCAGTGCGAGTCGATCGACGACATGGTTGCCCAAGACGCCCGAGTGGCCGCGGACCCAGGAGAGCATGATCCTGAACGCGCGGAAAACCTTCTCCCAGACGAAACGGAGCAGGGAGGTGAGGACGAGGTTGTGCTAGGGGTGGAAAGTATTCTCCAGGGCGCCAATCACGCACATGGAATCAAAGACGACCTCGACCACGGAGCCTGCGGCGATGAGGTGGTGTCCTGAGGGTGCAATGGATCCTAGGAGCCACAAACCTGTTTCGATTGCCTCTGACAGCTCGGCGGTGTTATGTGTACAACGGATGGCACCTAAGGAACCTTGGGAGGTGGGGTCGGTGTGTACTGGGCCGCAGGCTACGAAGACGGGGGCGCAATTGATGCCAGGAGATTTCGGGGACTTCGAATTCGGGGCCAGGCCAGGGGGTCCATGAAGACCGCGAAACCCCAGCCGCACGTAGACTTAGTC
Organism: Prorocentrum cordatum; assembly: GCA_963575745.1. Lineage (NCBI taxonomy): Eukaryota > Dinophyceae > Prorocentrales > Prorocentraceae > Prorocentrum > Prorocentrum cordatum. Next base: position 90,710 of record CAUYUJ010017089.1, read on the forward strand.
TTAGTGCGTTTCTTAAAGTGCCCGTCGCTGAAGATTCTGAAACTGACCTGAGCAGGCGAGATGTCGGTTCTCAACCTGCCCGAAATGTCAAAACGGTCCTCCAGCTGGGCCCCAAAAGTGTGGTCTAGCAGCTGCCAGCCCACGGGTTTAGTCGTGAAGCGGTGCTTGCAGGCAGGAGTGAAGACAATTTGAGGCCGGCGCTCTGCAAAAAAAGCGAAGCACCACTGGGGAGTATCCCGACTTCACCGCCCACGACTCCCTCACCTGGGCACTGTAGCTGGCGACGGGGAAGGAGCTGCAGACCATTGCGAAGTCGATCTGTCTGGGATCGAAGCGTCCGTCATAGAAACATGTCGCGGTACCCGTGGCTGGCTTGCTCCAGGTGTTCGCCGCAATCAAATCGTTCGTGACCATGAACTCATGTAGGTAGTCTGTCTTCCACGAGCGAACTCCAGAGGTATGCGGGCCCACAGCCCGAGTCGGGTATCTTTTCTTTCCAAATGAGGCATTTGCATCTACACAAAGAATAGGTCTGAAACCAGAAGGCGTCGTGTTAACCAACTGCTCACACTCTTGAAAATCTTGGGCGTAGAGGGTATGGTTGTGGGAGTCAGGGTCGAGATGTGCACATGCAACCCAAAGCTTTCCCCGAGCTGTGTGGACTCCAAGTGCTAGGCAGGAGGATATGAACAGTGGCTCCCCAACGATGCAAGCCGTGAGTGTCTTTTGCACTACGATACAGGGCCTCCTTTTTCCGCCTGCCGCTGGGAGGCCCCAGGATTACTGCATGGCCGGCTATCTCAGGATGGATAAGGTCGGTCTCCGTGAATTCTTGAAAACAAATCACGCCCCAGAAGAACTCGCGCTCAAGTTGATCCAGCACCCCTGCGACACCCTTCATCGGAACTCCGCGACAGTTCCAAGAGATGATGACGGTGTCGTCGCTGGTATGAACGCGTCCCTCCGTAGATAGTCAAGACCTGCGAGGAGGGTCGTTTATCTCGTCTAGCTTGGAGGCCAGGTCGACTTGCACCCCCATGCTGTTGAGCCAGGCCTGTCCCCCCTCCGCCAGGCGAAGTAAGTATGATGGGTGCGCCCTCGTAAGCAGGCGGATCGGCCCCCTCGGCTGGACCTCCTGCGGTAGGTGCTTGCGTAGGCAGACGACGGGGCCCATGTCCTTCTGGGCGTCCAGCGACATCGTCAGCAGCTGCACGTCGTCAGTAGGCCACTTAGTCATGAAGGCGCTCTTGATCAGGTCCTTCGCGTGGGCCCCACGACTGAAACAGACGATCTCGACCGTATACTTGTCAATGCTGTGCCAGAGCTTCCGCTTGGCACCGTCGATCGGGTCCGCCTCGCGGCCCCTCTCTGTCAGGGTGCTAGCGAACTTCTTCCCCTTCATGGAAACTAAGCACTTCCACATGAAATCTTCGTTGCTAAACTCAACCTTCACTCTGTCCGTGTACGAGCCCGTTGGATATACTTTGGCGACGCCCTCGATGTGAGCGGGTCGTAGTACTTCACGCATCTCACTCGCCAGTTCCGCCCCTTCTGAGTAGATCCAGCCGCCGACGCAGAGAGTCTTTCTCAAACCCATCGGCATCCTGGCGGGAGGTGCCATCGTGGAAGCCTCTGAGGCTCCACTTCCCACCGAGGCCACTGAGGCGGCTGAGGTGGTAGTACGAGCAGCACTGGCCCCAGACTCCACGACGGCCATCCTCGTCTTCAGGCTGGCGAGGTCTCCCTTCAGCGTGGCAACCGCCCTGTCAGTATTAGATACTTTACGATTGA
>CAUYUJ010017089.1:95000-177500 GCA_963575745.1 Prorocentrum cordatum
GAGGAGGAGGAGGAGGGAGGAGGAGAGGAGGAGGAGGAGGAGGCGGGAGGAGGAGGAGGAGCAGGAGGAGCAGGAGGGGGAGGAGGAGGAGAGGAGGAGGATCTCGCAGCAGGAGGAGGAGGAGGCGGATCTGAGGTCCGGGTTCGGGGTTCGGGGGTTCACCCCCCCCAAAAAAAAAGTAGAAACAACAAAACACGTTATGTGTGTTCTTTGTTCTATTATATATATATATATATATATATATATATATTAAAAAAATAAAAACGGTTTAAATGAAACAAAAAACGGTCGACACAAAAAAAACAACACCAGACAACAAACAAAAAACAATCATCAACAACAAACAACAAACAACAAACAACAAACAACAAACAACAAACAACAAACAACAAACAACAAACAACAAACAACAAACAACAAACAACAAACAACAAACAACAAACAACAAACAACAAACAACAACAACAACAACAACAACAACAACAACAACAACAACAACAACAACAACAACAACACACAACAAACGACAACAAAAAACAACACACAAACAACAACATACAGCATGTTGTGTTTTGTTGATTTTCCCCACATCCTGAGTGGGGTTCTTGTTTTCTCTGCATACCCTCCGCGCAGGGTCTCTCGTCCTCCTCCCTCTCCTCTGCTCCTCTTTGCTTCCTCCTCCGCATCATCATCACCATCATCATCACTCCCCACTCATCATCATCATCACCATTAGCATCACCATCACCATCCCACGATCACTCACCATCATCGGCATCGAACGATCATCATCATCATCATCATCATCATCATCATCATCATCATCATCATCATCATCATCATCATCATCATCATCATCATCATTACTCGCTGACTTGAGGCCTGAATGTGGAGGAAGTATCAGGCGGGAGCCTCGTCTGTGAGTGAATTGTCAAAAGTCTCAGGCGGGAGCCCCCTCCCTATGGGGCCCGCAGATCACGTTACTAATCCGAGCGGGTCATCGGATTCCTGTAACTGTCGTCACTGTTGGGCTCCTCAGGTCTGAATTTGGTAGAAGTTTCAAGCGGGAGCCTCGTCTGTGAGTGAATTGCGAGGAAGTCTCAGGCGGGAGCCCCGTCCCTATGGGGCCCGCAAACCATGTTACTAATCCGAGCGGGTCATCGGATTGTTGTAAATGTCGTCACTTTTGGGCTCCTCAGGTCTGAATTTGGAGGAAGTATCACGCGGGAGCCTCGTTTGTCAGCGAATTGCGAGCAAGTCTCAAGCGGGAACCCCCTCGCTATGGGGCCCGCAGATCATGTTACTAATCCGAGCGGGTCATCGGATTCCTGTAACTGTCGTCACTTTTGGGCTCCTCAGGTCTGAATTTGGAAGAAATATCAGGCGGGAGCTTCGTTTATCACTGAATTGCGAGGACGCGTCAGGCGGGAGCCCCCCCCTATGGGGCCCGCAGATCATGTTACTAATCCGAGCGGGTCATCGGATTCCTATAGCTGTCGTCACTTTTGGGCTCCTCAGGTCTGAATTTGGAGGAAGTATCAAGCGGGAGCCTCGTTTGTCAGCGAATTGCGAGCAAGTCTCAAGCGGGAACCCCCTCGCTATGGGGCCCGCAGATCATGTTACTAATCCGAGCGGGTCATCGGATTCCTGTAACTGTCGTCACTTTTGGGCTCCTCAGGTCTGAATTTGGAAGAAGTATCAAGCGGGACCCTCGTCTGTGAGTGAATTGTGAGGACGCGTCAGGCGGGAGCCCCCTCCCCATGGGGCCCGCAGATCATGTTACTAATCCGAGCGGGTCATCGGATTCCTGTAACTGTCGTCACGCTTGGGCTCCTCAGGTCTGAATTTGGAGGAAGTATCAAGCGGGAGCCTCGTCTGTGAGTGAATTGCGAGGAAGTCTCAGGCGGGAGCCCCCTCCCTATGGACCCGCAGATCATGTTACTAATCCGAGCGGGTCATCGGATTTTTGTAACTGTCGTCACTTTGGGGCTCCCCAGGTTTGAGTTTGGAAGAAGTATCAAGCGGGACCCTCGTCTGTGAGTGAATTGTGAGGACGCGTCAGGCGGGAGCCTTCCTATGAGTCCCGCAGCTCACGTGGCTCCTCCGGGTCATCCTCCGGCGCGCGCTTCCTCTGGGTCGTCCTCTGGCGCGTATCGGCTGGGACGCACGTCGTGCGCCTCCTCTGGGTCGTGTTCCGCACGAGAACGAGGAGGAGGAGGATTGCCAGGAAAAGGAGGAGGGATGATGCAGGACGAGACAGGAAAGCAGGAAGAGGAAGAGGCTGAGGGGAGGAAGGACGAGGAGGAAAAGGAGGAGGAGGAATGCCCGAGGAGGCCCCAGTAGGTCCCGGAAGGCCCAGAAGGCTCCAGGAGGCCCCAAGAGGCCCCAGGAGGCCCCAGGAGGGGGCAGGAGGCCTAAGGAGGAGGCAGGAGGAGGAGGAGGAGGAGGAGGAGGAGGAGGAGGAGGAGGAGGAGGAGGAGGAGGAGGAGGAGGAGGAGGGGGGGAGGAGGGGGGAGGAATATGGAAACGAGGAGGAGGAGGAGGAGGAGGAGGAAGCGGATGAGGGAGAGGGAGAGGAGGAGGACAGGGGATGAGGAGGAGGAGGAGGAGGAGGAGAGAGGAGGAGGAGGCAGGAGGCAGGAGGGGCAGGGGGAATGGGGGGGAGGAAGCATAACGAGGGGGAGGGGGAGGAGGTGGAGGAGGCAAGAAGAGGAGGAAGAGGCAGGGGTTGAGGCAGGAGGAAGAGCAGACAGGAGGAGAACGAGGAGGCAGGAGTAGGTGGGAGAAGGGAAGGGGCAGGAGGATACCCCCATGCAAGCTCAAGAGATTCTCATGTGGGGTCCTTCCGTCGGAGTAAGTTTGTTGTTGTGGTGTTGATGTTGCGCGGGCGCGCCCAGACAACACAAGACAACAACAAACAACACAACACAGCAGAAAACAACAATTATTCACTGCGTGGAGCTCCCCATATGTGCATATACTCGCATGGACCTGTCCGCCGTGAGTGTCTAGGCGCAAGAGCTTTCGAATATTAACGGGCTTCAGTTGTGACGGTCTGGACATTAATCTAACTGCGAATGAATTGGAGTGTGAATGAGCCTCAGCAGTACAAGCGCGTCTCTGTGCATGAGCCTGGGGCCTCCTGGGGCCTCCTGAAACCTACTGGGGCTTCCTGGGGTCTCCAGGAGCCTCTTGGGACCTCCTGGGACCTCCTAGGAAGGTTTCGTGCCCCAGGAGAGGCGCAATCTATAGCAACAGACGTACATAAAACATTGCGGATTAGAGCCACAGGAGAAGGGCAATCTATAGGAACACGCGTAAAACACCAAGGACTCGTGCCCCAGGAGAGGCCCAATACATAGGAACATGAGTAAAACATTTAGGATTGTGTACACAGGAGAAGGACCATCTATAGAAACATACGTAGAACATCAAAGAATCGTGCTCCAGGTGAGGCCCAATCGATAGGAGCATACGTAAAACACATGGGATTGGAGCCACTCCTGTTGCCTTCTGAGGCCTCCTGCTCCTGGGGCCTCTCGGGGCCTCCTGTTGCCTTCCGAGGCCTCCTGGCGCTTCCTGTTGCCTCCTGGGGCCTCCTGTGGTTTCCTGAGGCCTTCTGGAGCTTCCTGGGGCCTCCTGGAGCCTCTTGGGACATCCTGTGGCCTCTTGAGTCTTTCTGTGGCCTCCTGATGCCTCCTGGGACCTCATGTGGTCTCCTGGGGCCTCCTGGAGCCTGTTGGAGCCTCCTGTGGCATCCTGAAAAGAATCTGCGCCCACGAGCCTGGCCACCAAAACAAGCAAACCGATCGAGACATCCTCAAAATCTGGCCCACCTGGGGGGTGAAAATGAGCGCCTCGCTCGAGACATCCTCCAAATCTGCTCCGAAAGCGAAGGATGTTGAGCCCAGAAACAAGCAAACCGCCTGAGACATCCCCACAAAATGGCCGCGAACGAGCCCGTGCAACCACCCCTGGCGGCTCCCCTTAGGGCCACGAGCCTGGCCACTAAAACAAGCAAACCGATCGAGACATCCTCAACATCTGGCCCACCTGGGGGGTGAAAATGAGCGCCTCGCTCGAGACATCCTCCAAATCTGCTCCGAAAGCGAAGGATGTTGAGCCCAGAAACAAGCAAACCGCCTGAGACATCCCCACAAAATGGCCGCGAACGAGCCCGTGCAACCACCCCTGGCGGCTCCCCTTAGGGCCACGAGCCTGGCCACGAAAACAAGCAAACCGATCGAGACATCCTCAAAATCTGGCCCACCTGGGGGGTGAAAATGAGCGCCTCGCTCGAGACATCCTCCAAGTCTGCTCCGAAAGCGAAGGATGTTGGGCCCAGAAACAAGCAAACCGCCTTGAGACATCCCCACAAAATAGCCGCGAACGGGCCCGTGCAAACACCCCTGGCGGCTCCCCTTAGGGGTGCTGAAACCAGCGCCCCGCCTGAGACATCCTCACAATCTGCTCTCCAAGCGAAGTCTGAGTATGACTAATACTGTGTATGAGTAAGTCTGGGTATGAGTGAGTCTGTGTATGAGTACGTCTGGGTGTGAGTAAGTCTGTGTATGAGTAAGTCTGTGTATGAGTATGTCTGAGTGTGAGTAAGTCTGAGTATGAGTAGGTCTGAGTATGAGTAAGTCTGAGTATGAGTAAGTCTGTGTATGAGTAAGTCTGAGTATGAGTAAGTCTGAGTATGAGTAAGTCCAACAGGAGGGGAGGAGGAAAGAGGAGGAGGGAGAGGGAGTAGGAGGCGTCCAAGTAATTATTCACTGCGTGGAGCTCCCCATATGTGCATCTACTCGCATGGACCTGTCCGCCGTGAATGTCTAGGCGCAAGAGCTTTCGAATATTAACGGGCTTCAGTTGTGACGGTCTGGACATCAATCTAACTGCGAATGAATTGGAGTGTGAATGAGCCTCAGTAGTACGAGCGCGTCTCTGTGCATGAGCCTGGGGCCTCCTGGGGCCTCCTGAAACCTACTGGGGCTTCCTGGGGTCTCCAGGAGCCTCTTGGGACCTCCTGGGACCTCCTAGGAAGGTTTCGTGCCCCAGGAGAGGCGCAATCTATAGCAACAGACGTACATAAAACAGTGCGGATTAGAGCCACAGGAGAAGGGCAATCTATAGGAACACGCGTAAAACACCAAGGACTCGTGCCCCAGGAGAGGCCCAATACATAGGAACATGAGTAAAACATTTAGGATTGTGTACACAGGAGAAGGACCATCTATAGAAACATACGTAGAACATCAAAGAATCGTGCTCCAGGTGAGGCCCAATCGATAGGAGCATACGTAACACACATGGGATTGGAGCCACTCCTGTTGCCTTCTGAGGCCTCCTGCTCCTGGGGCCTCTCGGGGCCTCCTGTTGCCTTCCGAGGCCTCCTGGCGCTTCCTGTTGCCTCCTGGGGCCTCCTGTGGTTTCCCGAGGCCTTCTGGAGCTTCCTGGGCCTCCTGGAGCCTCTTGGGACATCCTGTGGCCTCTTGAGTCTTTCTGTGGCCTCCTGATGCCTCCTGGGACCTCATGTGGTCTCCTGGGGCCTCCTGGAGCCTGTTGGGGCCTCCTGTGGCATCCTGGGAAGAATCTGCGCCCACGAGCCTGGCCACCAAAACAAGCAAACCGATCGAGACATCCTCAAAATCTGGCCCACCTGGGGGGTGAAAATGAGCGTTTCGCTCGAGACATCCTCCAAATCTGCTCCGAAAGCGAAGGATGTTGGGCCCAGAAGCCAGCAAACCGCCTGAGACATCCCCACAAAATGGCCGCGAACGAGCCCGTGCAAACACCCCTGGCGGCCCCCCCTAGGGGTGCTGAAATGAGCGCCTCGCTCGAGACATCCTCCAAATCTGCTCCGAAAGCGAAGGATGTTGGGCCCAGAAACAAGCAAACCGCCTGAGACATCCCCACAAAATGGCCGCGAACGAGCCCGTGCAAACACACCTGGCGGCTCCCCTTAGGGGTGCTGAAATGAGCGCCTCGCTCGAGACATCCTCCAAATCTGCTCCGAAAGCGAAGGATGTTGGGCACAGAAACAAGCAAACCGCCTGAGACATCCCCACAAAATGGCCGCGAACGAGCCCGTGCAAACACCCCTGGCGGCTCCCCTTAGGGGTGCTGAAATGAGCGCCTCGCTCGAGACATCCTCCAAATCTGCTCCGAAAGCGAAGGATGTTGGGCACAGAAACAGCAAACCGCCTGAGACATCCCCACAAAATGGCCGCGAACGAGCCCGTGCAACCACCCCTGGCGGCTCCCCTTAGGGGTGCTGAAATGAGCGCCCCGCTCGAGACATCCTCCAAATCTGCTCCGAAAGCGAAGGATGTTGGGCCCAGAAACAAGCAAACCGCCTGAGACATCCCCACAAAATGGCCGCGAACGAGCCCGTGCAAACACCCCTGGCGGCTCCCCTTAGGGGTGCTGAAACCAGCGCCCCGCCTGAGACATCCTCACAATCTGCTCTCCAAGCGTGAGAAAGTCTGTTTATGTGTACGTCTGGGTATGAGTAAGTCTGAGTATGAGTAATACTGTGTATGTGTAAGTCTGGGTATGAGTAAGTCTGTGTATGAGTACGTCTGGGTGTGAGTAAGTCTGTGTATGAGTAAGTCTGTGTATGAATATGTCTGAGTGTGAGTAAGTCTGAGTATGAGTAGGTCTGAGTATGAGTAAGTCTGAGCATGAGTAAGTCTGAGTATGAGTAGGTCTGAGTATGAGGAAAGAGGAGGAGGGGAGGAGGAAGGAGGAGGGAGGAGAAGGAGTAGGAGGCGTCCAAGTAATAACAATAACCCCATCTTAGGATATGGGGAATAACAAGAACCCCATCTTAGGATATAGGGGAAAAACAACACACAACAACACCAGACAACACCCCGACAACATGCAGATAACACCCACGGGGGTAGACACGGAGGAAGCATGCGGAGAGACACGGGAGGGGCGCGGGAGGGACACGGGAGGAGTGGGGGCACGGGAGGGACGGGAGGGACACGGGAGGGACACGGGAGGAGGTGTGACATAAGGGACACGGCAAGGACACGGCAGGGACACGGGAGGAACACGGGAGGGACACAGGAGGACACGGGAGGGACACGGGAGGGGCACGGGAGGAGTGGCATAAGGGACACGGCACGGACACGGGAGGGACACGGGAGGGACACGCGAGGGACACGGGAGGGACACGGGAGGAATGGCATAAGGGACACGGCACGGACACGGGAGGGACGCGAGAGGGACACGGGAGGGACACGCTAGGGACACGGGAGGGACACGGGAGGGACACGAGAGGGACACGGGGGGGACACGGGAGGGACACGGGAGAGACACGGGAGGGGCACGGTAGGAACGCAGCGTTTTTTCAAGCGAGGATGTCGAACGCACGGCTCGACGGAAGAGATCGTCGGGCGCACGGCTCGAGAGTCGAGCGAACCGCCGCCTCTCGCAAAAAAAAAAATGAAAAATAGTGAACAAATAATGAAAATAGTGAAAACATGAAAATAAGGAAAATTTGTGAAAATGCTGAAAAATAAAATGAAGAGTAGAGAAAATAGTGATAAATCATGAAAAATAGCGTTTTTGTTTTGCTAATATGGTTTAATGAAACATACAAAAAAAAATTCAGCTTTAGGATTCGCAGCGATCGCTGATGATAGGAGCCTAAAGCCCCTATAGGACGAAATAATGGACCTAATCGTCACTAAAGCTAAAGGCCACCCTAACCAATCCTAAATAGCATCCTAACCGATCCTAAATCCCGAGTGAATTCTAACATAGCATCACTATAACCATGTATAAATACTTACTGCTTCGCGTTCATCAAAGTAGAAGAGGACCGCGAAGCGTAGTATCAACCTGGCATTGCATTGCATGCCGTGGCATGGCAGGGGAAATGACGCCAGCGCTGCAGCGGGAACACGAGTCGAAACGAGCGGAAGCGCGGAAATGAAGCCAGCGCTGCAGCGGGAGCACGATTCGGAACGAGCGGAAGCACGGAAATGAGGCCAGCGCTGCAGCGAAAGCACGATTCGGAACGAGCGGGGCCCGAAAATGAGGCCGGCGCCCCAGCGAGAGCAGCATTTTGGGAAAACATGCAAGCGAAAACCTAACTCCGGGGAAGGCTTCCCGGGCGCCAGAAGCAGAAATTCAGTTTCCCCCCCCCCCCCCAAAAAAAAAAAAATGTATTGGAATGGCCTTTTTTCGGCGCCGCCTCGAAACTCGATTTTCCCGCGCCGGCCGGAACCGGCTCCGGACCCGGCCCGGGCGCCGGCCCGGGCGCCGGCTCGGGCGTCGGGCCCGGGCGCCGGCTCGAGCGCCGGCCTGGGCGTCGGAATCGGCCCGGGAGCCCTCCCGGGCGCCGGAAGAAGAAATTCAGCATTTTCAAAAGAAAAATGTGTATTAGAATTGCCTTTTTTCGGCGCCGCGCCTCAGAACTCGATTTTCCCGCGCCGGCCGGAACCGGCTCCGGACCGGGCCCGGGCGGCGGCCCGGGCGCCGGCTCGGGCGTCCGGCCCGGGCGCCGGCGGAAATCATGCCAGCGCTGCAGCGGGAGCACGATTCGGAACGAGCGGGGCCCGAAAATGAGGCCGGCGCCTCAGCGCGAGAGCAGCATTTTGGAAAAAATGCAGGCGAAAACCCAACTCTGGGGAAACCTGTGTAAAAAACAGTACGGGGGGGCCCAGGGGCGAATATTCCCAAGACGTCATCATGGGAAGAGGGAGAGTAGTATTCATATTGAGTAATTGTGGAGGAGGAGGAGGAGGAAGAGGAGGAGGAGGAGGGGAAGGAGGAGGAGGAGGAGGAGGAGGAGGAGGAGGAGGAGGAGGAGGAAGGGGATGAGGAGAAGGAGGAGGGGGAGGAGGAAGGGGATGAGGAGGAGGAGGAGGAGGAGGGATGAGGGATGAGGGAGGAGGAAGGAAGGAGGAGGTGGACCCAAGTTAGGAGGGCCAATGGCATGTCGGACAGGGTTTTTTCTTTTGACGTATCAGGCCAAGCCGCCCAGAACTATCATCACTACAGCCGAACAGATGATTCAGACAATCATCGTGTGAGAAACCTGGGCCAGCTGTCTCCTGAGTTTTCCAAACAAGCCTGGGCCAAAGTATGTTGTTCACGCGGGAGGGGCGAACGGGCTTCCTGGCAAGTTGGCAAAGCAAGGCTGGCCCAGCTTTTCGGGGGAGGAGGGGAAGAGGCTTCTTCATCAGATGCTCGAACGTAATGCGAAGACGGGGACCCCAGTGAGGCCACGTCTTCAACGTGTGATTCGGGTTAGGGGCTCTTGTGTAGTCGATGAAGCAGGGCCCGAGCAAAAATAGCAGCCTCGGAAAAATCGGACCCGCGGAACGGGATCGCAGAATCGGATCGGATCCCAGATCCCAGATCTAAGACGAATCCAGGCCGAGGACAAAATCGGGTGAGGGTGAATCGAGAATCTCTGAGATCCAGCGGCTCTGGAGGATGTTTCGGGCGACGCGGCCGTGTCAGAGCGTTCCTGAACGCTCCTCGTCCCAGCCCCATCCGACCCTCAGATCCCAGCGCTGCAATTTTTCACTGTGAGCGCTTTCGATCGCTTTCGGGCCCCAGGACCCTCACGTATCGATATGGCTCGAAAACTGCCGCAGAACAATGGCATCTGGGACTTCAATTTCTCTCTACGTTTTCGGCATCGGGGGGCCCCGGTCACTTCCGGGCTCCAGGACAATCAAGAACTGACTCATGATGCAAAACCGGTCCAGGGGCAAGGGTCGTGGCTTCCGGGGACCCATTGCCGGAAAAAACTGGACATCGCATGTCTGGGGTCGGATGCGGAATCGGATCGCCAGTGAGTCGTCCCCCCTCGGATCGAAGCCGCAGCGCCGCGCCTCGCTCTGGCTGGCCCGGGCCAATGCCTCCGGCTCGAGCCCAGGCATCTGGCCGCTCCAAGTTGTTCGATGCTTGGGCCCCGGGGGCCTGGACAACTTCACCGGGGCCGGTTTCCGGTCCCGCGTCGTTCTTTGACGCTCCCGATGCCAGGCGAGGGCCCCTGGAGGCCAAAAACGGCCCAAAGCCTGCCGCTCCAGTACTCGCCATCGCTCGGACGTCGATTCCCCGTGCACTTTTCGATGTCGTGCGCATTTTCCGCTACATGATCAAAGATGCTCCTCGATGGTCCTCGCCGAGAAAAAATGCACACGTCCGAGCGATGCCAAGAGTATCGTTGGAGCGTCGGATCTCTTGGGAGCCGGGTCGGACGAGGCTCGGAGCCGCGCGGCCCAGGCGCGGCAGAGCGAGTCGCACCGAAGCGGCCGGGCCCTGCGGAGACGGGGCGGGAGGGAAGAGTGGAGTGGCAGCTGCCGGGCTGCCCTCGCGGGGGAGATGCCAAGCTGGATGTCGAAACGGAAGGAACTTGTTGGGGGCCCACTACAGTGCGGGCGCGGCCGCAAGAGGCCCTCGCAAGAAACCCAGCCCTGAGAACCCGTGCGCGAGGTGCACCCGAGGGGAGTCCTGCAGCACCCTGAACGCAGCAGCTCCTTCAACGTCTGCGGGAAGTCGCCGCGCGGCGCGAGGAGCGAAGAAACCCAGGACACCCTTCTGCGAAAAGCATATGGTTTCTTGATGCGCGCCCCTACTGTAGGCCAGATTCCAGCTCCAACTAAAATGATTGAGGCGTATTGATTGGGCCGAAATGCAAAAGATCAGACCCAAGGACAATACTGGGGCCGATGCTGCATTCAACCTTCCAGGAGTGGCAGTCAAATCGGGGTGGACGAAAGAGAGAAAGAGATTAGCAAGGGGGACGGGGGGGAATCTGCTACATGTAGCGCGTTGCTCCCAGAGACGGGAAGCGCAATGATAGATCATGTATCGAGGGATGCTCCAGAACAGGCTGCATACTGCAGTTTTCACACACGAACACACGTACACGCGTGACAAATACACATCGTGGATACTACTCCCCTCTCTCTACTGACTCTGTCCGGAAGATGATATGCATGCCCTCTCCGCGTTCTGTCTTCTTACGCGCCCGATTTCAAGCGTGTCTTTTCATATGTGTGTGTGCGTGTGTTCAATCGGGGCGTCTTCGGCTGGCTCGGAGAGGCGCTGCCGCTGCAGTGCTGGCCTCGTTTTCGGAGCGGCGCTTGGCTCCCGTCGTTCAGACTGGCGCCCTCGCTCCAGCGCGGGCCACTCTTATGGCTGCGAGTCCTTCCCCATCGCTGTCGCCCCCCCTCCTTTCCCCTCCTCCGCCTTCCCCTGGTCCTCTGGTTCCTTCCGCTCCTTCCGCTCCAGTTCCCGCTGCTGCTGTTCGCTCTCGTCCTCCTTCTCCTCCGTCCTCATCGGTACCCTTTCCCTGCTGCTCCTGCTCCTGCTCATCCGCCACCTCCTCCTCCTTCAGCTCCTCCTCCTCCTCCTCCCCGATCCTCCTCATCCTCCTCCCGTTTTTTTGTCCCGATTGCGCATGACACGATGGGGTCTCTGGGGGAGTTCCAGGTCCGCTGTGGCACGCGTCCGCGGAGAGAGCAAGAACAGCACACTGGGAAGGGCTGGGTGGCAGGGGGCCGGATGCCAGAAGCGGCGCGAGCGCACCTGCCTCGTCTCACCCCCCCTCTCGCGTCTGCGCCTGCGGCTTCTGCGCCTGCCCCGGTGGCAGCCCCTGATGGGGTCCGACAGCTCCTGCAGGTGTCCGGCAGGCCTAGATCGGGCGCTGCCGGAAGGGCCCCTGGCCCGAGGTGCCCCCAGGATTTGCAAGGAGGCCCCCACGGCCTCCAGAGCACCCCTCACGAGGCCCAGAGGGCCCCAGGGGCTCCAAAATCAAGCGAAAAGCTGGGGGCACCTTGGGCCAGGGGCGCCTTCAGCACCCCCCGACTGGAGACTCCCTTCAAGGCTCCTGAAGGTATGGGCGGCGCGCACAAGGGGGTAGGGGGAGAGGAGAAGGCTTCTCAGAAGGAGGCTGCTGCTTAGAAGGCGGCGGCCCTGCATCTGTAGATAAGGCACGCGCCGTCTAAGCAGCAGGGTCCCCCTATAGTTTCCCATACGTTCTGGATTTGTGTCTTCCCCTCCACTTTCCAGATTTTCCCGCAAATTTCCTTGGGATCGACGACGGATTGTGTCTGTGTGTGTGTTTTTCCCCCTCCTGAATGAAGGTTCTCTTCAGGGCTCCTGAGGGTGGATTGATAATACGTTGGCACTGCGACGCGAGGCATCGCAGACCGAGGACCGCGCCTGTCCCCCCCGAGAACTTCTGGACCATCTGAAGAAAGGTAGTAATGCGGGATGACGATTGATAAAAAATGGGAGAGAACGATTAAAAAAAAAGTTTTCTGCGATGTCTGCACAATTTTCTGACTGGAGGAGAACGATTAAAACATAGTGTTCCAGCCCGATGCCGGTTTTTTCTAATCGTCATCCTGGGCGTCGCCGCGTGAACACGACCCCCGGTCATTTGTTAATCGTCATCCTCCATTATCATCAGGTCGGGGCGTTGACCTGAGGACGAACGAGGCCCCATTCTTCCACAAGTTCGACTTCGACTCCCCATCGGAAACCCGAGGAGCACCCGAGGCAATCTGCGAAACAACTCAGGAGCACGGAGCCCCTCCCCAACGAAAAGGGTACCTTATTCAGCGCCCCGACTGCAGGGTTGATCTCTCTACTCCCCTCATAGTTGTGCCACTCTCCTCCGCTGATTCCTGTTCCTCTTCTCGACCGTCATCCTGCCCCGATGCTCTCCTTCCGAAAATGATCCTCCTATCCCTCCAGTGTCGCATGCTTCTCCGCCTCCTCCGCATCATCATCATCATCATCATCATCATCATCATCATCATCATCATCATCATCATCATCATCATCATCATCATCATCATCATCATCATCATCATCATCATCATCATCATCATCATCATCATCATCATCATCATCATTCATCACATCATCATCATCATCATCATCAGCATCAGCATCAGCATCATCATCAGCATCAGCATCAGCATCAGCATCAGCATCAGCATCAGCATCATCATCATCATCATCATCATCATCATCATCATCATCATCATCATCATCATCATCATCATCATCATCGTCACTCCCCTCCTCTTTCCGATGATGATGGCGATGATGATGACGACGGCAGTGTCATCACCCCCGAACGTTGTTCTCACCCTCAACCTCTTCGTCATGCTGCTACTGCTGTTGCTGCTGCTCCTGCTGCTGCTGCTGCTGCTGCTGCTCACCCCCCATCCCCCTCTCTCCCCCACCTCCTCTTCATCCTCAGCTTCGCCCTCCTTTTCCTACCTGCCGCTGCTGCTCCTCCTCCCTCCCCCGTCCACCTCCCTCTCCCCTTGCACCCCCTGAGACCCGACGACGCCAAGCATGCAACACCATGGAAGATCACGACCACAGCCCATGACCCCATCTGCCTGCTGCACCTTGCAAGGCCCGATCGATCTGTGGCCCGAGGCGACACGAACACGCCCTGCTCGGCAAAAAAAAAAAAAAAACGCGACGCCAGGATCTGAGGGGCGATCCCTCCCCCCTCGCCCGCCCTCCTCCGGCCCATCCAGGGGCATCCTCCTCGCCCGCCCTCCTCCGGCCCATCCAGGGGTGTCCTCCGGCAACTGCCAGTCGGGCGAGTCGTGCTGCTGCGCGTGGAGGCCTTCGCCCGCGCCCGCCGACCGCAGCAGCTTGGGCGGGTAGCTCGCCGGCGGCTCCCGCCCGTGCCTGGCGGTGTCTGCCCGGCACAGCTCGGGCGGGTAGCACGGCGCCTGCGCGGCGTACGGCGCCTGCGCGGCGTACGGCGCCTGCGCGGC
Source organism: Prorocentrum cordatum (assembly GCA_963575745.1). NCBI lineage: Eukaryota > Dinophyceae > Prorocentrales > Prorocentraceae > Prorocentrum > Prorocentrum cordatum. Next base: position 108,785 of record CAUYUJ010017089.1, read on the forward strand.
GTACGGCGGCACCGTCGCGCGCGTGGCGTCGCCCGCGGCGTCGCCGAACAGGGGCTGCCGCGCGCACGCGGCGGCGTCCGCAGCGCGCGATTCCGGCGAATACCTCGCGCAGAGGGCACCCGTCGCGCCCCCCCCGCCGCGCCGTGGCCTGGGCCACCTTGGGCCCTGGCGCGCGGTGCGCACGCCCTGACCAGGCCCGAGGGCATGGAGGGTCCAGCACCGGCCACGCCCAGGGCCCAAGGGCTGAAGGGTCGATGTCCCCCCACCACTGCAGTACAGGGTCAGCAGGACGGGGAAGAAGGGAGGATGGGGAGGTCCTTCTCCTCCTCCTCCTCCGCCTCCTCCTCCTCCTCCTCCTCCTCCTCCTCCTCCTCCTCCTCCTCCTCCCCCCCTCCGCGAGCGCATCGGAGCGATGCCCGAGGACGGGCCCGCTCGACATCCATCGTCTGTCTACCTGGCCGCAAGCCGCGGCCCCCAGGGCGCGAACGCCCAGTACTGGTGGTCGAAGCAGAAGATCAGATACTTCCAACTACCACCAGCGCATGTATCCAGACAAACGCCAGACATCCAATCACAAAAACCAGTACGACGAGGCAGCTCAGGTACGCGACCTCCTGGGAATACACAAAGCCCCACCCCCCCTGAGCGGCCAAGTGGGCTGACGCCATCAGCCCACCGGAATGAGTGCTCTCGCACATCCGCTGAAACAAGGGGGGTGTGGGGTGTGGCCAAGTGAAGAGGCAACTCAAGTGCGCGACCTCGTAGGAATACAAGCGGCCCCAACACCCCCTCAGCGGCCAAGTGGGCTGACACCAACAGCCCACCAGAATGAGTGCTCCCGCACATCCGCTGAAACGAAGGGGGTGTAGCCAAGAGAAGAGGCAGCACAGGTGCGCGGCCTCGAAGGAATACGAACGGCTCCAGCACCCCCTCAGCGGCCAAGTGGGCTGACACCGTCAGTCCACCAGAAGAGCGCCCGCGCACATCCGCTGAAACGAAGGGGGCGCGGCCCAGAGATGAGGCAGCTCAGGCGCGCGACCTCGGAGGAATACGAACGGCACCAACACCCCCTCAGCGGCCAAGTGGGCGGACACCGTCAGCCCCCCAACAGAGTGCTCTCGCACATCCGCTGAAACGCATGGGGGCGTTGCCAAGAGAATAATACATCACCTCGATCGGCTCGCCGAACTCGCCGCAACGGGATCCAGCGCAGCTCCCGACGTCGGGTGGCGACCATCTAGAGTTCGCTTGACTTCTTTCGGTTCTGCTTGCCGTAGGCCGTGGCGGCGCAAATGCGCTCGCCCCCGCCGCAACTGTGCATCAGACCCGCCGAGCCCGAAGAAGCTTCGCCAAAAAATCAACACCTTCTGCTCGCCGCGAACGGCCCCGCATTAAAAGACTGCGCGGACTCTTTTCCTCCGCGACCGCATCAACAACAGACGGCAAATCCCCCGGCGCCCGCTCGGCTCCCAGCAACGCTTGCGCAACCAACTCGCAAGGCCTAGCGGGGGCGTCTGCCTTGCCCGCGCAGTCCACATGAGCCCGACACTTGAATCTGCCCAGCTCCGTCGGCGCACGCGCGGTTGACTGCAGGTTGGCCCTGACCTTTGCCATGTAGCACTGTTGCTGCAGCGCGTGCATCACACATAGCCGCCCGTCAACTCCACGAACTGGTGCTCTTGAATGGCCAGCCGCGCTGGCGCCCCATACTTCCGTGGCTTTGGTGAGGGATCAGGACCCTTCCAAGCGCCTTCCACAACCATGTGCTCAATGACTCTGGTGAAGCACTGACTAACCTGCTGGTGGTGTCTCAACTACGCCCGGTAGATGTCAGCTCAGACTGTCGACGCACGATGTCTGAGCGCATCTTCTCTCGCGAGGTAATCCGCCCACCAGTTGCCGCGCCGCCATGTCGCATGAAGGCACATGTGCAGGTACTCGCCCACAGTTTTACGTGCTGGCGCCCAGGAGACTTCGGGCGGGATCCCCTGGGCCGCTGAGACAACCCTTCTCCAGATGTCAGCACGTTTGCACGCTGGCGCTTCCAACTGAGCCGACCAACTGTGAGCTTCGCGCGCCAGACCAGCCAAATCTGATATTACCATACTGACCTGCGGGTATAACAGTAGGCCCTGAAAGACAGCGTATCTCTCCGCTCGGCCCACTGTTTGACGTGCTTCTGGAAGCGGACCGTACACTGCCCGCAATGGTGGTCCATGTTCAGATACTTGTATCGCTCACCATCCACACCTGCACAATGCTGGAATTGGCGGCTCATACCCAGATCCGCACGTGAAGATGGTGTCCAACCAACCTGGCCGGTCGGAAGCCCAGTCGCCCCAGAAGAAGACTTCCGGTTGATCCACAGGGGGGTCAGCAGGCGGCGGTCGATTCGGCAGGCCCACAGAGAGTTCCAGCGTCTTGTCGCCGGGCTTGCCCAATCTATTCTGGCATCCTGTGTCCGCGGGCCACCTCTGCACCTCCTGCGACTCCTCAGGCAAACCTGGCCCCTTACTCTGACCAGCCCCAATAATCACTCCAGGACAAACATGCAACCGATGACCTGGCGCATCTGGGGGCCTCTCACATACTCGGCAATATTCCTCTCTAGAGAGGCCCATGGGATATTTCTGTGACTGCGTCCAAGGCGCTCCACTCCACCTTGCTCGAATGCTGCCTGTCTGACTTGCCTTGCCTATCGCCGTCTTCGGCCTTGCAACTATTGCTATCGTGGCCTCGCGCCACAATTGTGCATCGATGCTGGTACCGACGCCGTGGTGACACAGTGTCTTACTATGCTGCCAACGCTCAATGCCCTCGCGAAGCTGCCTCTTCACCTCCTGCGGGCACGTGGAAGGCAATAGCATCTTCCCCCACAAATCCGCGCACAGCACCGTCGAGAAGAGCACGTGCCAGCCAAGACGATTGAGACTGCAGCAGACTCCAGCAACTGGCCCTCTAACCATGGACCATGTAACAGGACCGCCTGGCCGCGATATAAACCGTTCGCACATGGATTGCCAGGCCCTCTCACGCCTTCCCAAGGAACATCTCTGATCCCAAACCGAGCCCGCGCATCTCGTCGACAAGTCCACCGTGGCCGCGAATATCGCATCATAATACATATTACTTTGCGTGGCTAGACATACCGTCAGCGACGCTCCCTGCATCTTAGCCCCTGCCAGGTTACCAACGAATCTCCGAAACTGCTGCAGATGCTGATCACTGACGCCGGAAACCCCTGCTCCGCGCGCAGCACCTGGCAACCCGCCCGCGTTCCACAACGCCGCAATTCTGCCAGCGACTGCTCCGCGAAGCCGCATGAGCCGAGCATTTCTGCCCAGTATGCCTTGGCATCCGGTCTTAAACTGCGTCCTAGCCCGCTTGCCACCGCAGAGCTCGCGCCCTGAATTGCGAATCCAACGCGCGCCTTTGATGCCCAACTTTCCTGCTGGCCCTTTGCACTTCTTGGCCACCTGATGCGATGGCCCGACGAAGCCCGACTTGTCTGTCTCCACAACCAACCCCAGCTTGAGCACTCTCTGCTTGGCAGCTTCCACCGTGCTCCAAGTCGTGGCAAACCCAGCTTTGATGTATCCAGTCCGCTGCACCGTTAGGTCGCCCACTAGCCCACGCGGTCTAACGGATGACCCTCGTAGCTCCCCACGCACGCGCCACAAGAACGCGTGGGAGAGTCGTTGCATGCGAGCACTCAGCCAGGATTCCTTGCCCATGGTCACCGTTCAACTCAGTGAGCCATGCGCCTTCAGGCGCCGTGGCATCTGGTAAACCTGGAGCAACATCCAGAGCAGCCTCAAGTCGAACTTCAGCGCCCTGGCTTCTAAAAACATGGAATCCTTTACCCTCTCATCGCCCTTGCAGGCATCCAGCATGGCCGCGATGCTCGACTCCTCAAGTTCGATCGCCACCCCCGCCTGCAGGTTGCGATCGCATGCACAGTCTGTCGGAGATATGCCTTTGTCGTGCCCCAAAAAATCAGCTGACGGATTGTTCACCTGCCAACTCTTAGATATACGTGAGCTCACACGTCCCCATGTCCGTTCAGGGGTATTCATGAATTCGATCGATCGGCATCCTCCCCCAGGCCTTGGTAAGCGAACCATGATATTCCATAGTCTTGTCGAAGGCCACGTTCGCAACTGTTCGCATCTCATGAAATACCTCGCGTTTCGCGTAACCGCGCGAAAGACAACTGCAATATGGTATTCGGCGCAATTTGAGCATGTCCAACTGCTGTTTGATCTGGACAGGTCGACATCGCACCAATCATCATGCGCACCGCAATCTGCGATGAGTCTGGCCAGCTGTGAGCGTCTCCAGGCAGCTCCGCGGTAGTGAGCTCGTGCCGATTCCAAATTGTTTCCCAAAGGTCCATGGCCTCCCCCGCCAGTCCCCTCGGGGCTGGCGCTGCTTCATCCGGCCGCCGTGATTCAAGTCTTCCTTGCACCACCTCGACCTTCGTGCGGCGGTTTGCCCTTCCAACACCCTTTTGGGAAGAATCCCGTGCCCGCTGCTTCCAGCCGCCATGCGCCTCCTGCGCCTTTTCCTGATAAAGAACATCGGCCATCTCCGCGATCTCACAGGCGCCCTCCGCGATGGCATCGGCCAATTCGTCCAAGTAGTTCAGCGCGCCTTTGCATCGACGAACCCTCGAAAAGAAACGCTGCAGTTCAATCCGCATGTCCGCGATGCGTCGGTGGTGAGCCATCCTCAACTCGCGCGCTGCATTCGCTGCCTCCAGCTGCTGCGACGCCTTACACGCCGCGGCTGTCGCCATCATTAACTGCTCAGCCCGTCTCGACGCCGCCGTCCAAGCTTGCACCTTTGGCCACAAGCGTCGCCTCTTTACAAGCGGGGCCCACCCCGCCTTGGTCGCCCTGGATCTGGCAGGCCCCACTCTTCCAGCGCGCGCCAGCCGCTTAGCGCCCAATCTGTCATATATGCCCATCAACTCCTGCCCGGTGGTAGCAAGCGTCTGATCCCAAGCCAATGCTAGCGCGCCCGCGTCGGTTGCCTCATTTATGAGCTGTTCGGCCTTTGACCAGCATGCCACCCTGCGCGCGCAACCAGGAAGAGGCCGAACAGGAAAAACACGCGGCTCATCCATCATCGCTAAATCAGCTTGCGCTTCCGCAAATAATGGGCCGGCCACTGGCCGACGAGCACGAATCGGGCAAACCTCGCCCACCACAGACAGGCGTCGCAATCAACCCAATACTGTCGCAAACCAAGAAATAATCAATTGTGGACTCCTTCTTATCAAATGGCCTGCAAGCCGCGGCATTCGGCATGGGGGGAAGACCTTTTCACCCGTTCGATCCAACCAGGGTCGCCAGCAGCGAGCGCCGCCCTGGTGGAGTTGAAGTCGCCGCCGATGTACTCTTCGAGGATCTTGAGCAGCCACGCGTTGTCATCGCCCATGCCAACCGCACTCCGCTTGTAAACTGCGACATGCACGACGCCGCCCTTTGGGCCCCGGACGACGTGATCCGCCGCGACGCGCCCAGCTTCCAAGATCCGACTCTAATGGGGGCGGGGGGGGGCCCATAATAATAATGACGCTGGTCTTGCGCAAGATCGCCAGACCTCCGCTGCCCGCCGCGGGCGGGCACCGCAGCCCATGATGACCATTGTCCTTCGCCTGCTTCTGAGGGCCCGGCATGCGGCCCTCGCCCGCACGAAGCCCCTGGAGTAAAATGACAAAGGGAATCGGATCCAACATCCAAGCCTCCAGCGACTCTTGCATCCTCGAATGCGATGTGAGATTAGCTGCGTGAATCCAACCTTGTCACAGGTATCACGTCCATCTTGTCGCCCCCATTGCGCCGGTGATTGCCATCGTCGTCGCCAGAATACTCCCCTCGAGGCCTAGGGCCATCAAAATCTGGAGACCGATCCTGGGGCAGCACACGAAACATGTGCTTCAACTCTGCCAAAGCGGCCCAATGGTTTTCCAGCGCAGCCCTGCGTATATCCCCCACCGCGCGAACAATATCGAAAGGAGGCCCTGCGTCTCGGCTGAGCCTCGTGGCGCGCGTGCTCGCATAGATGCCGGGTCGCCGCTGCAAGATCCCATTATCTGCCAGCACGCATTATAAGAATATCCATGAGCTCACGTCGGAGATGCTGATTGCGAGGTACATCGAGTAGCCCCTGAAGGTGCGACTCGCACCAAAAATGTTCAGCCACGAATGGGGTTGCACTCCAAGCCGCCCTCGATATCGCGAATCCAAATCGCCGCCCAAGTCGCGAGGTCCTCATACAAGTCGGGGTGCCCACTCCTCGGCTGCAGGTCTGGCGGCATCGTGCCCATCGCACCTGGAGCTTCCTGAGCCAGCGAAGCCATCGAAATCGACCCAGAGGCGTACGAATGCGATACCAGCTGGCCCCCATCATCCGTCGCGAAATCTGTTGGCCTCGTAGGTCCACTCGTTGCACCCGAAGTCGACACCCCCATTGAAGCAGATTCGTCACCAGATGCCGCCCTTGTTCTCGCCCCTGGGGAACGCACCTCCCAAGCCACGCGCGGAATACCAGTGCCAACATCAGCAACGAGAAGAAAATCATCAACCCATTCAGGACTCACTGATAACACTGGCACAGCCGACATAATGGAACCAGAGCGATCCCACGACTTACAATGTTCGGTCATGCGCAGATTGTCGCGTGGTTGCCAGTAATCATCGCTTGCGACCGCCATTGTGCGAATAGGGGCCCGCAGCAGAACGAGGACATAAACCACTTGCACGAAGCTTTTGGCCCAAGTCCCTCCATTTGGCTGCACCGTCATCTGGGATATCGGCTGGTTAACAGACTTCCGTGATGCCGTGGAGGAGCTGCGCCAAGTCCACGCCATCAGCGTCCCATGCTTCGCCTTGTTCACTAGCTGCAGTAGCTGTCGCCTGTGCTCCTGCGCTTGTCGCCTGCCCTGGCCATAACTGACTCCGCCAACTTTCCCCCCACCTCTTGCCCAGAGCCAAGTTCTGAAATAATATTGCCCACAGCACACGCATCCACTGCCAAGTCGGGAATGACGGCCGTCGTCGCTCCTCCATCAGCGCCATCTCCTTGTTCGGGCCGCTTGTTTTTGCAACTCAAACAGCTCGGCCTGTGGAGATGGGACCTACTGGGCGGCCTCGTCCAACGCGGTCTTGTCCTTCCCCACCTGCAGCCGCATCTTCTCGAGCTTCTGTGACGCAGCGTTCCATGCGGACCCCTTTTGTTCCTGCACTTGTCTCGCCTGGATAGTACGACGAAACAGCACTTGCATCTTCACCGCGGGCGGCCTACTGTCCTACAGGGTCTTCTGGAGTCGTTCCTGTTCATCACGAGCGGCTCGAATGAACGAGCGAAAGTAGTCTGAGGAAGATGACTGTCCGAGCTTCTCCAAGCCAGCCAGCTCCTGGGAGACGACGGCCAGGCGCAACTTGGTACGTTCTGCTTCGTCGGCAGCGTCCCCAACCCCACCATCAGCGCCATCATCAACCACCATGGCCGCCCCATTTTGCACAGCCCTTGACTTTTGAGCCTCGGGCTGCGCTTCCAGGGCGGAGATGCGAGCGTGGGCTCTCTTGAGTTCCGGATTCGAATTTGTGTCCCCAGGGTCATCAGTCCACGGTTGTTTTCTCTTCCCCCGAAGAGCGACCGAAACGGAGGGCGCACGATTGTCATCTCGATTCCGAAGGAAACAGGATCCCTTATGGAGACACCCTCGACAGTGCGCGTTCGACGCGAAGCTCCAGAGAGGCTTCTCAAAATGTTTACTACAAGATTGGCACACCCAATATTGCTGATATCTCTGCACCATCCCCTTAACGGCAGACGAGCACCCAGAACAAAGCGTCGATCAGGGCTTCGAGTAACACTTAGTTAGAAGGGCGGGTCGAACGAGGCTCGGTCCACGTATTGTAAGAAAGCAGATGGTGCCGCTTCTCCCCCTGCCCCAAAAAACTCCTGTCCAGAGCGAAACGTTACGGACTTGAGCCAAAATGGCTACGGATACTGTGCTCCTCCTCCTCCTCCTCCTCCTCCTCCTCCTCCTCTTCCTCCTCCTCCTCTTCCTCCTCCTCCCCCCCCTCCTCCTCCTCCTCCTCGTCCCTCTCCTCCCTGTTGCAGTGGTGGCGGAAAATCGGCTCGTCAAGGAGGGCCCCAGGCGGCCTGGCGCGGCGGTGGCGCCCACACGACAGGCGCCCCCCCGCGGCACCCGCCCGCGCCGGCGGGCCCCAGGTTCTGCAGCGGGCCCCTCGGCGCGAGCCCCCGCGCGTGGTGGGCGCTGGCGGCGCCCGGCCAATCCGGCGCGTGGCCCGCTCCCGCCCGCCGCGCGTGCGAGGCCACGGCGCCCGCGGCCCGCAGGTCGGCCGGGTGGCCGGCGGGTGCCCGCCGCGAATGCGCGGCCACGGCGCCCGGCGCCCACAAGTCGGCCTCGCAGCCCGCGGGCGCGTGCCGCGCGTGCGGGGCGGCGCCCGTGGCGTGCGGGCCGCGCGGCGGGCAGCCCGCCGGGGAGTAACGCGCGGCGTCCGCCGCCCACGGCTCGGGCGGGCGGCCGGCCGGGTGCTGCCTCGCCGCGAGCGCCGCGACGTCCGCCGGGTGCAGGTGGGGCGGGTACCTCCCGTGGGGCTGCCTCGCGTGCGGGGCGTCCGGGTCGGGCAGGTAGGCCTCCTGCGGCTGCATGCGCGCGGGGGGCAGGCTCGCCGCCTGCGGGGAGCGCCCGCGGCGCCCCGGGGGGGTCGCTGGGCGGCGGCAGGGTGCCGTGCCGGGGGGCAGCGGGAACCGCCCCCACCCCTAGAGGAAAAAGAACTATGCACATACACCGATTCTGGCCAGGCCCATCCTGGGCCCAGGATCGGTGCATACGCCCTCCTACCTTGGCCAGGAAGGCATATGCACCGATCCTGGGTCAAGGATGGGCCTTGCCAGGATCGGTACATGTGCATAGTTCTCTTCGCCCGAACCCCAGATCACACGTCCCATGGCATCCAGCATCTAGAGGCCTTGGCTTTCAGCGGGCAGGCAGAAATATGTCGGTCCCTGTCTGTCTCTGCTACGACTCCCTCGGCCCACATGGGGATCGTCGTCTTCAGGGTCGGCGGCACCAGCCGAAAGGCCTTAGCAGTAGATCAGCACGGCCTGATACTACTCGGAAGGCTCAAGGAAATTCCCAGCGATATCTGGCAGCCACGCCCTGACAGAAATAAGACCTCTGCGCGTGCAATCGCCCTCTTTCCGTTTAGCTACTGCCTCTAAGAAATCCTCAAAACGAGATCCGCAGGCTGAACATGATCCGTCATCAATCCTTGTAGTTGCCAGAAACACATAATCCATTGTGGGTAGCGCTAGAAGGAAGGCCACATTCTGAAGCCAGCCGACCCTTTATCATTCTGGCTGTTGGAAGCTTTTGAAAAGAGTGTGCGCGGCGCCACACAGCGCGAGAACCGCAACTTGAAAACAAATGGCCCCCTTCCTTGTAACACCTGAAAGCCTTGAACAAACAACTGTGGCGATAAAGCAAGAGCCGCATGTTGAAAACTGTCGTCCCTCCGCCCTAGTAGCTATTGAGCTTAATTGAGCCCGAAGATAGAAATTGGGTGTGGGGGGATCAAGCGCAAAGAACAATCCGGCCTACGGACGAGCCTGGGGGTGAAGTGGAGGGACTTATTCAAAAGGAAGAGGGATGGAGGAGGAGAAAGACGCGAGAGGAGCAGGAGGCCGAGGGAGGAGGAGAAGGACGAGGAGGAGAATCCAACCAGCCCTCTGGGCGGAGGTGGTCTAACGAAATCTCTCTTTCCTCTTCTCAAGCCCCTCTTCCCTTCGGTGATGGGCACCCTCTCCTTCTGCTCCGAGACCTCTTGGGACGTTTCGCAATGTATCAGGGCTCCTTTTGCGGCCCAGATCGCTCCAAGAGAGCCCACGACGCTCAAAGATAGCATCCAAGATGGACTGCCGAGCGTGGTTTAAGATGGCCTCCATCATGCCTCCAAAAGGCCCAAAGAGAACCACTGGATGGTTCCAAGTGCCCTTGGAGTCTTCCTAAGACCTTCCGAACAGCCCCAACTCCTTCCAAACCTTTGGATAACCAGCGTTGTTTGTCTTCTCGCCTTTTCGCTTCTGGTGGGCGCCTAAGGCCTCAAGATGGCCCCGAGATGGCCCGAGAGGCCCCCAAGACGGCCCCAAGAGCGGCCAAGAGCGCCCCACGTGTGCTCCCAAGAGCGCCCCAAGAGAGCCCCAAGAGACGGTTTTGATGGTGCTGGTAATTGGAATCGAAGGCCCCCCACTGTTGCAGGGCTTCCAATAAGCCTCCCAAAAAAAGCCAAAGGAACCCCCAATACCCTCCAACCGAGCTCCGAGAGGACCTACATACATCCTGAAACAGCCCGACTCGGGCACCAAGAGGATCCCGAGATAGCCTCAAGAGGATTCCAAGGAACTTCTAGCAAACCCTAAGATTGCTGCTAGAGTCCTCGTCCGCGTCCTCTTCCTCCTCCTCCTCCTCCTCGTCCTTTCCCTTCTCATCTTCGTCATCTTCCTCCTCGTCATCGTGCTCCTCCTCGTCCTCTTCGCCATTCCTCTTCCTCCTCGTCCTCATTTTTTCCATCCTCGTCCTCCCGCCAGAGGTGTATCAGAAGTTGGGTGAGAACGTGCTCTGTCAGACTCATCATACTTCTGGTCGCTTTCCTCCACCTCCTCCTCCTCAAATTCTCCTCCTCCTCCATTTCCTCCATCTCCTCCTCCTCCTCCTCCTCCTTTTGCTCCATCTCTTCTCCTTAGAAGTAACTCCTACTTGATGTCGCACCCCGAGACATGTTGGTGGGGCGGCCGTGCGTTGCGCCGGGCGGCGGCCGGGCGTTTGCGCCAGGCGTCCTCACCATTTACAGTGAACCAATACATTAAGGATGCGCGATGGGGATGCAGGGGCCTGGGAGGGCCATGTCGAAGCTTTTCGAGCACAACGCGGCCAGCGAAACTGGCCAAGGATGGACCGAGGAGGCAAGGATGCAAGGGTACCCTTGGGAAGGTTGCCCATCCTTACTATGCTGATTGACTGTATGAACCTGAAGTTTGGAACTTGCAGCAACTATCACGGTGGAGGGCGGGTCCTGTGCAGAATGTGGCTCTCGCTTTCCCGCCGCACGCATTCGTGTTGAATAATCGCATCTGTTTGGGAACGTGTTCTTACTCGGCGTTGCGACATCTGGCGGAAGAGGAGGGGGAGGGGGGGGGGGGCTGGCTCCGGAACTCTCCTTGTAACGCAGCGCACGTTCGCCTTGGATTTCTGTAGCAAGTTCAAGGGTTCGTATGTATGTTTGAGGCCCCAGGAGTGCTGTTCTGGCACGATTTAGGCTTGTCAGGACGTAGCAGTCACGCTGATGTGCAGTATGAAAGCCCCAAGACAACAGTCAAGTTGATTCGCGGCCCTGTAGTTCCAGGAATTGTGTTTGAGCATGATTGAAGATTATCAGGCGACTGTCTTGTAATGCGGCACTTCCAATAATGAGAACAACTTGTTGCAGGGGCATGTGCAGAGGGAACTTGGAGGGAGGGTTGTTTGCAACATCGTTGATGCGTCTTTGGCTTTCACTTGCCCTTCGCCTGCTCTTCCTCGCCATTCCGCCTCATCCTCATCCGTCCTCCTCCGCCTCCTCCGCATTTGACAGGGCCGTGAGGGAATGCGGCTCACTGCAGGGTCTGCTTGGGCTGATCGAAAAATGTGGCCTGACGGCTGCCCCACTCTTGGTCCCTCTGCATGGTCCGACGCTTCAATGGTCAATGCGACTCGACTGGACATCGCTTCTGAACGGGCCTGTGGGGATACTGTTTGGTACGCGGGCGCGCGAAGCGGGTCGAACGCCGGGCGAGCAGTGGCAGGCTGCGCCACCAGCCAAGGAACAAAACAGTGGGGATACTTGTTTGATCGCAAGCTATACGGAGGTGCTGCACGCCGTCAAAGTCATAGCGTGCTAGCTACGGCCTAAATTGCGCAAGCGAGGGGAAGAAGGGGACAACGAGAGAAAAGACGGCGGAAGAGACAAGCACCAGTGGGGATACACGAGGCGTCAACAATAATAAGAAGGGGTTCAGGGGGAGAAGTGGGCGCGCCCGAAATGGGTACAGAAAGGAATTGCCACGATGCCGAACCCAAGCACCTGCAGCGGCGGTGGTTGGGCAGGCGACTTTGAGCCTCAAGCGGACACAGACCCCCTCGACGCCGACAGCGAGTTCCGCTGTCGGTGTTCGTCCCCATTATTTGTGTAGTACCCGTTTGGGTCGTACCTGGAGTCTTTCAGCACAACCGAAAAAGGGGAGGATGAGCAGAAAGGGGGACCAGGAGGAGACCGGGAAGAGCCCGAGGATGCCTCCAATTTCTCCTCCTCCTCCGGGAGGAGGAGGAGGACCAGGAGGAGGAGGAGGAGGAGGAGGAGCAGGAGGAGCACAAGCAGGGCCGAAGGAGGAGGCCATGGAGATCTCCCCCCGAGGCGAGCGGCAGCGTCCTCGCGGAGACATCGTGTCGGCACTGAACATCCTCCCACAGCCTTCTCCTCCTCCTCATCATCATCATCATCATACACTCTCCTTCTCCTCCTTCTCCTCCTCCTCCTCATCATCATACACTTTCCCTTCCTCCGCCCTTCGGGACAAGGCGATCTCTGCCAAGCCGGCCCCTCCCGCAAAAGACCCAAAAGCAGGCGAGAGGGTGTGAACATTCTTGAGGCGTATAAGGGGAGGAGCCCCCCACCCGGCCGCTCGGCATACCCCTCGTGGCCGAAAGTCAGCGTATGGGAACCCGACGAGGCCCCGTCGGGGCCTGCTTGATTGATGCGCTGCTGCGCCAGACCCCCAGAGGGGCTCCACAGCGATCTGGCGGCCCTCTCTTGAGACCGTCCTCCTCCGCTTCCTCCTCTCCCCTCCTCCTCTCCCCTCCTCCTCCTCCTCTTCCCCCTCCCCCTCCACCCCAGAGCCCCCGGCGTGGTGATGTCTTCGTGGACCCCCAGACACTGCCCCCCTTCTCTGGGGCGGGCTCTTCCTCCCCAATCGTTCCTGGACCCTGGACTGTCCTGGGGGCTCCTCGGTGAGGAGCCGCCAACCCCAGGGGGCCAAAGACTCCGTGAATCACTGGCTGGCGGGGGGCCCGGCCCCCCCCCTCCTGGGGCCACGAGATCTGTGCAGGTCCATCAGAAGCCCGTCCTGGGCACGGAAACGGCGCCTGACGACCTATCAGACCACCCCAACCCGACCCGGAAGTTCGCCCGAAGTTCGGATTATCGGGGGGAACGAGAGGGGGGGGGATAGCAAAGGGTATGGTAGAGAATCAGCTCACGTAGCTGATTTTCCCGGCGCCTCCCGGCGCCGGGAGGCGCCAATGCACGTATATAGGAAGGGGCCCGGCGGCGGGGCCGAAACCAGCTGCATGCAGCAGATCTCGTACCCCCTCTCTTTCCCCATCCCCCCCTTTCCTTCGGCCCGAGATTAGGGGAGGGTTACGGGTTCCCCATATGTTTTTTCAAAGTTCCCCGACCCCCCCTTACTGGAAATGGAGGACGGCCTTCGGGTTGGGTTTTGGGGTGGTTTGGTGGTGGGCGAATGCCTGTGCGCCCCCGTTGGCCCGGCCAAGGAAGCATGTGCCCCGGTCCTGGGCCTGGGGTGTGCCCGGCCAGGAGCGGTGGCCATGCCCAGGGAGCCGACGCTGCGGAAAATTGAAGGCCGGCGAAAAAAAAAACACGACCAGAGCCCGGTTTGGACCCAATCTGCTTGCTGCGCGTGTGTCGAGCCAGGTCGGCCTGTGATGGTCCTGGGACCCGCAATCTCGGGCGAACAAACCCAGTGCGAAGCAAACTGCAACGCCTGGACTGATCAGGATGTATACAGACCCGCCGCCCGAAGTTCCTCCTCCTCCTCCTCCTCCTCCTCCCCTCCTCCTCCTCCCTTCCTCCTCCTCCTCTCCTCCTCCTCCTCCTCCTCCTCCTCCTCCTCCCCTCCTCCCCTCCTCCTCCTCCTCCTCTCCTCCTCCTACTCCTCCTCCTCCTCCTCCTCCTCCTCCTCCTCCTCCTCCTCCTCCTCCTCCTCCTCCTCCTCCTCCTCCTCCTCCCTCCTCCCTTCTTCCTCCTTTCCTCCTCCCTTCCTCCTCCTCCTCCTCCTCCTCCTCCTCCTCCTCCTCCTCCTCCTCCTCCTCCTCCTCCTCACTTCCTCCTCCTCCTCCTCCCCCTCCCCCTCCTCCAGGGAAGCGAACTCTCGATACATCGACGTCCCTGCCAGCCCTGCACTGATACTTGCGCAGGGAAGCTGCTCCTGGCGTATACGGAATGATGGCGCATACCTGTTTCGGCGTTGCCCCAGGGAGCGGAGAGAGAAGCGTACACCACACCACCCCGACGGCCTCCCTGACCCTCGGAAAATCCAGGGATTGAAAAGCAGCCCGCCACTGGTAATGTATATGCTCCAGTTTCCAAAGATGGGGTCCGACACCACCTGCTCAGAGTCCATCTGGGAGGCTTAGAAATCTGGAGGCGGCGGGGGGCGTCCGAGCTGGGCGTTGGCAAAATCCGTCAAGAGGGGGGGATGAGGCCAGAGCCCGTCAGCATCGGTCCCCAGGCGGTCCATCATCTGGTGCTGTGTTTCACCCCAGCTCCCGAGTGCCGAACACGCCCCCCGGAGGCCGAGCAAGAACAAGAGACCTTCTCGAACACAAAACCTCGAACCTGCCCCCGCTTCCTGCTGGCCGCAACCTGCACTGGGCCACCTCAGATCAGAGAACGCAACGGCCGCGTTGCCTAATTATGGGCGCGTCAACTCCGAACGTGTCTGAGCACGCAGGACACCCCACGTATCTACAGACGCTCGTGGCTAGAAAGTGGCAGTGGCGCTTGGCGATTGGTCCGAGATGCTCGGACGACCCGTCCCCGCTCCTTGACTCCGACGTCGTGCGTTTACACGCCGGTCGGAAGAAGTGGGTTGAAACATGGAGTAGGAAGGCGTTGGAAGTAGATTGGGCTTCCGCCCGCCCCCTGAAGAGGAGGAAAGAAGGAAAACCGCTCGACTCTTGAAGTAGGAGGGCGCCTAAAGTAGATCAGGATGTGGGCATCAACAAAACCTACTTTCAACGACTGGCTTGTATTTCCCCCCAGGATGGATGATCCAACCTGCTCCTCGGGGGCCCTCGCCCGGGAAAAACGGCAGACTTGCGAGCGATGCCCAGGTCCAGCGTGCGCCCATCTGCTGGGACCCCACCCGGGAGGCCTGGAGCCAACGGTCACTCCAGCGAGAGGCCACCTCCCACGCTCATCCGAGATCTGGGCGCCCTGAATGGGTGCGGAGAAAACGGGCACGGTGCCCAACAACACACGTTGTCCAACAAAAAAACCACAGCGGCCGCTGCTGGGCAGGCGGCTTCTCGTCGGCAAGAGACAACGCCCGCGGCGGGACGGACAGCGAACCGTGCTCAAAATGAACAAGACCTGCTGTCGGTCCTCTAAACTGCCCCGATACGCAGCACGCAACACGCAGCGCATTGATACGGAACACAATACGTAGACTGACAACGTAGGTCCGACGCGATGCGTTCGCCAAGACGTGGGCCAACATACGTGGAGCCGACACGGAACGTACCGACACGGACGCTTCGAGCACGGCACGCGTTGCGTTTCAAAAGCGGGCGTATCGAGGCAGCTAGGTCGGTCCGTGCACCCATCCTCCCCGAGGCCTCGCTCCTTCTGCACACCCAGCCGTCGCTCGGACGTCCACTTCCCGTGCACTCTTTGATTTTTCGCGCGTGTTTCTTTGTTTGCTCGATGGTCCAGGATGGTCCTCGATGGTCCTCGCCGAGAAAAACATGCACACGTCCGAGCGATGCCAAGGCCTTCGGGTTGGGTCTGGGGGTGGTTTTGTGGTCGGCGAGTGCCCGTGCGCCCCCGCTGGCCCGGCCAATAGGACGCCTGTGTGCCCCGGGCCCCCCGGGCCTGGGATGTGCCCGGCCAGGAGCGGTGGCCGTGCCCAGGGAGCCGATGCTGCGGAGCCAAAAAAAAAAGGAGGAGGAGGAGGAGGAGGAAGGGAGGAGGAGGAGGAGGACGAGGATCAGGATCAGGAGGAGGAGGAGGAGGAGGAGGAGGAGGACGCTGCCGACACCCTCCCGACGACAAATGGGGGGGGCCGCCGCCGCCTGCCACGTGCCGCCGGGCGCCAGGGGCCGCTCCAGCAGCGGGCCGTCGCGTGCGGCGCAGCCGCCCCGGTCGGGCCTGGGGGCCGGCCGCGGCGGCCGCGGCGCGGCGGCTACCGCCGCCGCGGAGGTGCGGAGGGCCACGCGCGAGCCCTGCCCCCCTACCCCCCACGAGTTCCGAGGGGGAGGGTGGGGTTCACTCCGCTCGGGAGCTCCCGAGCGGAGTGAACCCCACACTCCCCCTCGGGAACTCGTGGGGGGCAGGGGGGCAGGCCTCGCGCGTGGCCCCCTAAGAGGTGCAGGCGGTTTTCGTCCCGACGTCGCGGCAGCGGAGGCCAGTCCACGAGAAGCGGTCCGCGGGAAGCCCAACCCTGAGGCCCCAGGACGTCCATTGGTGGACGTCTGGCGCGGGAGCGTCGCGCTCTCCACCTCTGTAGCGTTTCGTCCTGGGGCGTCTCGCTCTGGGCCGAAGCTGAACGGACATGAACCAGAACTGGAACGAAGAGAGGGAACGGAACTGGAACGAAACTGGAGCGCCCCACCGTTGACAGAAGCCAGACGTGCACGGCACGAAAGTGCAAAACGTGTATTCTTGGACACCTCGAAGGTCTGGAGACCTTACACCCAAACTGCGCGTCGGCGCCGCCGCCTCCAGGTCGTCGTCGGCGCCGTGGACGACGTCGGCCAGGCTCCGAAATCTCCGACTTGGGCGCCCGAACTATCCGGGGTAACTCGGGTCCGGGGTAAGTCGGGTTCGGAATCCCGAAAAAACAACCCGAGTTAGCCCTGACCCGAGTTACCCCGGATAGTTCGGGGCTCTGGACGCCCGAGTTATCCGGGGTAACTCGGGCCCGGGGAAACTCGGGTTCGGAATCCTGAAAAGCGAACCCGAGTCAGCCCTGACCCGAGTTATCCCTGATGATTCGGGGCTCTGACCGACGGCCCTGAGATCCTGGAGTTGCAATGTTGTCACGACTGGCGTTTGCGCCCGGCTGCGGGCCCCCAGGGGCCCTCGCGGGCCAGTCGGGTCGAGCCCGACAGGTGGCGTCGAGAGATGGGGTCCCAGGGGGCACCGGTGGAGCTTTTCCTCTGCGACTCGGCCACGCGCAAGAGCGACCCTGGGTAAGAGCGACCTCTGGTGCGCAGCTTTTTGGGACATCGGGGGGGGCCAAAGAGAGGCACCGGTGGAGCTTTTCCTCTGCGATTCGGCTACACGCGAGAGCGACCCTGGGTGAGAGCGACCTCTGGTGCGCGGCGTTTTGGGACCGCGGGGGGGGGCAATCGAGCCCGACAGGTGGCGTCGACAGATGGGGTCCCAGGGGGCACAGGTGGAGCTTCTTCTCTGCGACTCGGCCACGCGCAAGAGCGACCCTGGGCAAGAGGGACCTCTGGTGCGCGGCGTTTTGGGACCGCGGGGGGGGGGGGAAAGAGAGGCGCGCACGCCGCTGCTGCCGCTTCCCTTGCGGCCATCGGGGGGCCCATCTCTGCCCGCACCCAGAGGTCACTCCGGCGAGAGGTCACTCTTGCGCCTGCAGTGCGGGCGCGGCCTCAAGAAGCCCTCGCAGGAAATCCAACCCTGAGCACCCGTGCGCGAGGTACACCCGAGGGGAACCTGGAGCACCCCGAACGCAGCAGCTCCAACTCCTCCCACGGCCGCGGGAAGCCGCCGCGCGGCGCTGGGAGCGAAGAAGCCCAGGGCATCCCGACGAGAAGCAGATGGTCTCTCGAGGCGCGCCCCCACTGTAGGCGAGCTAGGACGCTTCGCCACTGCTTGAGCAGGCCACAACACGTTCTTAGAACATTCTTTGGTAGGCCTCCTCCTCCTCCCTGCAGACCTGCTGCAGCGACCGGCCCAGGGGGGCACGCGCGTGACGTCTTCAGCCAGGGCGCTCCTCCATGGCCTCTCGGCCTCGGGGGGCCGCCCTATACTATAGGCCCCCCGGGGCCGTGCCAGAGCGGATCCCGGCCTGGCGAGTGCCAAGTCGGGCCGGTCCCCCTCTACAGGGGGATTTTGGAGGAAAAAATAAAACCTACCCCAAAAAGAACTACCCCAAAGATGCCCAAAAAATACTCAAAACAACAGTCCCGGGACTATGTTTTGACTGTGTTTGAGTAGTCCTCCTGTAGAGGGACGGGCCTGGCTTAAGCCTGGCCCGGCGGAGGGCGTCGGGGGGCCGCCCTGTATATAGCCTCCATATGACCTCGGCCTCGGGGGGCCGCCCTGTATATAAGGCCCCCGGGGCCGTGCCGAGCGGCTCCCGGGCGAAGGCCTGGCCCCAAGTCGGGCCGGTCCCCCTGCAGGGGAATTCTGGACGAAACAATTAAACCTACCCCAAAGAACTACCCCAAAGATGCCCCAAAAAATACTCACAAAAAAGTCACCAGACTATGTTTTGACTGTACTTTGAGTAGTCCTCCTGTAGAGGGACGGGCCCGGCTTGAGCCTGGCCCGGGGGAGGGCGTCGGGGCCTCTGGGGTCGCGCAACCACACCAAAAACATGGGCTGTCGGATGCGTGGGCTCGGAGGATCGGCGGCGGGCGAGGGGGGGCAAGGAGGAGGAGGGGGCCCTCTCAGCAGGCAGAGGGGACTTCTCAGAGCCCCTCGCGTCTTCTAAGGAAATGCTTGTGGCCTCGGGGGAAGGCGTAGACAAACTTCTCGGAAGGCCGGGGGACTTCCGCGCCTCTGAGAAGGCCTTCTCCTTCTCACTTCCCCCCCTCGCTCGCCGCCGAGATACGTTTCTTGTCGTTTGCGGCATCGAGCCCCAGGACCGTCAGGAGTCGGCCTGGGGTGGGAGACTGGCCCGGCGGTGTGAGCGGATTCGGGGTCGTTGTCGTCGTCGCTGCCGCCGCCGCCGTCGCCGATCGAGTGGCCCAAGATCAGCGTGTTCCCACATCCTAGGTCGGGTTCTTGTTCTCTCTCCACACCACTGCACACGAAAGACCACCTCACCTTCTCGTCCTCTCCTGTGTTCACACGCGCCATCACTATCATCACCACGATCACCATCCCATCACGATCACTGGCCATCATCATCATCATCACCACCATTATCAGCAGCTGTCGCATCACCATCACAGTCACCACTATCAGCATCAGCATCACCACCATCCTCATCAGCATCATCATCGCCCCCGTCAGCATGATCACCATTATCATCACCATCACCACCATCGTCATCCTCATACTTGTCAACACACACACACACACGCACACTTACATCGTGAACATCATTATCCCCTGCTCACACACCCATGAATGAATGCACACGCACACTAGCAATCTCGTCTTGCGATTATCTCCAGCGGGTGCCTCGTCTGTAAGCGAATCGCGGGAAACCTTCGACAGGAGCCCCCTCACTATGGGGCCCGCGCTGCATGCTACCAATCCGTACGGCCATTGGGAAGCCTGTGACTGTCGCCACGCTTGGGATCCCTAGGCTTGGGATCTCGAGCGGGAGCCTCGTCAGCGAGCTTGTCTCGAGCGGGAGCCCCCTCCCTATGGGGAACCACGGGTCATGCTAGTAATCCGAAGTGGCCATCGGAAAGCACATATTTGTTGTCACTTCTAGACGCTTGAACAATGAGGAAGGTCCCAGCGAGAGCCTCGTCTTTGAGTGACACGCGAGGGAGTTTCGAGCAGGACCCCCAGCCTTGTGGGGCCCGCGCGCCACGTTCACAAACGGAGGCTGCCGTCGGAAAACCCCCGAGGCTGGAGTAGGGAGGAAGCCTCGAGCGGGAGCCTCGTCGGTGAGTGAGACGCGAGGAAGTCCTGAACGGGAGCACTCTTTTCTTATGGGGCCCGCACGTCACGCTGGTAACCCGAGGAGGCCATCGGAAACATGTCAGCATCATTACTTGTGGGCTCCTGAGGCTAGACCATGGATGAAGTCTCGAGCGAAAGCCTCGCCTGTGAGCGAGACGCGAGGAAGTTCCCGAGCGGGAGCCCCCCTCCAGCTGGGGCCCGCGGTTGTCACGTCAGCAAGCTGAGGCAGCCCTCGGACAACCGGTAGCGGTCGTCACCCTGGGGCTCCCGGGAGCCTCGTCGGTGAGCGAGGCACGGGGAAGTCTCGAGCGGGAGCCCCCTACCCATGGGGCCCGCGCGTTTTTCTGGCAGTCCGAGGCGGCCATCGGAATATCCCAACGGCTTCGCGCTCTGGCCATCGGAGAACGCGGCAATGCCGGCCGAGGCTTCGACGGCACCAGGGAAAGTGGGCGCGCGCGCCCTTGCAAGACGGACGGGGGAGGAGGTAGATCGGGGAGGAGAGGCAAGAGGATTGGAGGGCTCCTGCCAGGGAACAAAGGAGAAGGGCGATGAGGAGGCAGGAGAAAACCTCCACGGTCGCAAGGACAACGAGGAGGATTATTTCCAGGTGAGTTTGGGAAAGTCGGATACGGGAGTAATGTAATTGTTCGTGCCTCGTCGGGCCTCTGGGGACGGTTCTGTTGGCCACTGCTGGGTTCCCCCCCGGGAGCTATGGCCAATGCAGGGCCTTGTGCGTAGGGAACTTCGGACGGGAGGGTGCATCACAGCATCAATGATGCATCCTGGGTTCGCTGAGCTCCTCCTCCACCAGAACTTCAGAGCTGCGGACGGTTCTCCTTATCAGAAGTGGCTCTCGTTCTCCATCCTCCTCCTCCTCCGCCTCTTCTTCTTCTTGATCTCCCTCCTCCTCCTCCGTCTTCTCCTCCTCCTCCTCCTCCTCTTCCTGCTCCTCCTCCTCCTCGTGCTCCTCCTTCTTCTCCTCCTCCTCCTCCTCCTCCTCTCCCTCGTCTTCCTCCTATTCCTCCTTGTCCTCCTTCTCCCCCTCCTCCTCCTCCTTCTCCTCCTGCTTGTCTTATTGTTAGTATGATTATTACTTGTCCTGCTCCTCCGTTCCTTCTCCTTGTAAATAACTTCTCCCTGCCGCACCCCGAGGCAAGATTTTAGGGCGGGCCGGGCGTTTCGCCTGAGACTTCTTCACCATTGATGACTTTGAAGCTTAAAAATTTGCAACAGTTTCACAGATGGAGGGCGGGTCGTTTTCAACATTTGGCTCTCGCCTGAGCGCGGCGCACACTCGTTCTAAACAATTACCAGGGTTTCACGGATTGAGGGCGGGTGGTTTTCAATATGTGGCTCGCGCTTTGGCGCGGCGCACATTCGTTCTTAAACACTTGCAAGAGCTGAACGGATTGAGGGCGGGTCGTTTTCATAATGTGGCTCTCGACTTGGTGCGGCGCACATTCGTTCTTCCCAGCATCAACGTGTCAGAAATTGCGTTTTGAAAGGATTCAGGCTTATGCGGGTGCAACCGTCATGTTGGCTCGCTGTGTTGAGGTCCCAGGAACGGCGTTCTGGTACGATTCAGGATTGCCAAGACGCAACAGTCAATCCGTGGCGTTGGATCCCCGAGAAAAAATGTGTTGGCATGCTTCAGGGTTCCCAAATAGCTGTCTTCCAAAGAGGCAGTTCCCTCAATGGTACTGAACCGTTGTAAGGGGCCTATGAAGGGGGAGCTTGGAGGGAGGGCGTATTCCAACATCGTTGATGACTCTTGGGTTTACACTGGTCCTCCTCCTCCTCCTCCTCCTCCTCCTCGTCCTCCTCCTCCTCCTCCTCCTCCTCCTCCTCTGCCTCCTCCTCCTCCTCGTGCGGGAGCTTCCGAGCGAAGTGAACCCCACCCTCCCCCTCAGACATCGTGGTGGGTAGGGGTAGGGTGCGCATGTGGCTCCCTATTGGAATCCAAAACTGCTTTTGAAAGAAACCAAAGCGATGTTCTTAGAACGTAGACCCGATGCTTCAAACTAAGACAGTCTCAGCCAGAAATGCTCCAAAAGCCTTTCGTGCAGACCACAACAGGTTATTATGACATTCTTGGGTGGGCCTGTAGGCGAGCCAGGACGCGTCGCCACTGCTTGAAGATGAGAGCAGGCGAGGGGATCAGGAGGGGAGGGCAGGAAGGGACGGTGGACGAGGGGCCCCCAGTCCGCATCCCGGGTTCCCCCTGCTGCTGCCGCTGCAGAAAGAGGGGAGCAAGCAGTGGCACAAACATACAGTAGGAGCTCGACCACAAGAAACCACCTTCCACAAGAAACCCAGCCCTGAGACCCCAGGACGTCCCTTGATCTTTGGTGTGGGAGCGTCACGCTTCCCACCGCAGAAACATCGACCCCCTCCCCCCCAAAAAACAGGGCACCCTGTAGGCAAGCAGAGTGTTTCTTGGCATGGGCCCCCACGGTGAGCGGCCACACGGACGAGACGGATGCGGGCGAGCGAGCTCCTTCCGCTTCTCGGCGTTCCCGCCCCCCCCCTTCTGGGATGTAACACCTGGGAGGTCAGATTCTGAGTCGGCGTTGACAGACCACTGGCCGAAACTGGCATGATGAGCGGGGTGCTTCTTGGCTTGGGCTTCCACTGCAGAGAGGAGCAGACCTGGGCACAGACAGAAACCCTCGCGGGCCCGCGCGAAGATTTCTCGGACCGGCGCTGGAGGCACCCCTCTCCCTGGCGCGCTCGGAGCGCCTCCCAGAGGGGGGGCCCAGCGCCGCTCCCGAAACTCCGCACGGACCTCGGCCACCTCCTCCTCATTATCCACCTCCTCCTCCTCCTCCTCCCTCCTCCTCCCCCTCCTCCTCCCCCTCCTCCTCCTCCTCCTCCTCCTCCTCCTCCTCCTCCCTCCTCCTCCCTCCTCCCTCCTCCTCCCTCCCGCCCGCCCCCTCCTCCCTCCTCCTCCCCTCTCCTCCTCCTCCTCCTCTCCTCCTCTCTCCCCTCCCTCCTCCTCCTCCTCCTCCTCCTCCTCCTCCTCCTCCTCCTCCTCCTCCTCCTCCTCCTCCTCCTCCTCCTCCTCCTCCCTCCTCCTCCTGTGGTCATGCAGCTCTGCGCTAACCCGGGGTGTGTGGGTGCGTGTGGGCCCCTGTGAGTCACAGGGACCCCCCCCGCACACACACAAACACACACACACACACACGCACGCACGCACGCACGCACGCACGCACGCACGCACGCACGCACACACGCACACACTTTTTTTCGTCGGCGGCGAGGCAGAACGAGCTGCACCAGCGAGGAGCGCGGCCAGAACGACGGACACGCGAGAGAGGCCGGCATGCCGGAGAGGGGGGGGGCCAAAACGGCAGACGGGGCGGCCGCGAAGGGCCGGCGGGCCCACGCGCGCACACCCACAGAAGCAGAAGCCTGCGGAACTCCGCGCGGGCTCTCTGCGGCAGGCCGGCGCCGGGCGCCCCGTGCCCGCTGGAGCGCGGAGCGCACCAGGGGCGGCGCCGGAGGCGCCGACGGGGAGGCCCTGCGCCGACGCAGGAGGTCCGCGCGCACAGCAGGAGGCACACGAGTGTGCAGACGTTGTCCTTCTGCAGTCGGACTTGATCGGAGAGGACACGCGAGAAGGCACAGGACCCTTCCGAGGGCCACGCTGCCGAAGGAATGCAGGAGGCATGGGTCGCGAGACACGGGACACGAGGGTACCGTTGATCTGGCAGGGTCGACCTACTAATCCGGGCCGCCTGTACTCCTCCTTGGGTGCTCGGTCTGGGGAGCGTCCTGAAACAATTCACTCCACTCCTGCGTCGATGCTGCGTCGACCGTCCGCCGACTAGCTTGAGTCGAGCTTGAATCGAGCTAAAGTCGAACTAGAGTCGAGCTAGAGTCCAGCTAAAGTCGAACAGATCCGTGCCTCAAAACGAGCAACTAAACCGCCTCCTCCTCCTCCTCCTCCTCCTCCTCCGCCTCTTCCTCCTCCACGAAGCGGACCGACGCCTGGAGTCCAACGCGAACGCCAGCCTGCCGCCCGGCGCGAGCGCGGCCGTACCGAAGAGGCCGTCCTGCTGTCTCAGTAGCGGCGGGACCTCCAGGTTTGCGGTGGCCTTGCGACGGCAGAGACGGCAGCGCTCGGCGGCCCTCGAGTCCCTTCGGCGGCCTTCGGAGGTACTCGGAGGTCCTCGAAAGCTTGCTCTCTCTCTCTCTCTCGTTCTGCCCCTTTCTCTCTCACTCTCTCTCGTTCTCTCTCTTTCTCTCTATTTATCCCTCTCGCTCTCTCTCTCTCTCATCCTCTCACTCTCTCTCTCTCTCTCTCTCGCTCGCTCTCTCTCTCTCTCTTTCTCCCTCTCTCTCTCTCTCTCCCTCTCTCCCCCTCCATATCTCCATCGCTGAGCTTAACGGATAACGGATATATGTGGATTGTGTTACCTTTGATCAGACACCGCTGATCTTCCTCAGACACCACTATTGCGTTGCAACGCGTTCTGTTTTCTTTCATTCTCGTCACCACTAACATCGTCGAAATGCGCCTGTCTTACTAACTGTCCCTCTCGCTCTGCATCCTTCCGACCCCCAAAAGCACATGTGCCTTCACTCCAACTCCCCTCCCGCTCCACCAGTTCTCTATCTTTCTATGTGTTGTTGTGTATGTTTCTCTCTCTCTCTCTCTTACTTGTTTTATCTCGTTCTCTGGTTCTCTCGATCTCCCGCTCTCTCTCTCTCTCTCTCTCCCTCGCCCTCTCACTCTCTCTCACTCTCTCTTTCCTTCTTGGTGTTTCTCCGTCCTGTTCCATGGTTGTGAGAAGGCAGAGGGGAGTGGTGGTTGCAATGAGCAGAAGAAGGGGCGTAGGACGGGTGGGTGGCGGCGGCAATGAGGGCGATGGAGGTGGAAGGTGGTGGGGGAAAGGGGGCGAGGGGAGGAAGCCAAACAGAAAATTCGTAAAGCCCCCCGGCCGCGTCCATCATACCCCTCCAAGGAGGAAGGGGGAGGAGGCGGAGGAGGAGGAGGAGGAGGAGGAGGAGTCGCAGCAGGAAGGCCAACATTCTAAACTGATGATGGACCAGCGGTGCTGCAGTTTTCCATTCCCTTCAAAGTGCCCTCCTCGTTGTTCCCTCTCTCCGCTGCGCGAAAAAGCCCCCACTGAGGCAGAAACGCCCTACGGCCCGCCAAGTCTCATATGGCAGGTCCGTGTTGAAGTAATATGTCGCTGTGCATCAAGCTAGGAAGGTTGCGACGATGTGGCAATTTCAGCTTCAACGGAATGCCCACAGCGACAGCTCCGCCTTGAAGAAGAACCGCCATCCACCCGAGTAGCCGTCTCGCAGATTGTAACTTCTGGCCACGGAATCGAACGGATGCCCCAGCAGAACCCCATCCTGAAAACGAGCCGCCGCCCATCCGCGTAACACGTACAACATGTTACACGTGTGGTGACAGTGTTGGGAAATCCAAAACAAGACCCCTATTTTGACAGCGAGCCGGCCGAGTTCCATCCGTGCACATGTTGAACAAGTTTACGCACGTTGTAGCATGTCTGGAAGGAGTCCCCCGCTGAGAAACCCATCTTGAAACGAACGGCCTCCATCCTTGTAATTGCTGCAAGCTTTAACACGATTTCGCGCGGCGCAAAGGCGAGAGCTCCATTGTGAAGAAAAGGCGCGGCCTCAGT
Source organism: Prorocentrum cordatum (assembly GCA_963575745.1). Lineage (NCBI taxonomy): Eukaryota > Dinophyceae > Prorocentrales > Prorocentraceae > Prorocentrum > Prorocentrum cordatum. Next base: position 134,373 of record CAUYUJ010017089.1, read on the forward strand.
CAGCGCAGCTGCTGCCAGCTTCAGAAACGAATGCGCGGCACCAAGACACCGTTTGACAAGAACTTGGCCTCCATTCGTGTAACAGCTGCATGCTTGTATGGCGAACGCGCGCGGCGATGAGTTGTTGGGAATTTCGATTAGGGGAATTCGATTTCGAGTTCGCTCAATGTTTGGAAGCACCGGGATCACGCTCCAGCTGGCATGCGGAAATGATTCGTCGTGCGACAAGGGCAAATCACATAGTACCCCGTACGTAAGAATAAGTGGTTGGCGGCACAAGCGAAACGGACCGCCTCCAAACGGGCGATTTCGGAATACCTCAACCCAATAACGTTTTCATCTCTCGGGGTCGCATCGTTTACTTCCGCCGCCTTCCGCCAGCCTTCCGCCAGCTTCCGCCCGCGGAGGCGGCCTCGTTGTACTTCCGCCGGCCTTCCGCCGCCTTCCGCCGAGGAAGAGATGACAATCCCTTCGATCCTCGAAGGCAAGGCCCTTTTTGGAACGCCGCCAATGCAGCCCACAAGTCGAGCCCCACCTGTTCCCGAGTGTAGCCCCCGTGTGTAGCCCCCGTGTGTAGCCCCCGTGTGTAGCCCCCGTGCTCTGCCCCCACGTGTGTAGCCCCCAGGTGCGGCGCCCATGGGTAGGACCCCTGGTGCAGCACCGGAGGGCAGCTCCCGAGTGCAGCCCTCAAGAAAAGCCCCAGAGAGTGCAGCTCTTGCGCGTAGCCCCCAAGGTATAGCCCCCGTGTGTGTAGGCCCCAGGTGTAGCCCCCACGCAGCTCTCGAGTGCAGCCTCCACAGTGTGACCCCCGAGTGCAGCCACTCGTTGCAGCTTCGAAGTGCAGCCCCAAATTAGTGTGGCTCTCGAGTGTGGTCCTCCGCTGCAGCCCCACGGAGTGGCCCCCACGCCCAGCCCCCGCGCAGAGCTCTCAAGTGCAGCACCCCAGAAGCCGGGCCCTCCATCCAGCCACGCGCGCGCGCGGAGGTGAGGACCAACGTAAACCCAAGACGCACCATCGATGTTGCAGCAACATCTGCCTCCACGCAAGTCCCTACAAAAATGTATGTTCATTGCGGGAAATGTCCCATTGAAATATGGGAATCCTCTCGATCGCTCCAATACGTCAATCCCAGGCCCTCAACACCGCAAATGAACGTGACGGTTGCGTCCAGGCAGCCCTGAACCGTGCAGAACGTCATTCCTGGGACTCCGATGCCGAGAATCACTGTTGCGCCCGGACAATCCTTACACCATTCCTGGGACTTCGCGCCACGGCGAGAGCAACGTTTTGAAAAGCAACCAGCCTCCGAATTTGACGCTGCTGCAAGATTTTCAAAAGAATGTGCGCGGCTCGATATTTTGAAAACGACCTGTGCTCCATCCGTGAAGCTGTTGCAAATGTCAGACTGACAAACTTCAGGATCATCAACGTCAAGCAGATCTCAGACGGAACGTCTGGCCCAGTCTACCGACACGTCTGGGGATGCGACCGGGAGGAGTTATTCAAAAGGAAATGGAGAGTGTAGGGGCCTCTCCCTCGTCGTGGGCGAAGTTGCACTGGGTGCCCTTCTTGCAGAAGCCCGCCAGCCAGAAGCTGCATAGCTTCGTCTTCCTATGGCGCCTGACGCGGGCCGCAGGACCTCCTCCTCGAAATCTCCACTGTGCTTGCTTGATGGGAGGGAGGGGAGGCAAGGAGGGATGAAGAGAGAGGGGGGGGGGGCGAGAATGATGCGATGGGGGAGGAGAGGGTGGGAGACGAGGAAGAGGAAGGGGAAGGGGGAGGAACAACAGGAGGAGGAAAGGGGGAGGAAAAGGGGCAGCAGAGAAGGAAGGACAGTGAGAGGATGATGATGATGATGAGGAGGAGGAGGAGGAGGACGAGGAGGAGGAGGAGGAGCCAGGACCGCGTCCCGAGCCGCTTCTCGGCAGCCCCCGCACGGCCCGCAGCGGGGGGCCCAGACGCCAGGACGGAGGGAGGACGCGCCCGTCAGTCTTCCCTCGGGGACGCTGCGAGGCCGGGCCCCCCCCGGGGGCCTGCACGGGCCGACACACTGTGACAGAGACACCTCGACGCCTCGATCCTCCTCGCCTTCCTCCTCCTCCTCCTCCTCCTCCTCCTCCTCTCCTCCTCTTCCTCCTCCTCCTTTTTTTCAACCTCCACCTCCTCCTCCTCCTCTTCCTCCTCCTCCTCCTCCTCCTCTTCCTCCTCCTCCTCCTTCCCCACATGACTACGCCTACGCGCTCCCCCATCACTCCTATTATTCCTTCTCGTCTGCCTCCTCATCCTCCTTCTCCTCCTCCTCCCCGATCATCATCATAATCAGCATCGTCATCATCATCGTCACCATCATCAGCATCATCATCATGAGCATAATCATCATCAGCATCATCATCCTCATCCTCATCCTCATCAGCATCATCAGCATCAGCATCGTCATCATCATCAGAAACCACGTGGGAAAACCTGACGGGCTGATCGAGCGGGTAGACCCCAGCGGGGGGGTCGGGAAGGCGGGCCCAGGCGACCAGGTCGAGCAGGCGGGTTGCTGAAACGTGCGCCCTGCAGAATCGCGAGGAAGTCTCGAACGATGCCCAAGTACATGGTGAGAACTGAAAAATCGAGAGCGCGGTTGATGAGCGTCGAGGGCGCGGCGTGCGTCTGAATAGATTGTGAAGAGGTATCAGGCGAGAGCGCGATTCCTTCATACATTGCGAAAGAGTCCCGCGCGAGAGCGCGATTTTGAAATGAATTGCGGAGGCGTATCAGGCTGGAGCCGTTGTCGATGTAGTTCGACGGGGGGGGCACAACTAAACCAGAGCCGCAAGACTTCCCCTGCTACAAAACAGAGTGCGGGCCCCATGCGGAGCACGTTAATTTGAAAACCGAAGTTGGCCAGAGGGGGGAACCAATAAAACTAGTCTGCAGAAGCGAAAGTTCAAGACCAACAACAGCAACAACAATAACGACGACGGCGACCTCAACATCATCAACAATAACGAACACAATGGCAACAACATCAGCAACAACAACAGCCGCAACACCAACAACAATTACAACAATACTAGCAGCACCAAACATAGCAACAACAACAACCACAATTACAACAACAACACCAGTAAGCAATACCAACAACGGCACCAAAAACAAACAATTGTAAGGCTCTTCGCTCTTACCGCCCGAGTGTCATCCAACGTGTGTTTCCCAAACCGGGCAGGTCGGGAAGGCGGGCCCAGGCGACGAGGTCGAGCAGGCGGGTTGCTGAAGCGTGGGTCCTGCATGAATCTCGAGGAAGGCTCGAGCGATAGCGCGATCCCCAAGTACATCGTGAGAAAAGCCATAGCGAGAGCGTGATCCCTGAGCGCTGAGGGCGCATCGTTTTGAATAAGTTGCGAGGACGTCCCACGCGAGAGCGCGATGCGTACATGAACTGCGAGAAAGTAGCGCGCGAGAGCGCGATTTGGGAATACATTGTGAGGAGGTCTCATGCGGAGCAATTGTTGTTGTAAACTGGGGGCCAGGGGCACAATTTGAGACTAGCGGCTCCCCAAATAAAAAACAAGGTGCGAGCCCCGGGGGAAGCACTTCAATTGGAAAACACAAGGGTCACCGGAGGGGGGATCAACACTATTCATTCTCCAGTAGTGAGAGTTTAACAACAGTCATATAAGCAACGGTAACAACAACGGCAACAACCACAACAACAACAACAACAACAACAACAACAACAACAACAACAACAACAACAATAGCAATCACAACGTTAATATTACCAATCATGTTAAGACTGCTCGCTCGAGTCTGCTCGCGTGACAACACGTATATCCTAAACCATCGATAACCGTCCGCGTTCGCTTTCGATCGTATTACCTCAAGGGTATATCTGTCTTACCGGATACGTGTGTTTCGCGCAGCCCCTGAGGCCCAGGGGAAGAGAGGACGGATGGAAGAAAGGGGCACGGGGGAGGGAGGAAGCTGGAGCACGAGAAAGAGTACCAGGATGGGGGGCTAAGAGCAGAAAATACGTGGCAGAACCAGACGGGCAGATCGGGCGCGTAGACCCTAATGGGCGGGTCGGGAACGGGCCCAGGCGGCCAGGTGGAGCAGGCGGGTCGCTGAAGCATGCGTCCTGCATGAATCGCGAGGACGACTCAAGCGATAGCGCGATTCCGAAGTGAATCTTGAGAGATCCACAGCGAGAGCGTGAATCCTGAGTGTCGAGGCTGCGGCCTCCGAAAAAATTGCGATAAGTCCCGCGCGAGAGCGTGATTTAGGAACACATTGTGAGAAAGTATCAGGCGGGAACTTTGTTGTTTTAGCCCCAGGGCCAAAGACACAATTCGGTGACCCCACACTGTCCCCTGTAAGCAACAGTGTGCGGGCCACGGACTGGGAAAACATACAGAATGGTTACTGGAGGGGGGATCACAAATCATTCCCTAAAAATGAGATTTCAACAACAACAACAACAACAACCACCACCACCACGACAACCACCACCACAACCACCACAACAACAACAACAATCCGCATCGTGGAACCCCACCATTCGCCACCACAACCACCACCACAACCACCACCACAACCACCACCACAACCACCACCACAACCACCACAACAACAACAATACATGACCGTTCGCCCCCACCACTCTGACATATCCATGGCCTGTGGAATCCACGTCCTGGGACCCCCGCAGGCGGCGCACATGGACAGCTGTTGGCCCCAGGCGGGCCGCAGATGTCAGAAAGTTCTCCGCCCGCCCGAGGCCTCCGAAGGTCGATCTTCTGAGCGGCGGCCATGGCTGAATCCCCGCCGCTCCTGACTCGCGGCTCCTCCGTGCCCCACCTCCCGCCCCTTCACCGACCCCCCCCCCCTTCCCGTGAGCGGCGCCACCTGCCATCGCCGCCCAGCTGGCCCAAGTCCTCCGCGGCGTCGCCGCCGCCGCCGGGGCCTCCGCCCGCGAGCTCGCCGGCGCGCGAGCGCGCGGGCGACGACGACAGCGGGCCGATGGCGGCGCGAGCGAGGGCATGAGGCGCGATGGCGCGTGCGAGGGGCGGCGACGGCGGCGGCGCGCGCGAGAGGCGGCGACGGCGGGCGACGACGGCGGCGAGCGCGTGCGAGCGCGGCGGCGACGGCGCGCGCGAGCGAAAGGCGAGCGCGCTGCGGCGAGGCGCGGCAAGGATAAGCTCGCCACCGCTGCTGCTGCTCCCCATGCTGTTACACCTCTTCCAACTCCTTCTCCTCCTCCTCCTCCTGCTCCTCCTCCGCCTCCTCCTCTTTCGCCTCCTCCTCCTCCTCCTCCGCCTCCTCCTCCTCCTCTTCCTCATCCTCCTTCTCCGCCTCCTCCTCCTCCTCCTCTTCCTCCTCCTCCTCCATTCCTTCTCCTTAGAAATAACTTTTCCCTGTCGCACCCCGAGGCCAGATTTTAGGGCGGGCCTGGCGTTTCGCCTGAGACTTCCTTACCATTCATTATTATGTAGCTTTACGAAGGGCAGCAATTTCACAATGGAGGGCGGGTGGCTTTCAAATGTGGCTCTCGCATCTGCGCCGCGCACATTCGTTGGAACAAAAATTGCAAGAGCTTCACGGATTGAGGGCGGGTCGTTTTCAAAATGTGGCTCTCGCCTTAGCGCCGCGCACATTTTTTTTTAAACAGTACAAGGGCTTCACGGATTGAGGGCGGGTGGTTTTCACAATGTGGCTCTCGCATCTGCGCCGCGCACACTCGTTGGAACAAAAATGTGGCTCTCGCCTCAGCGCCGCGCGCATTCAGTTGGAACAGTTGTGAGAATTTCATGGATTGAGGGCGGGTCGTTTTCAAAATGTAGCTCTCGCCTCAGCGCCGCGCGCATTCGTTTAAAACATTGCAAGAGTTTCACGCATTGAGGGCGGATGGTTTTCAAAATGTGGCTCTCGCCTCAGCGCCGCGCACATTCGGTAAAATGTGCAAGAGATTCACACGTTCCCATGATCATCGTACCAAACTTTGTTGTTGGAAGGACTCTGGATTATGCGGGGGCAACAGTTATATTAATTCGCGGTGTTGAAGGCTCAGAAATGGCGTTCTGGCACGATCCCACATCGTCAGGACGCAGCAGCCAGGTTGACCCGTCGAACGAAAGTCCTGAGAACAATGTTTTGGCATGCTTCAAGGTCTTCAAACGGCCTCCTCCTCCTCCTCCTCCTCCTCCTCCTCCTCCTTCTCCCTCCTCCTCCTCCTGCTCATCATCATCATCACCACCACATTCACTACAACCATCAGCATCACCATCATCATAATCATACAATCACACTCATCATCAGCATCAGCAGCATCAGCATCATCATCATTAGCATCACCATCATCATCATCATCATCATCATCAGCACCATCAGCAACATCATCATCACCACCGCCACCACCGCCACCACCATCATCATGAGCAGCAGCAGCAGCAACAGCAGCAGCAGCAACATATCATCACCATCATCATCATCATCATCAGCAGCAGCAGCAGTATCATAATCATCAGAAAAGAACATCATCATCGTATTCCTGACCATCGGTATCATCATCGTCGTCATCCGCCCTCTGTCGAGACTTCTACAAGTATACCTCGCGAAGCCTGTCTTACTCGAAAAAGCGTTCGAGCTCCGAGCGGGATCGTCGCCCGCGCACTCGCCCCCAGGACTCCGCCCTGGGACTTTTAGCGTCCCGCCTGCACGCCTGACTGCCGCAAGCCAAGGAAGCGCACCCTCTTCGTGTGCCACTCACGGTTGTCGTCGCAACGCTGAGGCGCCTGGTGATGAAGTTGCAGTATCTGTCGTGCACAGCGTCTTGGCTCCAACGAGGTACGCCCGCGTGGTGGGCGTAGAACGGTTCGGCCGCTCATCCCGCGGCCAGGAACGGCCCAGTCCTCCTGTGCCGGTGCCTGCGTTTCGCGGGGCCGGTTTCTCCGTCAAGAGCGTGAGCGAACGCCCTGCTCCTCGGTGGAGCGTGCCCTCCGCAAGCCGGGAGGGGAGAGACGAGGTCGACAAGGGGAAGGGGCCGGGCTCCCCTCTCGGAGGAGAGGGCCCGCCCTTTCCGACGTCGCAGTGGTCTCGTGGCGTGGGCCAAGAGGGGAACCAACGGCCGACACGAATGTTCCACGACGCACGGATCTGAACGGAGGAGGAGGAGGAGCGACATTGGGGATGGGAGCGGCACATGGCGAGTGCCAAGAGTGCGCGTCCCCAAGGGAAAAACGACGCCTGGGAGGACAGTCGAACAAGGAAGCAAGCCATGACGAATGGCTTCGGCCGAAGATGCACAGAGATAGAGAGATAATCAATTTACAAAAAAATTAGCCTGGCGAAGGACCCAACCATATGCAGTCGTGGGTCCCGCCATTGTGAGTATCTTCTTCGGCGGCACACCTTATGGGGCCACGAAACGTGTGAGGGGGTGTGCCGAAATGGGTGTAGGGGACGCATGCGGGCGGCGGCACTGGGGCCTTCGGTGGAGCTCCCTATGGGGTCACAAAACGCGTGAGGGGTGTGCCGACATGGGTGTAGGGGACGCATGCGGGCGGCAGCCCTGGGGCCTTCGGTGGAGCTCCCTATGGGGCCACGAAGCGTGCGAAGGGTGTGCCGAAATTGATGTAGGGGACGCATGCGGGCGGCAGCACTGGGGCCTTCGGTGGAGCTCCCTATGGGGCCATGAAACGTGTGAGGGGGTGTGCCGAAATGGGTGTGGGGACGCATGCGGGCGGGCACTGGGGCCTTCGGTGGAGCTCCCTATGGAGCCACGAAGCGTGTGAGGGGTGTGCCGAAATGGGTGTAGGGGACGCATGCGGGCGGCAGCACTGGGGCCTTCGGTGGAGCTCCCTATGGAGGCCACGAAGCGTGTGAGGGGTGTGCCGAAATGGGTGTAGGGGACGCATGCGGGCGGCAGCACTGGGGCCTTCGGTGGAGCTCCCTATGGGGCCACGAAGCGTGTGAGGGGTGTGCCGAAATGGGTGTAGGGGACGCATGCGGGCGGCAGCCCTGGGGCCTTCGGTGGAGCTCCCTATGGGGCCACGAAACGTGTGAGGGGTGTGCCGAAATGGGTGTACGGGACGCATGCGGGCGGCAGCCCTGGGGCCTTCGGTGGAGCTCCCTATGGGGCCACGAAGCGTGTGAGGGGTGTGCCGACATGGGTGTAGGGGACGCATGCGGGGCGGGGCGCACTGGGCCTTCGGTGGAGGTCCCTATGGAGCCCGAAGCGTGTGAGGGGGAGGGGGTGTGCGAAAATGGTTGTAGGCGGGACGCATGCGGGCGGCATGCACTGGGGCCTTCGGTTGAGCTCCTATTCTTTCTTTTTATTTCTATTTTATATATTTGGGCACGGAAACGTGTGAGGGGGTGTGCCGAAATGGGTGTACGGGACGCATGCGGGCGGCAGCACTGGGGCCTTCGGTGGAGCTCCCTATGGAGCCACGAAACGTGTGAGGGGTGTGCCGAAATGGGTGTGGGGACGCATGCGGCCGCGGGCACTGGGGCCTTCCGTGGAGCTCCCTCTGGAGCCACGAAACGTGTGAGGGGTGTGCCGAAATGGGTGTGGGGGACGCATGCGGCCGCGGGCACTGGGGCCTTCGGTGGAGCTCCCTTATGGGGCCTCGAAACGTGTGGGGGTCGTGCGAATGGGTGTAGGTGACGATGATGTGAGCTGAGATGATGATGACGTTGATGTGATGATGATGATGCTGATGATGATGATGATGATGATGATGATGATGATGATGATGGATGTGATGATGATGATGATGATGATGATGATGATGATGATGATGATGATGATGATGATGATGATGATGATGATGATGGATGATGATGATGATGGATGAGGAGGCAGCGGGAGGAGGAAGGAAGGGGAAGGAAGGAGAACGCGGGGCACCGTCTCTTCAAAACGAGGACCCAACACCACAGGATGGTTGGGAAACAAAAAACATGGGTCGGTCACACAAGAAACGAACAAGAAAAAAGAAACAAGAAACAAGAAACCACAAGACTTCGCCGAGCTTCCGAGTATCGAGGTCGGCCGAGGAGACCGCACGACGAGCAAATCCAGACTCGAGTCGCAGGAGGAACGTCCAGGTGGTGGGAAGGAGGAAACCAGTCCGCTACACGCAGGAACGGCTCCAGGCAAGAGTGACCTTTAGTGCGCGGCTTGCCAGTCGCTGCATGCGATGCGACAGCAGCGGCCGCGTGCTTGAATTACGCCCGCCCCCCCGCCCGCCCTGGGCGCCGCGCGCCAAGGGCCACTCTGGCGAAGGGCCACGTACGTGTAGCCCAAAGGGTGCAACAACGATGATGCAATACCCATCGGTCGGGAAAAGTAGGTAGAAACATAAAGTAGCAAGGCGGATAGAGCAGATTGGCTTTGGGGCCGCCCAGAGGGAAACATAGCACAGCAACAGCACATCGACTCTTGAAGTAGGAAGGCGCTCCGAGTAGATTTGGATTCCGAGGCTCGCCTTCGCAAGCAGGGCAGAAATAGCTTTCTCTCTTTCTCTCTCTCTTTCTCTCTCTCTCTCTCGCCATAAGAGAAGAAGCGACCCCTCGAGCCACGAGCGCCCTAATGAGGGACTCGCCTTGTCGAGCGAGAACCACACTCTGGAACAAACAATCGGCCCTTCCATGAAGAGCAATCACCAAAGTGAGCGTTTTCTCATTCGGCGTTTCGAGATCTGGCGGAAGGGGGGGAGGGGGGGGGTTCTGGCTCCAGACCTCTGCTTAGCGCGACTGTTTGCAACATTGCGTCCTGAGGGGGGGGAGTGGGACCCCACCTGCCCGAAACAGTCGCCCCAAACAGCCAAGATCCACACCAAGGGGGGGGGGGAAGGGGGAGGTGCGAGGGCCCGCGCCGATCGGCAAAACCATGAATAAAACAACTAGCATATTGGTACATCTTGTGTTTTACATTCCTCCCTCGGGAGAGAGATCGCTCTCCATCCGTGCAGGAGCTGCTTCACGCAGCTCCGAGCTCTGGCGGGTCGAGAGGTTCGCGGAGACCTGCGCTGGAGCCCCGCTGTGACAAGCCAGGGCATGGTCGTCCACCAGTGCCTGTGCTGCACGCACTCAAGCTCGTGGTCATGAGTTCTGAACATGTGCTGTGATGCAGAGTTTTTTGACAATAGCCGCCCTCCATCAGCGAACGTGTCGGTGGAGGAGAGTGCGCGTCTCCTGCGCGACAACAACATGCCTTGAGCATGATCCGCAGTGCAAGCGCGCACCCATTGCAAACTTGTAATGCGATTGCGCAGGGCGCTCAGCATCGCTCAGCCCAAAGAAGCAGCAATTACCTCCACCAGTCGCCCTCCGTGTAGCTGCTGCAAGCTGATCATAAACATGCTCCTCCCTCCTCCTCCTCCATCCTCATCCTCCTTCTGCTCCCTCCTCCTCCTCTTCATCATCATCATCATCCTCATCCTCCTCCTCCTCATCCTTATCCTCCTCATCCATCCTCATCCTCATCCTCCTCCTCATCATCATCACCATCATCACCATCATCATCATCATCATCATCATCACCATCATCATCATCATCATCATCATCATCATCATCATCATCATCATCATCATTCATCATCATCATCATCATCATCATCATCATCATCATCTCATCCTTCATCTACATATCATCATCCATTCTCATATCATCATCATCATCTCATCATCAGCATTATCATCATAACATCATCATCAACAGGACAAGGCCACGTCGGCGAAAGGGCCACTCTGCCGTGCTCAGCACCCCCGCCCCAGACGGAGGAGGAGGAGGAGGAGGAGGAGGAGGAGAGGAGGAGGGGAGGGGGGGAAAGAGGGAGGAGGAGGTGGAGGAGGAGGAGGAGGAGGGAGGAGGAGGAGGAGGAGGGAGGAGGAGGAGGAGGAGGGAGGCGGAGGAGGCGGAGGCGGAGGCGGCGGAGGCGGAGGAGAAGACGGCCGAGGAGGCGACCCCCCCCCGCCGCAGCGGGCGCCTGGCGCGCGCGGGCCCGCGCCGTAGAGCTCCGGCGGCGGCCGCGCGCCGCGCGCCGCCTCTCGGGCGCGGGGGGCGCCCCGGCGCAGGCGGGCGAGGCGGCCCTCTCGGCGGCCGTCGGGCGGCCCTCGGGCGGCACGCGGCGGAGGCCCTCGGGCGGCTCTCGGCGCCCCTCGCTCGGGGGCGGCTCCCGGCGGCCCCCCGCAGGGGGCCCGAAGGGGGCGCGCGGGGGCCCCGCGGTGAGCCCTCGCCTGGGCGTCCCGACGCGGGGCCGGCACCGCCTGGGCGCGCGAGTGGCCGTCCCATTGGCGCTTTGGACTCGGGGCCGGGGCCGGAGGCCCTCGGGAGCAACAACCCTTAGGGAGCCCACAAAGGATGTACGCGCCCAGCTATGTACATGAACACGGCCCCTTGACCTGCGAGGCCTGCCGCGTGACACGAACATTGGCGCAATGAAGGCTCTCGAAACCAGCGTGGGTTCGTCCTTCTTTCGCTCCTGAACCCTGGGGGCCTGGGCGGCCCCCAAGAGGAGCGTCGGCCTGGACTCCAGGCGGGGCGGTGTTTTGCAGATGTGCGGCCGGCTTTCTTTGAGCTGCTCCTGCCTCTGGGTCGGGGATCTTCGCCGGGTCAATCCAGGCCCGGGTCGGTCGGGCCTTGCAGGATCCTGCAGGATCCCGCGCCCAAACCCAGGCCAGTGCGCACCCGGCCCTGCAGGGCCCTTCAAGATCTGGCGCTATGGCTGGCCCCCGCTTGCAGTGACCCCGGTCTCGAGGCTCCTCTGGCCAGGGCCATCAGAAGTGGGTCCGGGAAGGGAGGGGACGCATCGATACAGCGAGGGCCCGCGGAGGGATGGCACAACGAGCCAAAGAGGGCCTCCGAGGATGGCCCCTGCCGCGGCCTCGAAGGCTGGCTCCAGGCAGGCAGGCCCGCGAGGAAGGCGTGAAGGCTTCAAGGCCCAAGACGGCCCCAGGAGGACCGCCCGTCTGCGTCGTAATCCAACTCATCATATAGTTATGGGCCTGTTTTCCACCACCACCACCACCATAAGTTGGAGAGGGGAAGGAGGAGGAGGAGGAGGAGGAGGAGGAGGAAGAGGAGGAGGAGGAGGAGGACCCCTGCCCCTCCAACCTATGGTGGTGGTGGTGGTGGTGGTGGTGGTGGTGGTGGTGGTGGTGGTGGTGGTGGTGGTGGTGGTGGTGGTGGTGGTGGTGGGAAACAGACCGATCATATAGCACCACACAGTTGCGGTCGCGGGCGGGTCGCGGGCGGGTCGCGGGTGGGTCGCGGGCCGGGCCGCGGGCGAGGACGACGACAACACCGCAAGGCAACGCAACGCCACAGCAATCCGCACCGCGGAAACTGATTTAATGAATGACCATTCGGCCCCCTCACTCGGATCGGGACGTTGGCCTCCTAGGGGGAATGTCGTTTGTCATTGCGGTTTGGCCTTCCAGGGACATCAAGGCTGTTGGGCCAAGACGGCAACAAGATGGCCGAGCAAACTTTAGGATGGTATCCAGGATGGCACTAGATCGAGATCGCCTGATACAGCTCAACGCACAGCCTCCGACATACCTTCGAGAGACTCCAAGCCAACCCGAACTCGGCTCCAGACGACTTCGAAGACACCGATGATCGCCTCCGAGGCCAACATCGGTCAGACGCTGAAGTGCTTCCAAATGTTTACCACCTCGCCGTCGCGCTCCCCGTGGGCTTCTGGACCTCAAGGTGGCTTCAAAAAACCAATGGAACCCCACAACGGACACATAAAAATTAGCCGGGCGAAGGACCCAAACATATGTAGTTATGCGCACCGTCGTTGCACGCACCGCATTCGGAGGAGTTCCCTACAGGGCCACGAAACGTGCGAGGGGTATGCCAAAATTCGTCCGGTGGGCGCATGCGAAAGCAGCCACTGGGGCTGTTGGTGGAATTCCCGATGGGGCCACGAAGCGCTGAGAGGTGTGCCGAAATAGGTGCGGTGGGCGCATGCGAACGCAGCCACTGGGGCCGTCAGTGGAGCTACCTCTGGGGCCGCGAAACGTGTGATGGCTGTGCCGAAATGGGCGCGGTGGGCGCATGCGAGCGCAGCCACAGGCGCCTTCGGTGGAACTCCGTATGGGGCCACGAAACGCTTGAGGGGTGCGCCGGAATGTGCGTGGGTGACGCACGCGGGCGGTGGCACCGGGGCCTTCGGTGGCGCTCCCTATGGAGCCACGAAGCGTGTGAGGGGTGTGCCGAAATGGGTGCGCGGGACGCGTGCAAACGTACAAGTGGTTTGACAAAGTGGGCGTTGGGGACGCATGCGGGCGGCGGCACTGGGGCCTTCGGTGGAGCTCCATATGGGGCCACGAAACGTGTGAGGGGTGTGCCGAATTGGGTGTGGGGGACGCATGCGGGCGGCAACACGGCCTTCGGTGGAGCTCCCTATGTGGCCACGAAGCGTGTGAGGGGTGTGCCGAAAATTGGGTGTGGGTGACGCATGCGGGCGGCAGCACTGGGGGGCCTTCGCGGAGCTCCTATGGGGCCACGAAACGTGTGAGGGTTGTGCCAAATTGGCCGGTGACGCATGCGGGCGGCTGAGCACGGGGAATTAGGCGGAGTCCTAGGGGGCCACGAAACATGTGAGGCGTGTGTGCCTGGGGCCTTCGGCGGAACTCCTATGGGGCACGAAACGTGTGAGGGGTTTTTTTGTGCCGAATTGGGGTGTGGGGGACGCAAGCGGGCGGCAGCACTGGGGCCTTGGTGGAGCTCCTATGAGCCCACGAACCGTGTGAGGGGTGTGCCGAATGGGTGTGGGGACGCATGCGGGCGGCAGCACTGGGGCCTTCGGTGGAGCTCCTATGCGAAACGGTGAGGGGTGTGCGAATTTGGGTGTGGCGGGTTGCAGCGGGCGGCAGCACTGGGCTTTCAGCGGAGCTCCTATGGGGCCACGAAACGTGTGACGGGTGTGCCGAATTGGGTGTGGGGGACGCATGCGGGCGGCAGCACTGGGGCTTTCGGCGGAGCTCCTATGGGGCCGCGAAACGTGTGAGGGGTGTGCCGAATTGGGTGTGTGGGACGCATGCGGGTGGCAGCACTGGGGCCTTCGGCGGGGCTCCTATGGGGCCACGAACGTGTGAGGGGTGTGCCAAATTGGGTGTGGGGGACGCATGCGGGCGGCAGCGCTGGGGCCTTCGGCGGAGCTCCTATGGGGCCGCGAAAGTGTGAGGGGTGTGCCGAATTGGGTGTGGGTGACGCGGAGGGGGAGGAGGGAGGAGGGGGCAGAGGACGAGAGGAGAGGAGGACGCGGGGCACCGTCTCTTCAAAACGAGGACCCAACACCACAGGATGGTTGGGAAAAACTGCAAGGCGGCCCCACGGGACCCCAAGACCGCGCCAAGATCGTCCTAGCATGGCCCCCTCGGGGCGTTTTGCGGGCTTCCAGACGGGTAGGGGCGACTACGATTTCCCTGGTCAAGCCAGATCGGCTGCCGGGGACGGTTTCGGGATGGGCTGGTCGGGACATTTTGTTTTGTTCGGTCGCGTCCGCCAGCGAGCGCGCCAGCGGAGTCAGAAGCGCTCCGGGACACGGTAGCTGCCGAATTAGCTACTAAACGCGCCGCAGGCCGGCCGGCCCACTCACCAAGCAGCGGCAGGCTGCGCGGGAGAGCTGGCGAGCTGAGGGCGTCCAGGGGAGCTCAGGCACTTGCAGCCTAGCAGAATGCCAGGGAATTGGGGGTGTGCCGTGAGGCAAAGCCCGCTCAAGGGCGCGAGGACGAGTGCGCAGATGACTGCGTGTCCAACAAGCCAGATGGGCGTCCAGGGGTGGTAAGCGATGGGCGAATCGCCAGTGGGGCGCCCAGCCCAGGTCGTTCCAACGGCGTGTGCGAGCGAGGTGAGCTGAGCTGCCGAGGAACGTCGCAAACCTGCCTGGTGGATGGGAGGGGCCCAGGGGAGCGGCCGCGACTGCGAAGGCTGAACCACTCGGAAGCGGCACCAGCTCCAAGGTCCACCGTCCCGTGCACCACGGGGAAGGCCCCGAGACCCCAGAGGGCCGACCCCTTCACCAGCTGCACGAAGGTCGCCGACTGATGCACTGCGTGAGAAAGGCCAGGCCGGCTGGGATGAACATCGCCAGCGAGGCAGGGGAATCCAGGGAGGAGCTGCACAGGGCGACCACCCCGCGATCCAGGGGGACGGGGACCAGGCAGCCGCCCTGACAGGGAAGGGCCTGCAGGGAGGGCCGGTGGGGACGGACACCACGGGCCCAGCAGGCGGAGGGGAGGCCCGGGTATGAGAACCAGGTGCACGACAGCCGCCCGCATGAATACGGAAGGGCGGTCACCGCCAGGGCACTGTCTTACCCGTCGTATCTGCCATTCCCCGCGGGGAACCAGGGTCGCAGCTAACCGCCGCTATGAGTGAGGTATTATTACCGCCGTCAGCGCGGGGTCCTGGTCAGCCCTATGAGCGGGGGAGGGGGGACGGGGACGGCCGGGACGGGGAGGGGGCAGGGCGGGAGCCACCGTCAGGGCCCCCCCGGCCCAGCGTGGAATGGCCCCCACCCCCCGCGCTGTGGTCCGATCCGTCGAGCTCCCCGCCCTCTATCGGCGCAGTCCAGGGTGGGCCGGCTGCAGCCCGCTGAAGCACATGCTGCCTGGCGGCGCTGCTGCCGCGGTGGCCGCTGGTCGGGACACGCGAAGCGTCAATAACCGCGAACAAATCCGCAGTGACTGCTGCCACTGCCAGAACAGCGCAACACACCCCAAAGAGGGCCCGAAGGTGCTCCCATGGAGCCCCAGGATGGCTCCCGGGAGGCCCCCCAGACCCCCGACGTACGACACTGGCGGGCAACTTTCTCGAAGCGGTGACCACCGTGGTTCCCGCGCTGCGGGCTCAACTGCGAGCAAAACTCAACCTTCACTTCCCAACCCTCTTGAGCGTGCTTCCTCCGGGCGTGTGCTCCCGCCTCCCTCCTCCTCTTCGTGCCTGCATGGCTTCTACTGCACGGTGGTGGCCGCCTACGCAATTGTCGCAAACTTTGTTGGCTCCTGGCAGGTCATGCGGAGTACCGCCCCACGCGCATCCAGACGATAGCTCGGGGCTCCCATAGGGGTGTTGCCACCTGCGAAACTGTCACCACTTTCGCGGACTGCTGGGAAGCCCAGCGGGATGGCGTCCTACGGAAATCCACAATAGACCTCGCGGCTCCCTGGGGATGCCAGTTGCGCAACTGTCGCCCCATTTCGTGGGCTCATGGGAGGTCCAACGCGTCCCACGCACATCTAGACTGGACCTCGCGGCTCCCTGGGGGGCTGCCACAGCTGCCACCTGCGCAACTTTCGCCCCTATCATGGGCTCCTTGGAGGCCCAACGGAATGGCGCCCCAGGCGCATCCAGAGAAGACTGTCACCACGTCCATGGGTTCCTGAGAGGTCTAGCGGGGTGGCGTCTCACGCACATCCACAGTAGACCTCGCGGTTCCCTGGGGAGGGGGGGGCTCCCAAAAGCAAAATGAGCAAGCCCGCCGCAGGCGCCGGAAAACAAATGCATTGATGGATTGGCCCGACGCAGGCGCAGAAACGAACGAATTGAAGGATTAGGTTGGATTGACTGGATTGGGTGGAATAAGATAAGATGGGACAATATGGGTTGGATAAGATAAGATGGATTGGATTGAACAAGATGGATTGAAAAAGACAAGCTGGATTGGATAAGAAAGCCCGCCGCAGGCGCCGACAAAAATGAATTGATGGATTGGGTTGGGTGGATTGGATTGGATGGGATAAGATGGATTGGATCAGATAAGATGGGTTGTATTGGAAGAAATGGATTGGATAAGATAAGATGGACTGGATTGGCCCGCCGCAGGCGCAGAAACAAATAATTTGATGTATTGGGTTGTGTGGATTGTATTGGGTGGGATAAGGTAAGATGGGACAAGATGGGTTGGATAAGATATATAAGATGGATTGGATTGTACAAGATGGATTTGATAAGATAAACTGGATTGGATAAGAAAGCCCGCCGCAGGCGCCGGAAACAATGAATTATGAAATTAGCGACATGCGTTAGCGCCGGGACACACGGGACACCCAGGACACCCGGGACACCGCCCGGCCCAACTGGGACACCTCCCGGCCACAGGCGGACGGGAAACGGACTTTCGCTCCTACTGACACCCGGGACACCCGGGACACCGCCCGGCCGAACTATAAGGACACCTCCCGGCCACCGGCGGACGGGAACGGAATTTCGCTCCTACTTCGGCCTAGCTACAGGAGGATCAAGCGCAGCTTCGCCTCGCCCGCACGCACGACACGAACACGCAACTGAAACCGATTTCCCGGTGGGGGGTCTCCGTTTCACTGCGGTCTCACCCCCCAACCTCCGACTATACCTATTCCCGAAAATATATCAGGGGTCGCTGGGCGGCAGTACTTCGGTCAGCCAACGTAGTGATGCTCAACGGTTAAATTGTGCAAAGCTGTGCGGTGCAACGGCGCCCGACTGAGCCGATATTTCGGGATGCTCTTTCTGATTATGCTCAAATGGGGCGGCCTTAGTGCCGCCCCGTTTGAGCGACGATCAAGAACGGGCCATACGCGAGATGACATAGCGACCATAAGCGGCGGCCTACGCGGGCCGCCAGCGCGGCACGTTCCATTGGCGACGAGGGCGCTTGCGCGCGAGCTTACGCGGGCAGCTTACGCGCGGATGTCGGCGCCCAGGACCTGAGGCGTCTCTCCTTTGACGACGGACCCTGAGATCCGACGACGCAAACAAAAAAACTGCATCGCCGCGGAAAGTCGCGACCATAACCCCAGACCCCATCTTTCTGCGGCAACTCTCAAGCCGCATCGATCTGCCATGGTCCCGGACCCCGGGACTATACGAAGACGCCCCTGGCTCGAGAAAGTTTCGACGTCGGGATCTCGGTGGAGCGGGCCGACTTCGCACGGGAGCGGGACCCGTCGCTAGTTGAATCCATGTGTTCGGACGCCCGAGATGTGTTCGGAAAAAGGGTGCGATGCCCAACAACGACTGTTGTCCAAAATCGATAGTGGCCGCTGCGTGGCAGGCGACCTCCTGTCTCAGATGGACCACGTCCGTGGCGACACCGATAGCGAGTCCTGTTCAAAAGTGGGCAGGACTTGATGTCGGTCTGCGCACCAATTGTGTCCGTACTGATTTCGATCGTACAGCCTGAGCGCATACGAGAGGACAGGCGACAGGACACGATACTCTTTTCCGACGGTGGCATAGCCTTCAAAAAATTAGCCTGGCGAAGAACCCAACCATATGCAGTTGTCAGTACCGCAGCTGCGGGTTTCATCTTCAATGGAACTCCCCATAGGACTACGGAACGTGTGAGGGGTGTGCCGAGATGGGTGCCACTGGGGCATTCGGCGAAGCTCCCTATGGGGACATGAAACACGCGCGGGGCGTGCCGACATGGGTGGCGGAAACGCATGTGCGGGCCGCCACTGGGGCCTCCAGTGGAGCTCCCTATGGGTCCCCGAAACATGATGCTGCTGCGGGGGGGGGGGCCGGGATGGGTGGCGGAGACGCATGTAAGCGCCGCTACTGGGGCCTTCGGTGGAGCTCCCTATGGGGCCACGAAGCGCGTGAGGGGTGTACTGGGATGTGTGGCGGGGACGCATGTGAGCGCCGCCACTGGGGCCTTCGGTGCAGCTCTCTATGGGGCCACGAAACGTGTGAGGGGTGTGCCGAATTGGGTGCGGGTGGTGACGCATGCGGGCGGTGCCACTGGGGCCTTCGGTGGAGCTCCCTATGGGGCCACGAAACCTGTTGTTGTGAGGGGCGTGCCGGGATGGGTGGCGGGGACGCATGTGAGCGCGGCCGCTGGGGCCTTCGGTGGAGCTCCCTATGGGGCCACGAAGTGTGTGAGGGGTGTGCCGAATTGGGCGGGTGTTGGTGACGCATGTGAGCGCCGCCACTGGGGCCTCTGGTGGATGATGGGGCCACGAAACCTGTCAGGGATGTGCCGAAATGGGTGTGCGGGACGCATGCGCATGTGGGCGGCAGCACTGGGGCCTTCGGTGGAGCTCCCTATAGGGCCACGAAACGTGTGAGGGGTGTGCCGAATTGGGTGTGCGTGACGCATGCGGGCGGCAGCACTGGGGCCTTCGGTGGAGCTCCCTATGGGGCTACGAAACGTGTGAGGGGTGTGCCAAATTGGGTGCGCGGGACGCATGCGGGCGGCAGCACTGGGGCTTTCGGTGGGGCTCCCTATGGGGCCACGAAACAAACGTGTGAGGGGTGTGCCGAATTGGGTGTGCGGGACGCATGCGGACGGCAGCACTGGGGCCTTCGGTGGGGCTCCCTATGGGGCCACGAAACGTGTGAGGGGTGTGCCGAATTGGGTGTGCGGGACGCATGCGGGCGGCAGCACTGGGGCCTTCGGTGGGGCTCCCTATGGGGCCACGAAACGTGTGAGGGGTGTGCCGAATTGGGTGCGGGACGCATGCGGGCGGCAGCACTGGGGCCTGGTGTCCCTATGTGGGTGAGGGGTGTGCCGAATTGGGTGTGCGGGACGCATGCGGGCGGCAGCACTGGGGCCTTCGGTGGGGCTCCCTATGGGGCCACGAAACGTGTGAGGGGTGTGCCGAATTGGGTGTGCGGGACGCATGCGGGCGGCAGCACTGGGGCCTTCGGTGGGGCTCCCTATGGGGCCACGAAACGTGTGAGGGGTGTGCCGAATTGGGTGTGCGGGACGCATGCGGGCGGCAGCACTGTGCCTTCGGTGGGGCTCCCTATGGGGCCACGAAACGTGTGAGGGGTGTGCCGAATTGGGTGTGGTGACGCATGCGGGCGGCAGCACTGGGGCCTTCGGGGGCTCCCTATGGGGCCACGAAACGTGTGAGGGGTGTGCCGAATTGGGTGTGCGGGACGCATGCGGGCGGCAGCACTGGGCCTTCGGTGGGGCTCCCTATGGGGCCACGAAACGTGTGAGGGGTGTGCCGAATTGGGTGTGCGGGACGCATGCGGGCGGCAGCACTGGGGCCTTCGGTGGGGCTCCCTATGGGGCCACGAAACGTGTGAGGGGTGTGCCGAATTGGGTGTGCGGGACGCATGCGGGCGGCAGCACTGGGGCCTTCGGCGGAGCTCCCTTATGGGGCCACGAAACGTGTGAGGGGTGTGCCGACTGGGGCCTTCGGCGGAGCTCCCTATGGGGCCACGAAACGGTGTACTGGGTGGGTGAAGAGGAGAGGAGGAGAGGAGGAGAGGAGAGGAGGAGAGGAGAGGAGGGGACAGGAGAGGAGGACGCGGGGACCGTCTCTTCAAAACGAGGACCCAACACCACAGGATGGTTGGGAAAAACACAGGACACGAGGGTACCCCTAGTCCGAACACGAAGAGGACATTGAGAAGGGATGAACGGGAAACAGAAATACCCTTGATTATGCTGGGTCGACCTGCCAATGCGCGCTGACTGTACCGAATGTGTTGATGGGCCTGTTGTCCACCAGCACCACATAAGTTGGAGGGGGAGGGGGAGGAGGAGAAGGAGGAGGAGGAGGAGGAGGAGGAGAAAAAGGAGGAGGAGAAGGAAGAGGAGGAGAGGAGGAGGAGGAGGAGGAGGAGAGGGGAAGGAGGAGAAGGAGAAGGAGGTAATTAAGGAGGAGGAAGAGGAGGAGGAGGAGGTGGTTGAGGAGGAAGAGGAGGAGAGGAGGAGGAGGAGGAGGAGAGAGGAGGAGGCGGAGGAGGAGGAGGAGGAGGAGGACCCCCTTCCGCTCCAACTTATGGTGGTGGTGGAAAACGGTCCCATCATGTGTGCGACTCCTCGACTGACGGACAGCGCCCCCCAGCCCAGCCCGGCCTGGCCCAGCCCGCCGGTCAGCTCGCCGTCGGCGGCGGCCCGCGGGCCCCACTGCGGCGAGAAGCTGACCGACGCCTGCCCTGCAGACGTTGGCCCTTCCCACCTCCTCCCACCCTTGCCCTTCACCCTCCTCCTCCTCGTCCTCCTCCTCCTCCTCCTCCTCCTCCTCCTCCTCCTCCTCCTCCTCTCCTCCTCCGTCCTCCTCCTGCACCTCCTCCTCCTCCTCCTCCTCCTCCTCCTCCTCCCCACCTTTCTGCTGCTTGTCCTGGCCAGCAGCTCAGGCCGCAACGGCAGAGGACCCTCCTCACCTCCGCCCACCTCCTCCCGCCTCGGGCATCGACCCTGCCCATCTCCTCCCGCCTCCGCCTGCTTGCGCCAGGCCTCCTGCGCCGCCCTGCTGCTGCCATATATAACCGCCTCGCCGCTGCCGCACCACGGGGCCACCGCCGACACGCACAAGCCGGGCGGAGGCGCGCAGCAGACTAGCGCCAAAGCCCAGGCGACCACTCTTACGTAGGGACAAGCAGCCTCAGGCGACCCCTTTTTCCCAAGAAGTGGTCGCCGAGGGGCGGGAGGGGACCCTCCTCCCCTCGCCTCCTCCACCCCCCCTCCTCCTACCCCTCCTCAACCACCTCCTCCTCCTCCTCCTCCTCCTCCTCCTCCTCCTCCTCCTCCTGCTTCTCCTCACTTCTTCCTTGAAAGGGCTGAAGCCCAGGGTTCTCTTGTAGCTGTTGCCCCCTCGGAATCGACTTGTGTTGGGCCGGCGGAATTATTTGCGATGAATGACGCGGTCGCGTAGGGCCGGCGGAATTCTGTTTGAGAATGTCCCGAGCGAAACGCTGGCTTCTGCAACTCCGATAGGTGAAATATATGGTAAGGTAAACAGTTTAGTATGTCGCGGATGTCTCGTCGAGCGAAACGCTCGGTTTGCAGAATGCGTTGAGGATGTCTCGAGCGAAACGCTTGTTGTGTGATATAGCGTGTTCCTCTCCTGGGGACCTGAGTTCAGAGGATGTCTCAGATGGAATCCTCGTTTTCACGTGCCCAGGTCTTGAGGATGTCTTGAGCGAGACACTTGGTATCACGCGTCCAGGTTGCTCAGGCAGATGACTAGCATGAGGAAGTGTCGAGGATGTCTCTGGCGAGACGCTTGTTTTCACGCGTCCAGGACGCCCAGGCAGATGCCTAGCATGAGGATATGTTGAGGATGTCTCGAGCGAGGCGCTTGGTTTCACGTGTCCAGGTCGCCCGGGCGGATGCCTAGCATGAGGATGTGTTGAACACGTCTCAGGCGGTACGCTTGTTTTCACGTGTCCAGGTCGCCCAAACGGATTGAAGATATGTTTAGGATGTTCCGAGCGAGACGCTTGCTTCCGCGTGTACAGGTCGCACAGGAGGCTGCCTAGCATGAGGATGTGTTGAGGATGTGTCGAGCGAAACGCTTGTTGTCACGCGTCCAGGTCGCCCACGCAGATGTCTAGCATGAGGAGGTTTTGGGAGCGTGTCGAGCGAGACGCATTGTTTCACGTGTCCAGGTCGCCCAGGAGGATGTCCAACATGAGGATGTGGTGCGAATCTCGAGCGAGACGCTTGTTTTCACGTGTCCAGGTCGCCCAGGTGGATGTCTAACATGAGGGGTTGTTGAGGATGTCTCAAGCGAAACGCTTGTCGCAAAAGAGTGCATCGCAGTCCAACCACGTTCGTCCGTGGGGCGTCCCCTGGCTCGCTGGCGCCTCCCCTGGCGGGTCCCTTGCGACGTTCTGGCGTGACGTGCCCTGGCACGTCCCCCAGCACACCCCTCGGCGTGGCACGTTCCCTGGCTCGTCCTCTGGCTCGTCCCCAGGCGTTTCCCCTGCCCGTTCCGTGGCGCGCCCCTTGCAACGTTCCTTGGCATGACGTCCTCTGGCCCACCCCATGGCACGCTCCTTGGCACGTCCTGTGGCAAGTCCCTGACACGTCCAGGGCACCCTTCCT
Source organism: Prorocentrum cordatum (assembly GCA_963575745.1). Lineage (NCBI taxonomy): Eukaryota > Dinophyceae > Prorocentrales > Prorocentraceae > Prorocentrum > Prorocentrum cordatum. Next base: position 157,149 of record CAUYUJ010017089.1, read on the forward strand.
GATAGGTCCCCTGGCACGTCCCCTGGCGAATCCCCTATTGCGCCCATGGCACATCCTGTGGCGCGTCCGTGAGCCTGTACCCCGTGTCTCGGAGCTGAGTCGGATTTGGAGGTCGAGTTCATTGAACGTCCTCCACGTTTCCACTTCAACTAGCTCTAGGGCAGCAGCTATGTGCTCAGGCAACTCGAGCTTAAGATCCATATCAGTTCGGTCAGGGCTCGGATGCTAAGGAGGACTCGATCCACAACGCTATAGAGCACAATCGCGGCATGGCACATCGCAGCTCGGCACGGCACGGCACAACACGGCCCTCGGCACGGTACATCAGGATCGATACGCTCGGCATTGCACCTGCCCGTCGCCCAATCGGGTGTCTTGAGAACGTTGCCATGCCTCACAGTTCCGTATTCCTCTCCGGGTTCGTGGATCGATCATGTTTGTTGTTTGTTCTGGCCGTCGGCTCGAGCCGCCGCGACGGCAGGTGCCGCGAGGTGCAACGCCAACCTCCCCTGGCAAACCCTTCGAGAGCGACTCGCTCGGCCTGGCCACCGGGCAGGCACGAGAGCTCCCTGGGGCGATGCTCGCACGGATGCAGGGATCTCGGGAGCTCGAGTCGCCGAGCCTGTAGTTTGCATCTAAGTGCCCACGCCTGCGACGATCCAGCGGCTTGGAGAAGCACGAGGGTCCGCAGAGGCGGATGCTCGCGGGGTGCCGCAGGCTCGGGACCTCCGAGAACCGTTGGTCTTCCTCCTCCTTCGAGCTCAGAGCTGCGAGCCCTCGGCTCCCTGGACGGATGCGGCCCTCGAGCCCCTCCCACCAGGATGCGCAGGGGGGAGGGGCAACAAAAACAAAGAGGTGAATCCAGACTCCTGGCGTCATTTTTTGTCATGATGTGGGCCCCTGGAGGTCTCGACCCTTTCCCCAGGATTGGTTGAATCGTTCTTCCCGGAAGTGGCAACAGACCCAGGGCTCTCTTGTAGTAGTGTGTAAATGTTCCCGGTGCCGCGCTGAGGGTAGGGTGGCGGATTCTTCCCTGATGAATATGAAGGGGCCCAGGTACACAGAAATTAATAAACACAACTAAAGGGATTCCCCATATTTTCCAAATTTTCCATGTTTTCGTCTTCCCCCCCACTCCCCATATTTTCCCATATTTTCCAAGGGAATCGACGATTAATTGTAACTGTGTGTTTTATCCCTCCTGAGAATAAGGAGGAAAGGGATGGCCCGCGTCTTTTCTTGGTCGGAGGATGTGCCGAGCACAGCGCTTGCTTTGCATAATTGGTTGAGGGCGTCTTGAGCGGAACGCTCGTTTTGCAGATGCGAGAGAGTCTCGAGCGAGACGCTTGTTTTCCCGTGTCCAGTTCACCCAGGCAGATGTATGACATGAGGAATTGCTGATGGTGCCTAAAGCAAAATCCCTGTTTTCATGTGTCCAGGTCGCCCGGGCGGATGCCTAAATTGAGGATGCGTTGGAGATGCCTCGAGCGAGACGCTTGTTTTCACGTGACCTGGTCGCCCAGGCGGATGTCTAGCATGAGAATGTGTTGCGGATGTTTCGAAACAAAAAGCTTGCTTTCACGGGTCTAGGTCGCCCAGGCGGACGCCTAGCATGAGGATGCGTGGAGGATATCTCTAGCAACAATGTTTTGTGTCCCGTGCCGAGGTCGCCCCGGCGGATGTGTGACATGAGGATGCGTTGAGAATGTCTCAAGCGAGCCGCTTGATTGCAGGTGCCCAGGTCGCCCAGCGAATGCCGAGCATGAGGATGTGTAAGGGATGTCTCGAGCGAAACGCTTGTTTTCAAGTGCCCGAATCGCCCATGCGGATGTCCAAAATCAGGATGGATTCAAGATGCCTCGAGCGAGCCGTTATCTTTCACGTGTCCAGGTCGCCCAGGCGGATGTCGAACACGAGGATATGTTGAGAATGTCTCGAGCCGAGTGCGCGTTTTCACGTGTCGAGGTCGCACAGGTGGATGTTTAGCATGAGGAGTTGGGCTGGATGCCTCAAGCGAACCACTTGTTCTCAAGCGACCAGGTCGCCCAGGCAGACGTCTAGAATGAGGAGTTGTTGAGGACGTGTATCGAGCGAGACGTTTGTCCTTACGTGTCCAGGTCGCCCAGGCGGATGTCTAGCATCAGGATGTGTTGAGGATGTCTCGAGGACAAAACGCTTGTCCGTGGTAGACTGCGTCGAAGCTCAACCCCGTCCGTGGGGCGTCCACTGGCGCGCTGGCGCGTCCCCTGTGAGGCCGTCCCGTGCGCGCGATTGCACGGTAAGCGTGGCCCGCTGCTGGCCAGTGTGCCGCGGTGTTCGCGCGAAGGGACGTTGAACAATCATTTCTGCAGCGCGTCCTTTGCGAGGATCTGGCGTGAGTTGCCCTGGCACGTACCTTAGCACGCCCTTCGGCGTGGCACATTCACTGGCTCGTCCTCTGCCGCGTTTCCTGGCTCGTCCTCGGGCGTTTCCCCTGCCCGCTCCGCGCCCCTTACCACGTCCCGCTACAACGTCCCCTGGCACGACGTCCTCTGGCCCACCCCATGGCACGCACCTTGGCACGTCCCGTGAAAGGTCGGGGACCTTGACACCGGTCCTGGCGCATCCCCGAATGCGCCCCTGGCACATCCTGTGGCGCGTCCGTGAGGCTGTGCCCCGTGTCGTGTCGTCCCTTTTCGGAGCTGAGTCGGATACTGAACTCGAATTGAATGAATGTCGTGCACGGTTTGACTTCAACTAGCTCTGTGCCAGCTACTATGTGTTCAGGCAGTTCAAGCTTAAGATCCATATCAGTTCGGTCAGGACTCGGATGCTAAAGAATACTCGATCCACAACGCTATAGAGCACAATCGCGGCATGGCACATCGCAATTCAACACGGCACAGCACAGCACAGCCCTTGACACGGTACATCAAGATCGATACGCTCAACATTCAAATGTCCCGTCTCCCAATCAGGTGTCTTGAGAACGTTGCCATGCCTCACATTTCTGTATTCCTTTCCGAGCTCGTGGCACGATCATTGGTCGTGTAACTGTCCCCAGTGCCATGTTGGGGGTGGGCCGGCGGCCGCATTTGCTATGAGAAACCAGGTGAGGCCACGTGCTGTCTCTCTTAAAAGCGCGTTTCGCGCGTGCCCGATCCAGGGAAGTGCGCCCTAAAGCTCGGACCCTCGGTCAAACACACTGGGTCCGCAGGCTCCCGCTTGCTGTCTTTTTAAGAAAGTGTACGCAGCATGTTGTGCATCATCTCCGACACAAAACGAGGTCCGGGGGGCCGTCCTGGGCCCCGAGGCCCACAGGGAACGACCCTCGGCGCGAGATCCACGCTGACGATGCGCTCGACGACCACGACGACTGCCACCACCACCACGCCGACGATTACCACGGGAACCACCACGACGACCACCACGACCATGATGAAGACGACCACGACCGCGGCGGTCACGAACGACCCCGTCGTCGATACATAACGAGGTCCGATACAGAAAATCAAGCATATGCGTTGTGTGCCCGCTCGAGGACGGCGCGCCCTGCGCGCAGGTTCCTCGAGGATGCCTCGAGCCTCGCGCTTTGTTCTGCAGAACGAATCTCTTGGACTTGTTGTGCCCGCTCGAAGCTGGCGCGCCCCGCGTGCCGGATGCCTCTGAGGATGTCGCGCACGAAGCGCTTGGTTTATGTTGCTCCCATCGTACTTAAGGACCACATCCCAGAAATAATTTCGAGCACGCAGAAAAGTGTCGAAAGAGTGTCGAAAGAGTGTCGAACGAGTGTCGAAAGAGTGTCTCCCAGGGCCCGACACGCGAAAACTCTCGAGTTTTGGGGGTGTGCTTTCCTGGTGCTCGAAATTCATCCTGGTGGTCAAGGCGGAAGTAGGCCGGAACATCAGAACGCTTGGTTTCCAGCGCGTGAGACGCTCCGGCACCCCGGGATGCCAGAGTGGTCCTGGGAGGGCAGTAGCGCCATCGTTCACGGTGGATTGTTTTTTTGGGGGGTAAAGCACGCCTCGGTATCGACGGGTACGGCGTGAAAAAGGTAGCGCGAACAACGCGTGCGCGCTGTCACTCTACTCTCGGATGGTACGAAAACTGATGAGGTCCAAGCCCGGCCGGCGGCTGGCCCTCAAGCCCACCTCACAAAGCTCCACACGGAGATACTGGCACCGCTGACCAGATTCGAACTGATCCCTATCCCTAAAGAGTGGGCAAGCCAAAAGCGATGACAATCTCAAGGGCATGCCCTCAAACACTCGGGGACCCGCTGAGATCAACACATGGATAAGGAGATGCCACTCTTAGGGATAGGGATACGCTCCAGGCTCATCAGAAGCCCCGACGCGGGATGGAACCGACGGACAGGACTCGACGAAGCCGTTGGAAAGGTGCATGGCTCTGCGCACTCGCGCTGCCTCGCCGTCCGGTGGCGGCCCTCTGCCCGCTCTCCGGCGAGCCCCCTTCTCGTGCTCGCGGCGCCGAGCAGGGGGAAGATCGGAGCCTGCAGAGGGCGCGAAGGCTTCGAGGCCCACCCCGGCCGCCAGAGCCGGAGCCTCGCGCCGCAGCACTCCAGCTCGTGCATTTGTGTGCGGCCGCCGCGGCGGCGCCGCGCCCGCGCGCCAGGGGGGAGACCGCGCTCCAGGCGGGCGGAGGGCGAGGCCGGGCTCGAAAAGAAAGTCGTGCGAAACGGGCCCTCGGATCCTCGAAGTTGCTATAGTCGAGCGTTCGCCCTCGGAGTCTGCAGCTAGTGCCATGAATGCCCACTGCCTCTGGCGGGAAAAGATGCAGGGCACTCGGAGCCGAGTCCGCGTGCCCAGCAGAGGACGAGCAAGGCTAACTCGACCAGAAGAAAAAGACTAGCGCAACGGAGGGCCCGCACGAGGCCACAGAGCCATTCCCCAAGCAGGGAGGATGCGCCCCGTGGCCAACTGCCGATCCCCCAGCGTTAGTCCGACGATCCAGAGTCGGAGCCGCAGTCCAGTCGACTCGGGACGAGGGGAGCTCGGTCGTCCACATCCCTGGGGACGGCAGGTCTAAAGCACAAGCAGCAAGTTGTACATGCAGGGGCCGGCTCGCGCGCGGCAGATTCGCACAGCGGCCCACAGAGAAGGAGAGCACGAGGAGGAGGGCAGAAACTGAAGCACGAGGGACAACATGGACGGTGCCATTCGAAAACTTGCCCCCGAGACTGAGGATGCCAGCGGGTCGTGGCGCTGCGCACTCAAGGCAGGCGTGCTGGCGCCACTTTCGGGCGGAGGCGCCTGCTCTTGTCCCCCACTCACACAATCCTCCTCCTCCTCCTCCTCCTCCTCCTCCTCCCCCTCCTCCTCCTCCTCCTCCTCCTCCTCCTCCTCCTCCTCCTCCTCCTCAACCGACCACCCCCCCCACCACAACCTCCACGATCGGGCCACACCTGGGTTGCGCTGTTGTAAGCCCACCTCCGCTGCGCACCTCTCAGATCCGTGGGGCACCGCCAGCGCCGCAGAGATTCTTCCTGTTGCGCATGATCTTCCGCGTGGGCTTGGGGAAGGGCACGTGGATACCCTGCGAGAACATGGCCGGCTTCCAGGCGTCGGGGAAGTTCGCCTGCATGACCTCGAGGTTGCGGTAGGCTTGGACGTTGCTGTCGAAGCCCTGCTGGGTGCTCCAACACACGCTGCACACCTTCGAGCTCCTCTTGGGCCACGTCTGGAAGCCCTCGAACGCACCGAAGAGGCGGATGGCAACCTTAGTGCTAATCGCGTTTGCGAACGCGTAAAATGACAAAGATCAGGGGCTTCCTGACCGCATAAAACCAGTTGTCGCTCGATGAGCAAGCCCAGCTATGAAGAGCAGCAAGGCCACAGACAATTCCTCTGACACCATAGATCAGACGAACAACATGCTCTTACAACATTCCCACAGTATGGGTAGACCGCGTGACGAGCATCTGCTGGCAGTACACAACGCCGGGGCGAGCCGGCTGCTCCCTCCGAGTCACTTGATGACGAAGAGGAAGCAGGAGGAGAAGAAGGTGACGATGATGGTGAAACAACAGTTTGAGCCACAAGAGTTGAACTAGCCCATAACATATAGTATTGAGCACGTCGCAAACCACCAATTGAACAATTCACCAAAGAATGAAATAAAATGCAATGGGAAAGTTCTGGGGCTGCCTGCTCGTGCTGCAGTAGGTCAGCCTGGTGTATCTTGGGCCCACCGGGTCACATCCGGCAGCCCGCAGTACATGCCACTCGCACCGCAATTGGCGAGATGGTCCGCTCTCTCGTTCAAGAACTGGCCCGTGTGGGATTCCACCTTGCGCCATTCGATGGAAGAAGAGATCTGGTCGTAGATGTGGCGGGCTCTCAGCACGAGCGTGAGATTCTGCCGTGCCCGGGTCCGCCGCTGAATGACACCGGCCGCGTACTCCGAATCGTACTCAATGATCGCCTTGGCCGGCTGCCGCGCGGCAGTGCTCAGGTGGCCCCGCAACCACGTGAGGCCGAAGAAGAGGGCGCTGAGCTCTCCGACGTTGTTGGAGTGCTGTGTGGCCCCGATGTAGCAAGGGTCGTTGACGTTGGTGACTGTGGGGCCGCAGTAATCCAGCAGCGCATGGCCTCCGGGGGCCGCCACAGTGAAACCCCAGCCCGAGGCTCTGGTTCGTCTTGAAGTCTATCGGCAAGTACACCAGGTCAAACTGCCCTCGGAAGCCCTGCGAGTTCAGCAGCTCCACGAACATGTCTCGCGTGAACTCGTAGGGCACGTTGCGGAACATCACGGTGGTACGCCGCTCGGCGCCAATCGACGACGGCGGCTCGCCGATCGGGACCTCCAGGCCCGCCCACGAGGTCAGCAACGCAGGCGCCGACGACGAGGTGCGCAGGATCCGGAGGGCCATGTCCTCCTCGGCGGCCTCCCGGAAGTGCAGGAAAGTGTTCCGCACGACCGCCGTCCAGCGGTCCAGGCCTCCGGGCATGGAGGGCCACGGCAGCGCTGCGCCCTGCGCCGCTCCGGGCGCGAACGCTCGCTGGCAGCGCGCGGCGGGAGACGGGTGCTCTGGGCCCTCCGTCAAGGCCGCGGGCGTTGCCGCCAAAGTGGCTGGACCCCAAATGGCTCGAGCCAAAAGGCTATGGACGCCATCATTCACAATGATTCGTGGCCCTGGGAGCGTGACAACACGTGCGATCCTAACGCCCCTGGCCAGTCGGGACAGGCGTGAAAACGCGTAGGTTCCTAACGCCCCAGGGCGGTTCCTGATAGAGCGTGACAAGCGTGAACACACATGGGTTCTCAACGCCCCAGAGCGGGATAAGCGTGAAAACAATTTGATCCTTGATACCCCGGCGCAGGACAAGCGTGAAAAGACTTGGGTTCTGAGCGCTCCAGGGCGGGACAAGCCTGAAAACGCATAGGTTCCTAACTCCCAAGGGTGGGACTCGGGTGAAAAAACGCTTGGGTTCCCGACGCCTCAGAGCGAGACAAGGATAAAAAACACGTAGGTTCCTAACGCACCGGACCAGGACACGCGCGAAAACACAAAGGATCCTAATGCCCCAACGCGGGACAAGGGTCCCTAACGCTCCAGAGCGGGACAAACGTAAACACGCGTGGGTTCCCAACTCCCCAGGGCGGGACACGCGTGAAAACGCTTGAATTCCTGACGCCCCAGAGAGGAACACATGTCACATGTGGGTTCCTAACGCCCCAGCGCGGGACAAGCGCGAAAACACATGGGATCCCTAACTCACCAGAGCGGAAAACACATGAAAACATATGGTCTCCTGACTCCCCAGTGCGGAACAAGCTTGCAACACACATGGGTCCCGAACGCCCGAAAGCGGGACAAGCGAAAAAACACGCGGGTGAACCGAGAGCGGGACAGGCGCGAAAACACATGGGTTGCTAACGCTCCAGAGCGGGACAAGCTTGAACACATGTGGGTTCCTGACGCCCCGAGGCGGGACAAGCGCGACAACGCGTGGGCTCCTCAAGCCTCAGAACGGGACAGGCGAGAGGGCACTTGGGTGCGCAACGCCCCAGAGCGGGACAGGTGTGAAAGCAATTGGGTCCCTAGCGCCCGAGGGCAAGCGTGAAATCGCGCGTGTCCGAACGCCCCAGAGCGGGACGGCGTATGCCCCTCCCCCCTCAGCGCGCCCCCCGCTTTGTGCTCTGTCGCGTTCCCTGGGCTGTCCCCGGCGTTGTCCCTGCCCGTTCTGCGGCGCGTCCCTTGCCGCGTCTCCTGACGCGCCCCCTGGCGCATCCCCTGGTGCGCGTCCACGCGCCCTGCGCCCCGTGTCGCCTCGCCCCGCATCGGAACTGAGTCGGATCTCGAGCTCGAACTGATTGGACGCCCAACACGTTTCGACTGCATCCAGCTCTGGGCCACCTATGCGTTCAGGCAACCCGAGCTGAAGATCCAGATCACTTCGATAACAAATCGGATGTCAAGGGCGGCCTGGTACACAACGCTATAGAGCACAATGCAATTCACTATCGCGGCATAACACATCTCATGTCCACACGGCACAGCACAGCACAGCACAATCCTTGGCACGGTACATCACGATCGACACCTTCATCGCTGCAATTGCCTACCGCCCAATGAGATGTCTTGTAAAAAAGGTAGCCATGCTTCGCGTTTCCAGAATATTTCTAAGCCGCTCGAGGCGACAAGTTCTTATGCCCCATCGCCTTACGTTGCTTTGAGGTATAAGAACTACACCTCCCTTTCCGCCGCAGCTGGCTTTGAAGAAGCAGCGCTTTCGATCCCAGCCCCTGCTGCGGCGACGCACGGGGCAAGACGATGACGACGACGACGACAACGACGACGACGACGAGGAAGTCGAGGGCGAGGACGACGGCGACGATCAAGCAGACTAGCCAGACCGTCCTGTCAGACCAGGCAAGTAGACCAACCAGACCAGCCAGGTAGATTAACCAGACCAACCAGGCCAGCCAGCTGTTCGGACCACGAAGCGCATACCAGACTAAGCAGACCACCCTGCCCGGACCAATCAGACTAGCCAGACCAGCCAGCCAAACTAGCCAGGTAGACGAACCAGACCAGGCAAACCAGCTAGTCGTTCAGACCAGCGAATCCCAAACCAGACTACTAAGCAGACCCTGCCCGGACCAAGCAGACCAGCTAGACCAGCCAGTCAGACCGGCCAGGTAGACCAACCAGACCAGTTTAACTTTTAAGCTGGAGCCTGAGCCCCAAGCTTTCAACTTGCTCTGTTGAAGCTTGGCATCCCGCCGTGCGCTAGTCTGGTTGGTCTGCCTGGTCTGGTTGAGGAGTCCTCGTTTTCGTAACTTTCGTCGTCTTCGTCGTCATCGTTTTCTCGTCGCACTCGTGAAAATACTCGTCGTGCTCATCCGTGGTCTGCCTTCTGTCTGTCCTCTGTTCTTTGTCCTCTCTCCCCCTCGCAATTTCGTTGTCCGTTCGACTCATGTTCTATCGGTTCCCGATTCAATTCGAACCAGACCAGCCAGACACGGGCCAGACCAACCAGACCAGCCAGCCAACATGCAAAAAACACTGAACAGATACAAAGCACAAAAACTGCAAACCTTAAGCTAAAGCTTAATCAGAAAGCTCAGGCCAGACCAACCAGACAAGCCAGGTCAGAAGCAAACCAACTGAACAAAACCAAACATAACAAACTGCAAATCTTAAGCTACAGCTTCAGCACTAAGCTCAAACCAGACCAAACGGACAAGCCAGACCAGATGCAAAACAAATACAACGCAAACCAAACTACATTTCGGCCATACTCGTCGGCGCAGCATTCCTGGAACTCCCCGAAACCACTCTCGCCCGAATTCTAAGCGTAAGCTTGAGCACTGAGCTCAAACCCGATCAACCAGAGGGGCCAGGCCAGATGCAGAAGAGAATGCAGTGCAAACAAGACTGCACAGCAAAAACCTGCAGTGCAACAAACAAGTGTGTTTCGGTGGTCGTAATGGTTGGCGCTGCCTCCCCCGACCTGTCCTAAAGCACTCTCGCCAGAATCGTAAGCTAAGGCTTACGGACTGAGCTCAAAGCAGACCAAGCAGACCAGCCAGACGAGATGCAAAACAACTACAATGCAAGCACAACAGCTGCAAAGCAAACCGAACTATACTTCAAAAACAAACAAGCATCCTAAGCTAAGGCTTCCACACAAAGCTCAAGCCAGACCAACCAGACCAGCCAGACCATGTGCAAAAAACAAGTACAATGCACAAAAACAACTGTTTTCGCTGGTCGTAGTGGTTGGCGCTGCCTTCCTGGACCTCCCCGAAACCACTCTCGCCGGAATCCCAAGCTAAGGCTTCAGAAATGAGCTCAAACCGCACCAACTAGACCAGCCAGACCAGAAGCAAACCAAACTTGAACGCAAGAAAAAAACGCAAAGCCGAAACAACTGCAGTGCAAAACAACGTTGCTCGGTGGTCGTGGACCTCCCCCGGAATGACTACCTACCAAACCACCCCAACCCGACCCGCAGACCCGAATTTCTCGGTGTTCCCCGACCCCCCCCCCCCCCCCGCTAGAAGTGGAGGGCAAATCGGGGCCCTCGGGTTGGGTCGGGGTGGTTTCGAGGGCTCCCAACTTCGCGCTCCGCGCGCCGCGCGAGAGCGCGAGAGCGCGAACAACTTTTCGCGCTCTCGCGCCGCCTCCCAAGGGAGACGAGGAGGACGAGGAGGAACGAATCGGAGCCGAGCCGCGAAGCGCGAATAACTTCGCGCCCTCGAGGGCGCCCTTGTGATCTGGTCGGCGCCCGTGCCGCGGGGCCGTGCCGCGGCGAGGCGCCGCCGTGCCGCCGTGCCCCGCCGTGCCGTGGCACCGTGCCCGCCGCGTCGGTGCCGCGGCGCCGCGTCGTCGTGCGCGGGTCGGCTGCGCGGCGGCCTGCATTTAGGTCGGGCGTGTCCCCCTGCAGGCCGATGTTGGACGACATATGATATATATATATATATATATATATATATAGAGAGAGAGAGGGGAAAAAACATGCACATACGTAAAATGGTTTAACACTGCTCAAAGAATTACCCCAAAAATAGTCCCCAGGCTATGTTTGGAGTAGTTTTGAACGTTCCCTCTGTAGAGGGACAGGCCCGACTTAAGCCCACATCAGAAGCTCGACCACAAGAGACCTTCCGCAAGAAACCCAGCCCTAAGACCCCAGGACGCCCATTGATGTTTGGTGTGGGAGCCCACGACACCCAGGGCACTCTGCAGGGTGCTTCTGGGCATGGGTTCCCACTGTAGCGGTTCCGCCTGGCCAGGGTTCTGGCCGAGCTGTGCCTGGCGGTTGACGAGAACGGTCTCTTCTCCGTCTCGTCCTCCCTCTCCTTCTCCTTCTCTTCCTTCTCTCCGGGTCCACTCCTCATTCTCCTTCTCCTCCTCCTCCTCCTCCTCCTCCTCCTCCTCCTCCTCCTCCTCCTCCTCCCTACCCCGCCTCCTCCCTCCTCCTCCTCCTCCTCCTCCTCCTCCTCTCTCCCTCTCCCCCCTCCACCTTCCATAAACACATGGCTCGTTGTAGACAACGTGAGTCCCCCCTTCAAAAAAGAGGTGCGCCTCCCGGAGGGCTGATTTGACATTTCCGCCGGCTTCCGCCAGCGGCGGCTACCGCCGCCTTCCGCCAGAGGACGAGACGGCACTTTGAATGCGAGGCCGTTGCCGGCACGCCATGGCGATCCCGTGTAACAGCGCGACTGCGGCGCACCCGTGCACAACCCACTGCGAAAACGCAGGCGAAGAGGGGTGAAAAGAACGGTGGCAGCCACGGTGGCGGCCGGGTCAGGCATCCGCCCTCTCCTCCTCCACGTTCCCTCCCTCCCTCCCTCCTCCTCTCCTCCCTCCTCTTCTCCCCCCTCCTTGATCATTCTCCCTCACCCCCCATCCCTCCCTCCTCCCTCCTCCCCTCGGCCTCCCTCCTCCCTCCCTCCCTCCCTCCCTGCCTCTCACCCCCCTCCCTCCCTCGCCACCCCAGACTTCCGACGGCTTAGTTCTTCCAGTCCGCGGGCCCCAGAGGTCTCGACCCCATCCCTGTGGGGATTTTCTTGCCCCAAATCCATGATTGATGACTTCTGGGCCCGAAAGCCCGAAAGCTGTCCCCGGGAGACCGACACGGGGGATGAGCGCCATGACCACACAAAAAAACACTCCACCCGAAACACAAGCCCCCCCCCATCCCCCTTCCCCATCCGTCCTCCCCTTCCCCGTAAGCACAAGGACAGGCGACACCAACACCCCCAGGGCGAGGAGATGCGAGGAGGCAAGGGGGGTTCCCTGGTGGTGTGGTTCCCCAGTCTCGCCTCCAACCCAGGGACGATTCCCCGGACCTTCCAGGAGGGCTAATCAATAACACCAAGACATCGACGTCCTAATTCCTGTCGAGGCTTGAGGCAGTCCAGATCGATCTATAGGTCTGGAGTGCTATTTTGTAGCGCTCTGGAAGGTCAGAGTGGACCTCCTCGCTGGAGGTGGCCCCACCTGGTGGTGTTGGCGTCGCTTCTCTCCCCTCCTCCTCCTCCTCCTCCTCCTCCTCCTCCTCCTCCTCCTCCTCCTCCTCCTCCTCCTCCTCCCTCCTCCCTCCTCCTCCTCCTCCCTCCTCCTCCTCCTCCTCCTCCTCTCCTCCCTCCTCCTCCTCCCTCCTCCTCCTCCTCCTCCTCTCCCTCCTCCTCCTCCTCCTCCTCCTCCTCCTCCTCCTCCTCCTCCTCCTCCTCCTCCTCTCCTCCTCCTCCTCCTCCCCCTCCTCCTCCTTCTCCTCATCCTCCTCCTCCTCTAATCCCCCTCCTCCTCCTCCCTCCTCCTCCTCCTCCTCCTCCTCCTCCCCTCCTCTCCTCCCTCCTCCTCCTCCTCCTCCTCCTCCTCCTCCCCTCTCCCCTCCTCCTCCGCCTCCTCCTCCTCACCGTCATCCTCCTCCTCCTCCTCTTCCTCCTCCTCCTCCCCTTCCTCCTTTTCCTCCTTATTCTCCTCCTCCTGATCCATTTGTATTCCTTATCGATAATATCTCCCTGTCGCACACCGAGGCAAATGTTTAGGGCAGGCCGGGCGGTTCACCTGAAACTTCCTCACCATTTATGACTCTGAAACTTAACAAGTGGCAAAAGGTTCACAGATGGAGGGCGGGTCGTTTTTTAAATGTGGCTCTCGCCTTAGCGCGGCGCACATTCGTTGTAAACAAATTGCAAGAGCTTCACGGATTGAGGGCGGGTCGTTTTCAAAATGTGGCTCTCGCCTTAGCGCCGCACACATTCGTTTTAAACATTTGCAAGAGCCTCACGGATTAAGGGCGGTTCCTTTCCAAAGCGTGTCTCTCGCCTTAGCGCCGCGCACATTCGTTTGTAACATTTGCAAGAGTTTCACGGATGGCGGGCATGCGGATTTCAAAATGTGGTATTCGCCCTAGCGCGGCGCACATTCGTTGCAAACAGTTGCAAGCGTCTCACGGGTTGAAGGCGGACCATTTTCAAAATGTGGCTCTCGCCTTGGGAGCCGCGAACATTCGTTTCAACAACTTGCAAGAGCTTCACGCATTGAGGGCTGTTCCTTTTCAAAGCGCGGCTCTCGCCTTAGCGCCGCGCACACTCATTTTGAATATGTGCAAGAGTTTCACGGATTCCCATGATCAACGTACCAGAAAACGATGTGTTGCACGGATTCAGGATTATGCGGGTGCAACTATTATGTTGATTCGCGGTGTTGAAGTCCCCAAAATCGCGTTCTGGTACACTTCCAGATCGTCAGGACGCAGCAGTCAGGTTGACCCGTGGCGTGAAAAATCCTGAGAACAATGTCTTGGCATGTTTCAGGGTCTTCAAACGGATGTCTTCCGACGAGGCAGTTCCCCCAAAATGGGCATGAACCGCTGTCAGGGGCCTATGAAGAGGGAGCCTGGAGGCAGGCTCAATTCCAATATCGTTGATAACTCTTGGGCTTACACTGGTCCTGCTCCTCCTCCTCCTCCTCCTCCTCTTCCTCCTCCTCCTCCGAACCTCCTCTCCTCCTCCGACCCCGCCCCCCGCCCCGTCGACCCCCGACGACCCCCCGCGACCCAGCCGCGGCCCCGGCGAGGACGCGGCCGCCCCATGCCCCCCCCCCCCCTCCCCGTGCCCCCCTTGGCCCCGCCGGCTCTCCGTCGCCGGGGCGCGCGGGGGCCCCGCGGCCGAAGGCGAAGGAGGGGATGACCTGGGCCGGCGGGGGGGGGAGGCGCGGCCACGGCAGGGCGGGCCTGGAGGGGGCAGGCGCGAGAGGCAGGGGGGGAGCGAGAGGGAGGCAGTTTCCTGATTCGCGGGTCGAGAGCGCACCTCTTCCGGTCGAAGCCAAGCGGGCCGCGCAGAGCTTGAATTACGGATGGCAGAGAGAGAGAGAGAGAGACACAAAAACAAAAAGAGAGACAGTGAGACGGAGAGGCCAGGGTGTAGCACCGCTCTCCCGTTCCGCTCCGAGGGGCTCCCGATGCCTCGAGGCGGCTCCCGGGTCGCCCCGGGGTGGCGGCGAGCGAGCGAGCGAGCGACGAACTAGGCCAGAAGTGGCAGAAGGGCATGGGGTTGAGGAGGCGGGAGGAGGAGGCGGCGGAGGAGGAGGAAGAGGAGAAGGAAGAGGAGGAAAGGGAGGAGGAGGAGGAGGAGGAGGAGGAGGAGGAGGAGGAGGAGGGGGAGGGGGAGGGGGACAAGCTAGGTGCGCTCGCGTCATATCTGACATCCTACCCCTCCCTCCCGTCCCTTACCATGGCGTAGATCCCCTCTCTACTCGCACAGTCGGATGTCGAGCAGGGCAATGATCCCGAAAGGGTACGCGATGCATTGTAGAGCACGGCATGGCATGGCGTAGAAGAGCACCGCAAAGCGTAGTATGTCACAGCATGGCGTGGCGTGGCGTAGTGAAGAATTGCATCACAAAGCTTTGCAACGCAAAGCATGGCATCGCACAGCGGCCCCGAACATAACATTGCATAGCATGGCGTTGAAGATCAAAGCGTAGCATGGCATAGCACGACGTGGCACTTAAGCACTGCATATCACAGCTTCAGCTGAAGGCATGGCATCGCGCAGCGGAACGCAACCTAGCATTACATTGCATGCCGTGGCATGGCACGGGAAATGACGCCAGCGCTGCAGCGGGAGCACGATTCGGAACGAGCGGAAGCGCGGAAATGAGGCCACGCTGCAGCGGGAGCACGATTCGGAACGAGCGGAAGCACGGAAATGAGGCCAGCGCTGCAGCGGGAGCACGATTCGGAACGAGCGGGGCCCGAAAATGAGGCCGGCGCCTCAGCGAGAGCAGCATTTTGAAAAAAAAAAAAAATGCAAGCGAAAACCCAACTCCGGGGAAATCTGTGCGTAAAAATACGCGGGGGGGGGGGGGGGGTCGAACACTCCCAACCCGTCATCAGGGGAAGGAGGAGAGTAGTATTCATATTGAGTAATTGTGGGAGGAGGAGGAGGGAGGAGGAGGAGGAGGAGGAGGAGGAGGAGGAGGAGGAGAAGGAGGAGGAGGAGGAGGAGGAGGAGAGGTGGAGGAGGAGGGAGGAGGAGGGAGGAGGAAGGGGTGGGGAGGAGGGAGGAGGAGGGAGGAGGAGGGGGTGGGGAGGAGGGAGGAGGAGGGAGACCCCCGAGCCGCAGTGGTGCCGGGTCCGAGCGCACCGAGCCGAGGACACGCGACGCCGCCACGCAAGGCGAGCGCCGTTCGCGGCCCGGGTGAGCAGCAGGCCCGCCCCGAGGTGGCTCAACGGCCCGACGGCCCGACTCGCCCGACGCTGGTTGACCCAAAAATAAGGAAACGAATAATGTCATAAACATAACAACTCGGAGGTCCGTGCGGCTTTCTCGGGTCGGCGCTGGGGCCACCTGGCGGCGCCTCCGGCGCCGCCCCTGGTGCGCTCCGCGCGCCAGGGAGGGGGATCCAGAGCAGATCCGAGAAATCCGCGCGGACTCCAGAGTTTTTATGTTTATGTCATTATGTGGATTGCGCTGTATTGCCACCAGCTCGTTGCACGAGAAAACCCAGCAATACATTTGCGCCCAGGAATGTATTGCACGCCCCAAATCTATTGCAACTCACAAACCTATTGCATAAGATTTATTTCACCACCCCCTTGTAGCTGGACCCCCCCTTTTTGGGTCGACCAGCAAGGCGAGGCCAGGACGATGATAAACTCGGGCGAGGACGAAGCAAGCATCTCTGAGATCTGGCGGCTCTGGAGGATATCTCGGGCGCCGCGGCCTTCTCAGAGCGTTCGGGAACGCTCTGACAGCGTTCTGGAACTGAACGGATCTCCTCGTCGCACCCCCTCCGATGCATCCTCGACTTCTTCCCTGCACCACGGTCGCTGATATCCGGGCGCTGCAACTTTTTCACACTCGGCGGTTCTCCCAGTTTCGGGCCCTGGGACCCTCACAGCTCGATCTGGCGCGAAAAAAACTAAGGGAAGATGGGGTCTAGGGCTCCAATCGAGTTGCTGCAATGCTGCAATCCCCCGATCCCGTGGGGGCTCTCCACAGAGCCAGTTCTGCATCCTGGGCCGAGCAACATCTGCACGAAAACGCGCAAAATCTGCTGGATCAAACATCTGCACGAGCAAAAGTCTGCACCAGCAAACTCTGCGAAATTGCCCCTGGGAGAAGAAAAACCTCCACGAGCAATGACTGCCGGAGGTCCGCGAGGATCTCCCGGAGCGGCGCAAACCCTCCATCCCTGGCCGTGGCAATCGCCAGAGGCGCTGCCAAGGAAGGGGGGGGC
Organism: Prorocentrum cordatum; assembly: GCA_963575745.1. Taxonomy (NCBI): domain Eukaryota; class Dinophyceae; order Prorocentrales; family Prorocentraceae; genus Prorocentrum; species Prorocentrum cordatum. Next base: position 173,854 of record CAUYUJ010017089.1, read on the forward strand.
CACGCCGATGCATCAAAAGCTCCGCGCGGGCCTGCGATCCTCCTCCTCCTCCTCCTCCTCCTCCTCGTCCTCCTCGTCCTCCTCCTCCTCGTCCTCGTCCTCCTCCTCCTCCTCCTCCTCCTCCTCCTCCTCCTCCTCCTCCTCGACGACCCGCGGCCCGCCCCCGCTCCCCCCCCGCGCCAGTCGTGCTCCTGCGGCTATTTGTCCCCCCTCGGCCCCCCTGGCGGCACACCAGGCCCTCACGGGGCCCCTCCCGCGCCAGTCCTGGAACCGCCGCCGCCGTGGGCAGAGGCCTCCCACATGGAGTCCTGCATGGAGTCCTCGATGACCAAGCGCCCCCGTTTCCGCTGAAGCGCGCCGCGCAGGCGGCCCGCGTAAGCAACCGAGCAGCCGCGCAAGGTCGCTACGTCATGTCGCGTAGGGCCCCGTTTGCGTTCGTCGCTCACTTGCGAAACCTGCCCCTACTCTAAGCCTCCTAGATGGGGTCGGACTAAAAAAGGCCGGAGGATCGCGCCGCACCGCCGATGCAGCATTTTGATCAAATGCGCCCTCAAGGGCCTCTCGCGCGCACTTGTCGAAATCATTCGAACGCCATTGAGCGCGTGCTGAGGGGGGACGATCCCCTTCAAACAACACCATGCGGGCCACTCGTGCCCATCGGCCGCACGCGCATGTCGAAATCCTTCCAAAACCTTCTTCGCCGACGCGTGGACAGAGTTATCGTCACAGGCGTGATCAGCATTGGCGCCGTCATTGGCCTTGCCGTCGCCAGTGTCACCATTGCCACCAACATCGCTACTATCATCATCGTGTCTGCCGGTGTCGACGTCGCCGTCATACTGCGCCCGCCCGAGTCACCATTTCGCAATGAAGTGTCCGCGCGTCAGCGCGGCCTGCGAGACGCGCTGGGGAATAATTCCCCAACGGTCAACGCCACCACGGCCGCGTCGGTCGCGTCAGACTAGCGACTAGCTGGCTGCTGTGCGCGCGAGCCTGCGCGCTCCAGCGCGGCCGCAGCGATGCGCCAGCCAGCGCCAAGCAGTCGTTGCAATCGCCGCTGCATGGGCTCTGCAAGCCAAGTTACGGGTGGGTGCGTGGATTCATTGCGCGAGCAGACGAGTTGACAACTTCAAGTTCGGCTGGGCGAATAGCACCACATAGATTGCACCACATACCTTACACAACATGGAGTCTCCTTTTTTCAAAATAGAATAGGATCTACCCCCCCCCCCGGCGTTATCGGTCCCACTTTCGGGTATGTAAATCATATATGATTTTGACCACATGTCCATCCTAAATATGAAATCACAATGTCCGAGGCCAACCGGGTTCCTCCCCATGAGGGTCCCTTGTAAAAAACACTACGCTGTGACATTTTTTGTTCTGACATAACACTTTTTCGCGAATCCCTTGCAACAAATTCGACGAAATGCACACGCGCGCGTCGCCGCGCGCGCATGCCGAAATCCTTCAACAACCTTCGGTGCCGGAAGAATTTCGCAATCGAGTTCCCAAAAAACGTACAACAACACATGGTTTCGTAACACTGAGTTGCTAAACAAGCTTCCGCGCGAGCTCTTGCGAAATCTTAAGAAAACCATAGTTTTTCGATTTTCACAATATGCTACCAAACGGGCTTCGCGCGCGCATGTCGAAATCTGTCGAACGCCCTTTCGCGTGTGCCGTCGCGAGAACCCTGCGCACAAAGACGGGACGAAGTGCAGACGCACGCGTCCTCGCGCGCGTATGCCCAAACCCTTCGGAACCCATCGGTTTCGGAAGGATTTCAAAATCGTGTCCAACAAACATACAAAAACACATGGTTTCGCAACACAGATTTGCTAAAAAAGCGTGCGCGCGCGCTCTTGCTGCGTCGTCGTCGTCGTCGCCGTCCTCCCTCCTCCCGCGTCGTCGTCGTCGTCGTCGTCGCCTACGTCGTCCTCTGTCTTTCCTCGTGTTCGTCGTCGTCGTCGTCCTCTTTGGCGTCGTGGTCGTTTCCGTCGTCGCTGTCGCCGTGGTCGTCCTTCCTCCTCCTCCCTCGTCGTCGTCGTCGTCGTCCGTCGTCGGCGTCTCGTCGTCGTCCCTTCTATCGCGCCGTCGTCGTCGTCGTCCTCGTCGTTGTCGTCGTCGTCGTCTTCCCTCCTCCATCGTCGTTGTCGTCGTCGGCGTCGCCGTCCTTCCTCTTTTTTCGTCGTTCGCGTCGTCGCCGTCCTCCCTCCTCCCTCGTCGTTGTCATCGTTGTCGTCGTTGTCGCCGTCGTCGTCCTCCCTCCTCCCTCGTCGTCGTCTTCGTTGGCGACGTCGTCGTCGTCTTCGTCGTCGGCGTCGGCGACGTCGTCGTCTTCGTCGTCGACGTCGGCGTCGTCGTCGTCGCCGCCATCGTCGTCGTCGTCGTCGGCGTCGTTGACGTCGTCGTCGTCGTCGGTGTCGCCGTTGTCGTCGTCGTCGGTGTCGTCATCGTCGTCGTGGGTTTTGCAAACCAAGTTGCGGGTGGGTGGGTGGGATGTTTGCAAGAGCGCGGGATGTGTCAATTCGTGTGTTAAAATCAATTGCGCGACATAGGTTGCGCCACATCGATAGCTCCACATCGACAACACAGCATCGAAAGCATCACATAGCTTAAACCACATAGATTTATATATGTAAGCAGCACCACGTCTATTGCGCAACATTGCTATGCTAGGACACACTGTTGAGGGTCCACACTAGTTAGCTGTTCCCCAATCAGAGCTTGCCCCTGCAGGGGTCCGAACGGATTCATATGGTTACATGAGGTTTGCCACCGGTTTCCGCGGCACGCCTGTGTGCCTTATAGCCCTGTAGCCCTATAGCCCCTAGCCAAATAGCCATATAGCCTTCAAGCCCTATAGCCCCATAGCCAAATAGCCCTATAGCCCAATAGCCCTATAGCCCTATAGCCTTATAGCCTTATAGCCCTATTAGTCCTATAGCCTTACAGCCCTGTAGCTCTGTAGCCCTGTAGCCCTACAGCCCTATAGCCCTGTAGCCCTATAGCCCTATAGCCCTATAGCCTTATAGCTCTATAGCCCAATAGCTCTGTAGTCCTATAGCCCTATCTCGCGATAGCCCTGTAGCCATATAAGCTTCTAGCCTTGTAGCCCTGTAGCCCTATAGCCCTATTGTCCTATAGCTCTCTCTCTCTCTCTATATATATAACCATAGCCCTATAGCCCTACAGCCCCATAGCCCTATATCCCTATAGCTCTTTAGTCCTATGGCCATATAGCCTAGTAGCCCCATAGCCCTATAGACTCATAGCCCTATGGCCCTATAACCCTATAGCGCCACAGCCCCAGAGCCCAATAGCCCGATGGCCCCATAGCCCTACTAGTAGCCCTGTGGCACTATAGCCCTATAGCCCTACAGACCTATAGCCCTATGACCCTATACCCCTTTAGTTCCATATCCCTATAGCCCCATAGCCCCTTATCGCCCTATATCCCTATAGCCCCATAGCCCTGTAGCCCAAAGCAGACGTTGATTGGGGCTTTCCTCTGGTATCACTTTTCTGTGAGCTTCGGAAATGAATGTTTGCTATCGCATGTCCTGTGCGTGTATGCTCTCTAACTTGGATATCCCGTCGTGATAGTTCCGGCTCCGTCGATTGCACTCCGTCACTTTCCCGGG
>CAUYUJ010017089.1:182500-214670 GCA_963575745.1 Prorocentrum cordatum
GCACACGGCCCCTCGATCCGCGAGACTGGCAGCGCTGTACGAACGTTTGCGCAGGGCGCACCCTCAAAACCAGCGTGGCTTCCTGTGCGTGCACGTCCTTCTTTGAAGGAACCCTGAGACACACAAATAAACACACACACACACAAATAACAGGATTCCCAGTATTTTCCATATCTTCTAGGTTTTTGTCTTCCCCCCATAGTTTCCCATACTTTCTGCGGAAACAACGACTAATTGTGTCTGTGTGTTTTTTCCCCTCCTGATTCTCTCGCTCCTGAAGGGGGGCGGCGGTGCTTCGCCGGAGGCGCCCTCGACCCCGCCCCCTCCGCCCCCACCGCAGCTCCCCCTTCGGCCCCCCCTACGGTTATGTCGGGCGTCCCCCTACAGGGGGATGTTCGACGAAAAAATCAAAAAAAAAAAAAAAAAAAAAAAAAAAAAAAAAAAAAAAAAAAAAAAAAAAAAAAAAAACGCGAAGATGCCCCAAAAAGGTCCAAAAATACTCAAACAATGGTCCCCAGACTATTGTCGGACGATGTTTTGGCTATTTCTGGGGTATGCTTTATTTTTCGTCGAAACTCCCCCTGTAGGGGGACAGGCCCGACTTAACCCTGCGGGTGGCCGGCGCCCGCGCACCCCGCCGCTCCCGGCCTCGGCGCGCGCCCCAGCCCGGCCGCCCCGGCGCGCGCGCGCCCTCCTCCCCCGGCCTGGCCCTGCGCTCCCCGCGCGGCCTCCCTACTTGAAGGGGCCCTGGGACACACAAAGAAATACACAAAAATAAAGATATCCCCCATACTTTCCCATATGTTCTGGGTTTCTGTCTTCCCCCCCACCTCCCATGTTTTCCCATACTAGCCTGGGAGTCGACGATTCATTGTGTCTGTGTGTGTTTTCCCTCCTGAATATTGGGCCCTCCTATGGACGGGCGGACGGCGCCGCCGCGACGGGACCTCCAGGAACTGAGCACCTTCTCGGGGTGGGGGGCGCAGGGTGAAAAGCCCTACTAACTATGCGCTCCGGCACCTCGGCAACCCATCCCCGTCCTGAAACGGCGCGTCAGGTCTCACCCGCTGCCCTCCGCCCAGAAAGGAACTGCTCCTGTGGCCATCGCTCGGACGTCCATTCCCTGTGCTTTTGCTCGGCTTCGGGTGCCTGGCTGTCTCGCCACATGCTCCAGGACACTCCTCGATGGCCCTCGCCGAAGGCAAAATGCACACGTCCGAGCGGTGGCAAGGCTCGGAGAGACCCTGAACCCAAAAACGTTTTTTTCATCTCTTGGGTCGGGCGTTGGCAGAACTGGGTTTAGTGGAACCTGGTTTAAAGATCTGTACCGGGGACGCCCCCCCGTCCCATTTCCACTAACCGGAACTGCCGTCACCCGAAAAAACACCAGCTATGGCAAACCTGGCTTAGCGATTCTGGCCAACTCGAAGGCCCCAAGGCCCTACCACGAACCGGGTCCCCTTACCCGGGGCCCTGGCTATACCCGACCGGAGAAACCCTGAACCCAAAAACGTTTTTGTTCATCTAAAACAGGGCTAAGATCGGGATAAATCGCTCCAGAGCGTTCCAGAGCGCTCTCAGAGCGTTCCGGAACGCTCTGGAGCGGCCGCGGCGCCCAGTACATGCTCCAAACCCGCCGATTCTGAGAGACTGCGAGTTATCCCGATCCGATTTTGTGTCCCGATCTTCGTGTCGTTTTGCTATACCCGATCGGAGAAACCCGGAACCCAAAAACGTTTTTGTTCCTCTCTTGGGGGCGCATCGTTTACGTTTAAGTCGGGCCTGTCCCCCTACAGGGGGATTCTCGGCGAAAAAAATACCCCACAAATACCCCCAAAAGGTCAACAAATACTCAAAACATAGTCCCCATACTATTTTTGGATGATTTTTTGGCTATTTGGGGTTTTTCCCTACCTAGGCTGTGCCTAGAAGGGTTCTTACTCTCTTAGCTTACAGGGGCCGGGCAGTGCACAGCGCCCCGGGCGGTTCCCCCAGTCCCCGCCCCGCGGTTCCCCCAGTCGCGCCCCCTGGGTTCACCCAGCTTAGCTTAGCTTCAGATTAGCTTTAGCTTAGCTTGAGCTTAGCTTCAGCTTAGCTTTAGCTTAGCTTTAGCTTAGCTTTAGCTTAGCTTTAGCTTAGCTTCAGCTTAGCTTTAACTTAGCTTTAGCTTAGCTTCAGCTTAGCTTCAGCTTAGCTCTAGCTTAGCTTTGCTTAGCTCTAGCTTAGCTTCAGCTTAGCTTCAGCTTAGCTCTAGCTTAGCTTTAGCTTAGCTCTAGCTTAGCTTCAGCTTAGCTTTAGCTTAGCTCTAGCTTAGCTTCAGCTGAGCTTCAGCTGGGCTCTAGCTTAGCTTTAGCTTAGCTCTAGCTTAGCTTTAGCTTAGCTTTAGCTTAGCTTTGGCTTAGCTTTAGCTTAGCTTCAGCTTGGCTTCAGCTTAGCTCTAGCTTAGCTCTAGCTTAGCGTCAGCTTAGCTTTAGCTTAGCTCTAGCTTAGCTTCAGCTTAGCTTTAGCTTGGTTTCAGCTTAGCTTCAGCTTAGCTTTAGCTTAGTAGCTTAGCTTTAGCTTAGCTTTTTCTTAGCTTTAGCTTAGCTTTACTGTTACTACTAATGCTGCTTTCCTAGGGGCTCCAACTCCTAGGTAGGGTCGCACTGGGATAATTTCTTCCGTCGAAAATCCCCCTACAGGGGGACTCTCGGCGAAAAAAATACCCCACAAATACCCCCAAAAGGTCCACAAATACTCAAAACATAGTCCCCATACTATTTTTGGATGATTTTTTGGCTATTTGGGGTTTTTCCCTACCTAGGCTCTGCCTAGAAGGGTTCTTACTCTCTTAGCTTACAGGGGCCGGGCAGTGCACAGCGCCCCGGGCGGTTCCCCCAGTCCCCGCCCCGCGGTTCCCCCAGTCGCGCCCCCTGGGTTCACCCAGCTTAGCTTAGCTTCAGCTTAGCTTTAGCTTAGCTTGAGCTTAGCTTTAGCTTAGTTTTAGCTTAGCTTTAGCTTAGCTTTAGCTTAGCTTTAGCTTAGCTTCAGCTTAGCTTTAACTTAGCTTTAGCTTAGCTTCAGCTTAGCTTCTAGCTTAGCTTTGCTTAGCTCTAGCTTAGCTTAGCTTAGCTCTAGCTTAGCTTTAGCTTAGCTCTAGCTTAGCTTCAGCTTAGCTTAGCTTAGCTTAGCTTAGCTTAGCTTTAGCTTAGCTTAGCTTAGCTTAGCTTCAGCTTAGCTAGCTTAGCTTTAGCTTAGCTTAGCTTTAGCTTAGCTTTAGCTTAGCTAGCTTAGCTTAGCTTCAGCTCTAGCTTAGCTCTAGCTTAGCGTCAGCTTAGCTTCAGCTTAGCTTTAGCTTAGCTCTAGCTTAGCTTCAGCTTAGCTTTAGCTTGGTTTCAGCTTAGCTTCAGCTTAGCTTTAGCTTAGTAGCTTAGCTTTAGCTTAGCTTTTTCTTAGCTTTAGCTTAGCTTTACTGTTACTACTAATGCTGCTTTCCTAGGGGCTCCAACTCCTAGGTAGGGTCGCACAAATGCCCCACAAATGCCCCAAAAAGGTCCACAAATACTCAAAACATAGTCCCCATATTATTTTTGGATGATTTTTGGGCTATTTGGGTTTTTTTTCCGTCGAGAATCCCCCTCTACGTGGTCAGGCCCGACTTAACCCTGCGGGTGGCCGCGAAGATGCCCCAAAAAGGTCCAAAAATACTCAAACAATAGTCCCCAGACTATTGTTGGACTATTTTTTTGGGCTATTTCTGGGGTATGCTTTATTTTTCGTCGAAAATCCCCCTGTAGGGGGACAGGCCCGACTTGAATTGACGTCCGCAGGCCCTCCGCTGGCCCGCCGCCGGCCTGCCCGCCGGCGGCCGGCGGCCCCGCATGTGCCTGCCGCCGCCCTGCCGCCGGCCTCCCGCCGGCCTGCCGCCGACCTCCGCCGCCTGTAGCGCAGACGCCTCCCCAGAGGTCCGACGCCTGGCAAAACTCAGGACGACTCCCCAGAGGTCCAGCGCCTTGGAAAACTCAGGACGGGGGTTTCTCTCATTTTTCGGCCTCGAGGGGCCCTCGCTGGGCCCCGGGACCGTCAAGAAACGACTCAGGGTGAGAAACCGGTCCCGGGGAATGGCTCGAGACTTCTGTGGACCCCGTATTGAAAAATCACGACGTCGGATCTCTGGGTCCTTCTCTCCTAGTAAGTGAGGCCCTTTTTGGAACGCCCCGTGTACCGACACCCATCCTGGCCGGGCGCATCCTGAGATGGGATCGGTGCATGTACGGGCTTGGCCCTGCACCGGCCAGGGCTGGCCAGGGACGGTGCTGGTGTACAGCCAGGGTCGCGCGATCCGCCCTCCACCAACTCCGTCCTGCCAACGCTGCCCTCCTCGTCCCCCGTCCTCCAGCCACCCTCCCCTCCCCGTGGGTCCCCACTGCCGCCCTCTCGCCCTTCCCGTCCCCTCTTTCGGCCTCTTCGCACCCTCTCCCCGGGCCCCACCCTCCGCAAGATGCCGTGGACGGGGAGGTGAACGAGAACAGGGAGGAGCACGGTCCAAGAGCTAGGTCAGGCCCGTCCCCCTGCAGGGGGACTTGGGGCGAAAAAAAACAGAATACTCACAAAATACTCAAAAATGTTTAAACATAGTCCGAAAAATCGCCCACAGGCTATGTTTTGACTGTTTTTGAATATTCCACCGGTAGAGGGACAGACCCGATTTCATCCAACAGGCCAACAGAGCGTCCAAGATGGCCCAAGAGGCCCCCCCCAAGAGAGCGCCTCGAGACGGTCCTCGCCGAGGTTCCCAAGAAAGTGCTCCCCACGAGGCGACGGGGTTTCCGAGGCCCCCGGGGGGACTCCGAAAGACCCCCAAGAGATGGGGGCACCACTTTGAAGCACACGAACCGACAGTTTGAGCCGATTTTCCACCACCACTACCATAGGGAAGAGGAGGAGGAGGAGGAGGAGGAGGAGGAGGAGGAGGAGGACGAGGCGGAGGAGCAGGAGCAGGAGCAGGAGCAGGAGCACGAGGAGGCGCAGGAGGAAAACCTCCCCATCCTCCCTTCTCCCCCCAACCTACCTGTGGCAGTGGTGGTGGAAGATCGGCCCATCAAGGATGGCTCCCGAGACCGCAAGCAGGCCCCCAAGAGGCCCCTCGAAGAGGCCTCAGAGGCCTCAAAGATGCCCCCCAGAGGCGCCCCTGAGAAAGGCCCCCGAGAGGCTTCCAGAAAGCCTCCCAAAAACCCCTAACAGGCTTTTGAGAGGCCTCTTGCCCCACGACCCAGGGATGGGCCGAAACCCACCAGATATTGCGAGAGAAAGCGCCAGTTGCATTTCTTTCGCGACGCCCTGAGGTTTGGGTTCGCTGGTCTGACAGCATGGTAAGCGGAGGCACGACAGGCGCAAAGACGCGCGGGCCAAGAAAACCATGTCCTGCTGGTGCTTCTGACATCGTCCTGCTGCGACTCGAAGACGCCGTGGCTGTAGTCTCCTCCCCCTTCCTTCTTCGGGTATGAGCCCAAGTCGCCATCACGAGTCGTTCCTTCAATGGCCGTGAGCGTTCATCACGTGAGAAAAAAACAAGGCAAGTCAAAGGCAGCACGGAGTCACGACTGCGCCGCATGGAAGACGCCCTGTGGAAGCTTGTTCGTGCATGTGCTTGTGGGTGCCTTCTTCAAACTGGACGCGCACCGCTCTTTCCGCCCTTTTCTCTCCTCTCTCCCTTCGCCGCCCTCCATCATTATTTATGTATGTACTTGTACACATATATATATATATATATATATATATATATATATATATATATATATATATATATATATATATATATATATATATATATATATGCAGGTATCAATATATACAAAATACGTTCTGATACCGATAAATCCATCCACGTGGCGATCCACATCAAACCCCTATTCCTCAAGATTTGTCTTTCTCATCGTATGTGGATTCCTCCTCCTCCTCCTCCTCATCCTCGTCCTCTTCCTCCCCCTCCTCCTCCTCCTCCTCCTCGTCCTCCTCCCCCTAATAAACATAATACTCATCATCCTCAGCATCATCATCACCAACACCATCAAAATCTATCATCATGAGCGTCATCATAATCATCTGTATCATCCGACCAGCACCATCATCAATCAGCATCATAACCATGATCACCATTACCACCGGCATCATCATCATAATCGTAATCATACTCACCTTCATCATCAAAAGCAACAAAATCAACGGCATCATCATACGCTTCATCCGCATCATCATGATCAGCATCCTCATCATTATCACCATCGCCATCATAATCACCGAATCACAATCAGCACCATAAGCATCATCACCATCAGCTTCGCACTGGCTATCCGAACCTTACCATCACCACCGTCGGCCGTATCAACGCCGTGATCTAATGGACCTGTGCAGCATTCTACAAGCGTGCCCTGCCGTGGCCATAGTACAAATCATGGCCACTGTCGTTATCATCATACTTTCCGCCGCCATCACCAGCATCAGCAGAATCATCATCATCCTCGCCTTCATCATCATCCTCATCCCCACCCTCGTCACCATCATAAACATCATCAGCATCACCAATAGCCATGACAACATCGTCGTCACCGCCACCGCCATCACCATCACCATCACCATCGCCTTCCTCATCACCAACGTCACCATTCTAATCATCACCGCAACCATCACCATCACCATCGTCATAACCATCGCCATCCCCATCCACGCCACCATCGTCGACCACTCTCACCTCTGGAGGGAAGAAGTGAAAAAAAAAGGGGGAGGCCACAGCTGGCGGAAGGGCCCATGGTCAGCAATGTCCTGCCGCGCCCACACGCCCTCCGTGCCCGCCCCCCTCCCCCCCGCCCGCTCCGCTGGATGAACGGCTGAACACCCGAGGGAGCTGTCGCATGACTTTGCGAATGCCATGGCAGTGGGCACTCTAACAACCCGACCATTGAATCAAAAGTGCAATTAAGATGTGTAAGACATGTTCTAATCGTGTTCCAAACATGTTTTACATGTTTAAGACATATTTCAAACATGTCTCAGGCATATGGGAACTATTCGGCATCATGCTTCCTTTCCATTAATCGACTTCCACAAACATGACTGCAACCCATGGAAGGAATGAGAAACTGGGGCTGTCCTGCCTGCGCCTCCTTGCACTTCGCCCGCTCGAGGGGCGAGGGAGGGCGAGGGAATGAGAGCATATATAGCAAGCGATTTCGGTGATCAACGACAAGGGAACAGGGCCAACCTAGGAGGTAGCCCACGCGACCCAGGTTGGCGGGGGGGCGACAGGAGGCGGAGGAGGGCGCGCGGGTGGGGGGAGAGAAGCAGGGCGGCGCCTGATGGCGGCCACGGCCCCCGCGTGGTCGGCCGCGACCGCGACGCCCCCAAACGGCGCCACGCGCCGCGCGCGCGGGGCCGCGCCCGCCGCTCTCTCTCTCTCTCTCTCTCTCTCTCTCTCTCTCTCTCTCTCTCTCTCTCTCTCTCTCTCTCTCTCTCTCTCTCTCTCTCTCTCTCTCTCTCTCTCTCTCTCTCTCTCTCTCCCTCTCTCCCTATTTCTCTCTCTCTCTCTCTCTCTCTCTCTCTCTCTCCCTCTCTCTCTCTCTCTATCTCTCTCTCTTTTTTTGTTTTCTCTCTCCCTCTCTCTCTCTCCCCCCCAACTCTCGCTCTAGCCCTCTCATTCCGCCCCTTCCCCCGCGCAAGACTTCCAGGGGCCTTGCCCTGGGAAGCCCCGGCGAGATGTTGGGCCCCCGCCTGCTCGAGGCGGCCCGTGCAAACATTCCCGAGATCACGCAAGTGCTGTGTAGACTGCGCTTCACACGTCGCACGCCACAGCGCATTAGTTTCGGGCCAGAACGCCACGGCATGGGACGGGTCCACAAGACAACTGCGAACGCATACTGCAGCCGTCGGACGGAAGACAAAACCTGACCAGCTCATGGGCGTACACTGAGAATTCAAAAACGCCGTCAAGTCACGGGCGGTCGAAGAGCAACCGCACTTCTGACACGGCGCGAAGTCCCCACATACCATCGGACACTTATGCGACGACCTCGCCGCAGCAGCACGCAAGAGCTGACGGGCCGATCTCCGAACCTTCTCCTTGGGGGGTCGGGGAGGGCGTCTGCCCTCGCGCTCCAAAACATCTGACATCACGTCGAGCAAATGTATATGCACCTCTTCGGGAGAGACCATCAGCGAACTTGGTGGGCGCCGAAACCGCGCATCGGACCTGAACCTGCTTCGCGAAACGACTCGCAGGCTCGTCGGCCACGGCGCTCGCCAACACGACTCCAGGGTTCAGCCCGCGGCGGATGGCACTCTCAACTTTGAGGTGGCCCCGAATCTTGATGGGAACCACATCACCAAGCCGATCCAGCGCGCTCTGGACACGGCTCCAGAGATCAACGTGGGTCGGCATTCGCTTCAGAAGGCTGGCCTGGACACGAGCGAAGCCTCGGGCAACATAAGCCGAGTCCGCTATCTAGCCAAGACACGCCTGAGGATAAGCAGGCTCCAGGAAAGCCAAGAGGGCCCAGAGCTCCCCGCGGTTCACAGACTGCTTACCCGTGATCCCGCCCCCTTTAAAAAAACTGAATGTCGGCGCCCGACGCGAGGGGGGCAGGGTTAAAACATCATGGCCAAAAACCGCGACGCCCAAAGACACCCGCCTCAGACGCTTATCCCTCGGAAACTCCACCACTCGCGCCCCCGGGGCCCCAGGTGCGATTTCCCTCAAGAGGGCCCGGAAACACACCAGCGGCAGAGAGGAGCGGGTCGTCGGGAGGGGAGTGACGCACGTCCATTCGCTGGGCACGAGACCGCGAAGCCAGAAGCAGGGCAGATCAGCAGCAACAGAAGCGGCCTTTTTTCGGGAACGCCTCTGAAATTCGGCATTACAGGGGCATTCCCAGAAACGATGGATATCCGTTTCAGGCGCCTGACCACAGCGGGGACAGGTGAGCTCGCGCACTCCCCCACAAGCTTGGCTACGAGACCTAGTCCAGACGGCCCCCGTGAGCACCGCTCGCAGCAGGCCCCAGTTCTGGACCGACTTCTGACGCAAGGACGCACGGTGCCGCCACGGGACCGCGAGGTCGACGCCTGATGCAAGACCCCCCCCATTGCGGAACTCGGCGGCGGCAAACCATAAACGCGCCTCGATGCTACGGTCCACCTCCTTTGTACAGTCCGACGTCATATAAGCCTGGGGGCGAAGCTCATCGGGAATGGCGAAGACCTCGCCACCAGGAGACACCCAAGACCACGGCCCACCGAGCTTCCATCCCAAGGCCGTCATGGTGGCGACCACGGCCGACCCGGGTCCCCGAATATTGCGCCACCTGCGCTGGGGGCCGAGACTGTCGATGCGATCGACCGTGGACTTCCAACCGGCACGCACGCGAGCAACGCCTTTTTCTGGCAAGGCAGCAGCGATCTGAAACCAAGACTCCAGCAGCTGGAAGATCGCGGTGAAAGCTGGATTGTTTTCCGAACTTCCAAGGCCAGCAGGGTCGCGAGACAGCGCCCTGCCGTGCCACGCGTTGAACTGCTAGCTAGAACCTGTCGCCAGTTCTGGAGGACCGAGGGCGCGACCCCAAACGCCTTCCAGACATAGGAAGCCTGCGGCATGGCCCCAGCGAGGGTCAAACGCGCCCCGATCTTGCGAGAAGCCACAGCAGCTTGCTTAATGATTCGACAGGCTCTGCGGGTGGCCTGTTCAGGACGCTTGGAGCGACGGGGCTTGGCAACTGCAGCGCCACTGCCCCTCTCGATGCCCAAGTCCGCGGCAACCGAGGCCACTTCGACCTGGATGCCTCTCAGTCCCAGGCCAGCCTGCACACGCCACCGAGAGCTGAGACGCCGCAGTGGTCGACTTACTCGCAATCTGAAGCTGTTCCTGATCGCAGCCCGGAGCAAAAACAGCCCCGGCTTGGATTAATTCCCGAATTACAGATCGCTTCAATCCCTCGGCACGCTGAGTGACATCATCGATCCACGTGCGAAGGGAAACAAGAGCACTGCTAGCACACGAGCGTTTGCACATTCCGAACATCTGGCATTTCGAGAAATCGGGGGCCCTGCGAGCACCCGCAACGAGCCCCCCGCGCGGAAGAATGGGGGGAGCGAGAACCCCCTCATCCCGCAGCAACCGAGGCCCCCTGAGGAGGATGCTCTCCAAGGTCAAAGGGTGCGGGGGGAAATCGAGATCGATCGCATGATCGACCACGCGCCCCCACCTTATCGTGTCGTAAAACGCTTCAATGTCCTGCAACACTGAGGAAGAACAATACTCAGGCAGAGCAGAGGCAAGAGCCGCCTCGTCAGCATAACACCTGAGCGGAGCCTCTCGCAAAGCGCCGTTGCCTCGAACCGCGGCGCCCCAAGGGCCAGGGCGAACCGAAGCCCGCGCTTCCGCAGGCCGAGACCGCACGCGGCTCTACAAACGACCCAGACAAGTGAGCGATCCCATGGCGCGATGCCTACGCACATCAGGTTTGCGAAGAAGAACGATGATGGCTGTCAGCCACTGTCAAGGCCAAGCAAGCTTGGCCTCAATCCGATGAAACAAAGCAAGCAGCGCACGGCGGCCAGACTCACGCAGCCACCGCACGTCCCTCTGGCCGACCGATTCGACGCCCCGCGTCTTGCGAGGCGGCACACATTGCAGCGCCTCCTCAAGCTGGTCCAGCGCGAGGGGCCCCAGCTCGTCCTGGAGCGCCAGTTGGCGAGCTCGGTTCAGCACCTTAAGCCTCAAGCGCCTGGCAGTCGTCGAAGCCCTGCGGCGTCCACAGCGCCGGCCAGACCGCCGCCGTGGCCTCCATGACAGAGGCAGCATCGCACGACGTAGATCCTCCGACTCGGACCTTAGATACTTCAGCCGCGGGATCTCGAACAAACCGACGCAGCGCGCCGCGGCCCAACGCCGCCTGCTGGTGAACCTAGTCGCGGAAGGACTGATGCCGCTGTCGTGCCGCAGCGCGCTGAGCCTGGTTAGAGGCCTTCCGCGCACCAACAGCAAACGTCTGGAGAAAATCCTGCGACGCGCCCTCCAACGTCCGAAGACCCCGCAGCCGCCGATCACGGCGACGCGTAGGCAGAGGCGCGACCTGCGTGGACGGCATAGCTCCAGCAAGCTGCCGCAGCTGATAGCGAAGATGCCGTGCCCGTGGAAGGTCACGCTTATCACCTTTCTGCCCAACCAATTAGTCCAAAAAGATAGCAACCGTGCCACCAACGAGCACTGGGATCAGCGACGGTCGGATACGGCCTGCCACCAGCATACACGCCCAGCTGAAGCCCACGAACACTCGAGCGACCACGGTGCCGCTTTCTCGCCATGGGGTCAGCCTTATACAACTCGAGATAATACAACTCCATGGTAGAAGCCCACGACGCAAATCCCACACCAAGGTCCTGGGCCTCATGCCCAGCTGCCTGATACGCCAGGGATTGCTGCACAAACTCAGGAATAGCGGGCTGGCAGACGACTGCCGGAAACGACCTCTTTTGACTGGAAAGGGTTTTTTTTTCCTCCCCGAACGTGGACGCTAACTGCTGCCACTGCAGATCCTTCGCCTCCGCGGACCACTCCGCCTGGATGGAAGCAAACGCGCCCACGTCAGAATCTGAGACGGCCACCTGCACATCATCATCTCCGCCAGGAACGTCCGCGCCCTCCCCATCCGTGAAAAAAATCATCTTCATCTTCAAACAATGAATACTGCAAAGCAGTTGGGCTCTTGATCGCCAGCTTGCGCCTCGGGCCCCACGACGAGGGCGGTGTGACAGCTGGTCGTGGACGAGCCTCTCGCCAAGCCTGAGCCTCCGCTTTCTTCCGCGAGCGCTTACTCTCAGAGGCGGCAACAAGCATGAGACGCGCAGGGTGTGGACTGGCGCGCAACAATCGCATAAGCCAAGCTCTGGCCCGACTGGCGTCGAAGTTGAGGCTGAGCTGAAGCCCATAGCGAGCCTCGCAAGCCTCATTCACCGCCCGAAAGTCAGCCAGCAAAGATTCCGCCCGCGGCAGCGCGTGCTGCGAGACCACCATGTAGTCCAGCATTCTGCCCGAACCCAGAGCACACGTGCACTCGGTTTTCGACGGAGTGACCACAGATCCACTCGCGAGAGCAAGCCATCCCGTACTAGCCAACTCCGTTGGTGTCACATTCCAGTCGCCAATGGCCAGCCACGGCCCCTGGATAGTAGAGATTAAAGTGCCAGCGTTAGCCAACTTCGGAGCGTTCGCCTCAGGTCCAACCGAAGACGTTATGTAAACTCCGATAATAAACAGCGACTGGCCTTGTGCGCGCAACTGCATGGCCATCATAACACGAAAGCCGATGGCAGGCTGATCCTTCCGGCTCCTATCCAGATCATGACATCCAACCTGGTCCGAGGGGGCCGAAGCAATATGACGCATCGACTGTACCTTGAACTTTTTCAACGTGCCCATGCAGATGCCAGATGCCCCGGAATTACCATTGGCCTCGTAGGCCGCCGAAAGCATGCCGATGTAGCCTGCCTTCCTCCAGTCATGTAGCAAATCGTGAGAGCCCGACCCGGGCACGCGGGCCTCGGGGAAGATGCGGATATCCTCTTCACGAGCACGACAGACAGATCGCGTAGCAGGACCCCACCCTCCCAGGTTTCTCATATACAAAGCGCGTCGCGTAGAATTCGAACACTCCGATCCTGACATCCGTGTCTCGAAAACCGCATCAAGCGCCGGCGGGGATGAGGGCGGCGCCAAGCCGCTCCGACAACCGAGATCGCGCGCCTCGTCCCTTTCAGCGGCCAAGGCATCCAACGCCGTCGGCTGCCCAAGGGGCGAGGGATTCTCGACCGTCGATGGACCCACCAGCGCCGAACATGTAGGGGCCGAACTTGGACTCGCAGCTGGCGGGTTCGCCCCTCGACCACAAGTTCCGCCGCGATCGAGGGGCGAGAACCTGCTAAAGGCTCGACGTGCCCGCGGCGCCTGCCGCAGACCTCGCCGTCGCCAGCATCGCCTCCGCATCCGACTTGAGCTTCGTCTCCATCGCCGTCAAGAGCGCAGCCTCGACAGCGTTCGCCTCAGCAGCGGCGCCGCCGGGAGCCGAGCCCGCCGCGGCACCTGCGCCTGCCGCGGCCTGCCCAGCTGCCTGCCCAGCCGCGCTGCCGCCCGAGGCGGCCGCTGCTCCGCCTGAGCCGCCTGCCGCGACTGCTGCCAGCGGCGCAGGCGAATGCTCCCTTGTGCCGCTTGACCACCTTCTCGCGCATCGCCGAGAGGTCCTCGCGATGCTCCTTCAGCTTCTCGTGAGCGTCGCCGAAAGTGGCCCTCAACGTGTGCATCAAGGCCTCCATCACGGCCTTCTTCCTCTTGTCCAGCTCGTCGACGTCGCTCTGTTCCATGAGGCCGTCGGCATTGCTGAACTCCTCGCCCAACGATAAGGTGAACATCGACTCGTCCACCGACTGCGCCGACAGCAGCGCCGACAAGTCGATGGCGTTGCTCGGCGCAGCTGACTGCTGAGCACCAGCTGCCGCAACCGCGGGCACCATGGAGCGGAACAAAGTGGCCCTCTCGGCCTCCGCTTGCGCCAAAGTGGTCGCGACGTCCGGCAACGTGCTCTTGCACTTCTCAAGCTCCATTGTCAACTTGAGCTGCTGCACCTGCGCCTTGTCGAAGGCCGACTGAGCCTCTGGACCTTCGAAGCCGCCGCCGTCACCTGCTGCGTGATCGGCTGAGACGACTCCGCCTTCTTGCCCGTGGCCCGGGTGGCGTCCAGCAGCACCTGGGCCGCCTTGGCCTGCTGGGTGCCGCCGGTGTCCTTGATGACTGCCTCGAGCTGCACCTCCAACGCGGCCTGATCCTTGCCCTTGCCCTTGCCCTTGGAGGGTTTGGGCCCTCCACCGCCTCCATCGCCAGACTCAGGCGGCGGAAGGTTGCTGAAGGGCGCCCCGCACAGGCACGTGTTCTTGTACATATGTAGCTTACTCGTCCAAGCCAAGCGCGGACACGCCGTGCACTTCACCTTCGAATCCTGCTGCTGCCCATCCTTAGGCGGCCTCGAAGCCCCAGGCTGGGGCGGCGGCGGCGGCACAAACCACGACTGCTGAGCCATGTGCCACGGCGCCCATCCAATGCCTTGACCGCGGGGAGCAGCATGCTGAGGTCCAGGCTGGAGCGGAAGCGATTGCCAGGGATCCCCAGTCTGCACTTCCTGCCTCTTCCTCGCGTCACGCAATTTTTTACTTTTACCCATCAGGGCTGACCGACTTTTGGTGATCTGGATCTCCGAACTCGGAGACTGCTGATCCCAGCCGAAATCGCTTGGAGATTGTCGGTGGCCACAAAAGCCCGCGGTGCCTCCTCGGCACAGCAAGCGGTCGGAGCCAAAACGGCTGACGAGAGAGTGGGAGGGAAAGGAGGGGGAGGAGGAGGACGAGGAGGAGGAGGAGGAGGAGGAGGACGAGGACGAGGAGGAGGAGGACGAGGACGAGGACGAGGACGAGGAGGAGGAGGGGGAACCGGAGGTTGAACTTTATCTTATATTGGCATGTCGGAGATGGGTCCTGGCAGAAGCATATTCTGGACCCACAAGCATTTCATCCCAAGCTGTCTGCTGCTGACGGCCCCAAGAACCAGGACAAGAGAATATCAAAGACCGGTTGGAAACCTGAAATACCTCTTCCTGCATGGAGACTGCAGGGGGACGAGGAAGCGGGAGGGGAGAGAGAGAGAGAGAGAGAGGAAGGAGAACAGATGAGTCTCGTCCTCTCTCCTCCTCCAGGCGCCGACATCCGCAAGAAATGCTTATCAGGCTCCCCATCCAGGGGGAAGTGAAACGAGGCCACCTCCGCCGGCGGAAGCCAGCGGAGGCAAACATCGGCCCCCAAGAGATGGCAGCGTCTTGTGGCTCAGGACACGGGGCCCGAAAGTGGCCCTTCGGCGAGGACGAGAATGGCGAAACTGCCTGCCGCCTCCGCTGCTTCCGTCCGCCCCTGCCCTCTCCCCCGACGCCGCGTGCCCGCAACCCACCAGTGACCTCGACCGCCTCCCCGCGGGACGGCCTCTCGTGTCCGAGCCGGTCAATGACGGTCCCAGGCACGGGGAAGCGGCCTCTGGAGGCCGAAGGCGCAGGAGAGTGGGTCCTGACAAGGCCTTGCCCAGCCTGGCCGGCCAGCGTTCTCCAAGGTTGCTTGGTCTTCTGTCCTGATACATGAAGGATCCGGGGCTTTTTCTGGGTCTAGTCTTCTTACTGCACTTCCTATGTAGATTGATTGTTGCCTTGCTGCCCTGCAACGCCAAAAAAAGCAAAGCAACGTCAAGGAGTGGCAAGCAGTGCCGAGCAATGCCGAGCAATGCCAGGCAACGCCAAGCCATGCCGAGCAACGGAAGCAAGGCCAAGCAGCGCCAAGCAACGCAAAACAACGCAAAATGACACGAAGCAGCGCCACGCAACGCCAAGCCAACCCGTGCCACGCCGTGCCAGGCAACGCTGGGCAACGCCACTGAGGAAGCCTTTCCCTAACTGGGGTCGCGCTGGCCTCACCCGCGTGAGAAAAATGGACGCCGATTGAGCGACGAAACGAAACGAGTCTTACCCATCGGTCGGAAGAAGTAGGCAGAAACACGAAGTAGGAAAGCCTTCAAAGCAGATTCGACTCCGTCCGTCCCCTGAGGAGGATGGAAAACGTGAAGCCGCTCGGCCATTGAAGTAGGAAGGCGCTGAAACGTATATTAGATTCTGGGAGTCTAAAAAAATACACGCCGAAGAACTCCACATCGGATTAAGTGCCCCTAAAAATCAAAGAACTGTCGGATAATTATGAAGGGGCCCAAGGACACACAAAGAAATAAACACAAATAACCAGACTCCCCATACTTTCTCATATTTTCTGTGTTTTTGTCTTTCCCCCCACTTGCCATATTTTCCTATATTTTCCTGGGAATCGATGATTAATTGTGTCTGTGTGTTTTTCCCCCTCCTGAAACTAGAAATGAGCAAGGTGTACCTACTTCCAACGGCCGCTGGGTGCCCGAAGAAGACCCCGCGACCTCGCGCCGCGGCCTCCACGGGCCGGCGCCGTGGCACGCCGAGTGGGAGCAGAGGGGCGACCACGCGCGCGCGCTGACGCGGGAAGCTGACGCGCGAATGCCCCCGTTCTGTTGTCAAGGGGCCCAAGGACTGACTACCCACCAGACCACCCCAACCCAACCCGAAGACCCGAATTTCGGGTTGGGGGGGGGTACGGGCTTCATACGTGTTTTTCCAGTGTTCCCCATATCCCCCTCCACTGGAAATGGAGGTCAATTTGAGGCCTTCGGGTTGGGTTGGGGTGGTTTGGTGGGTGGTGAAGGACACACAAATAAATAGACACAAATCACAGGATTCCCCATATATTTCCAGAGTTGGGGGATCTTCGTCTTCCCCCCCATTTCCCATAGTTTCCCATATCTTCCTGGGAGTCGATGATTCATTGTGTCTGTGTGTTTCTTTCCCTCCTGGTATTGGGAGCCCCCAGACCAGGTGGTGAGATATCAGGTGGCGACCTGGAATCCCCCAAAAAGTCACCGCCGGGTTTGGGAACACGGGGTCGCCGCCGGGTTCTGTGGCTCCTGGACCCGACAACGATCGGGACATCTTCGAACAAACCACACGGGTCTCCAAACCAGGAGGTGACACCGGATCGCCCGAGACGCACAGCCGGGTGTTGTCACCATGTCACCACCAGGTTAGGGGACTACCAATTTTCGTCCGTCGCTCGATTTTGAGACGATCGAAATGGGTACGGAAAGGATGGGCACCATGCCCAACAGCAGCTCCTGTCCATTTTGAACAGGACCCGCCGTCCGCGCCGTCGCGGGCGTGGTTCACGTGAGACGGCAGGCCGCCTGCCCAACAGCGGCCGCTGTCGGTTTTGGACCACGTCTGATGTTGGGCATTGTGCCCATGTTTTCCTTTGGGCGCCCGAAATGGGCGGGGCAAGAATGGGCGCAATGCCCAACAACACATGTTGCCCCAACCCAACAGCGGCCGCTGTTGGGCAGGCGGCCCTCTGCCTCAAATGGACACGGGCCGCGGCGACGCCGACAGCAAGCCCTGTCCAAAATGCACACGAACTGCTGTTGGGCATCGTGCCCCTTCTCTCCGTGCCCATTCCGTTCGTGCCGATTTCCCGTACCCACCTCGGGCGTCCAAACCGATTTGAAGAGGCCCCGGGATACACAAATAAAGACACACAAATAAGATCATCCCCACATATTTCCTCCTATGTTTTTGAATGGTTGCCCCCTCCTGACGATGGTCCGCGTGTTTTTTCCCATTGTGTCTGTGTATGTTTTTTCCCCTCCTGACGATTGTCTGCTGGCGGCGCCCGGGTCTGCCGGTCCTCTGCCGCCGCCGCTGGCGCGGTAGCCGGCGACAGGGCCACGGCCCTCGGCCGCATGGGACGGCTGCGGTGCCTCCTCGGGCCGCGGCCGGCGGTGGCGCCCCTGGTCCCCGGGGGGATCGAAGTCGTCCCAGAACGTCGCGCGGTGCCCTCCTCGACGAGGGAGCAGGCCTCCGCGGGGGGGAGGGGAAGGGGGGGGGCGAGGAGCAGAACGGACTGCGCCTATCGCGGAGCAAAAGGCGGCATGGCCTCACCGCCGACCGGACTAAGTGGTCGGCCATGCTTTCGGCGACAGGGGTGCAGCACTTGGGCTATGCACCAAATGAACTCTTGAACATATGAAGGGGCCCAGGGACACACAAAGAAATTATCCCAGTGCGACCCTACCTAGGAGTTGGAGACCCTAGGAAAGCAGCATTAGTAGTAACAGTAAAACTAAACTAGCTAAGCTGACGCTAAGCTAAAGCTAAGCTAAGGCTAAGCTAGCACTAAGCTAAAGCTAAGCTAAAGCTAACCTGAAGCTAAGCTAAAGCTAAGCTAAAGCTAAGGTACAGCTAAGCTAAAGCTAATCTAAAGCTAAAGCTAAGTATAAGCTAAAGCTAAGCTAAAGCTAAGCTAAAGCTAAGCTAAAGCTAAGCTAAAGCTAAGATAAAGCTAAGCTGAAGCTAAGCGAAAGCTAAGCTAAAGCTAAGCTGAAGCTAAGCGAAAGCTAAGCTAAAGCTAAGCTAAAGCTAAGCTAAAGCTAAGCTAAAGCTAAGCTAAAGCTAAGCTAAGGCTAAGCTAAGCTAAGCTAAAGCTAAGCTAAAGCTAAGCTAAGCTAAAGCTAAGCTAAAGCTAAGCTAAAGCTAAGCTAAAGCTAAGCTAAAGCTAAGCTAAAGCTAAGCTGCTAAGCTAAGCTGCTAAGCTAAGCTAAAGCTAAGCTAACACTAAGCTAAAGCTAAGCTAACACTAAGCTGAAGCTAAGCTAAAGCTAAGCTAAAGCTAAAGCTAAATCTAAGCTAAAGCTAAGCTAACACTAAGCTAAAGCTAAGCTAAAGCTAAGCTAAAGCTACGTTAAAGCTAAGCTAAAGCTGAGCTAAAGCTAAGCTAAGGCTAAGCTAACACTAAGCTAAAGCTAAGCTAAAGCTGAGCTAAAGCTAAGTTGACACTAAGCTAAAGCTAAGCTAAAGCTAAGCTAAAGCTAAGCTAAAGCTAAGCTAAAGCTAAGCTAAAGCTAAGCTAAAGCTAAAGCTAAAGCTGAGCTAAAGCTAAAGCTAAAGCTGAGCTAAAGCTAAAGCTAAAGCTAAAGCTAAAGCTAAAGCTACAGCTAAGCTAAAGCTAAAGCTAAGGCTAAAGCTCCCAGGGGACTGGGGGAACCGCGGGGCGGGGACTGGGGGAACCGCCCGGGGCGGTTTCCATTGCCCGCCCCTTTAAGCTAAGAGAGTAAGAACCCTTCTAGGCAGAGCCTAGGTAGGGAATAATCACAAATCACCAGACCCCCCATATGTTCGCATATTTTCTGGGTTTTTGTCCTCCCCCCCACTTCCCATATTTTCCCACATTAGCCTGGGAGTCGACGA
Source organism: Prorocentrum cordatum (assembly GCA_963575745.1). NCBI lineage: Eukaryota > Dinophyceae > Prorocentrales > Prorocentraceae > Prorocentrum > Prorocentrum cordatum. The sequence continues at coordinate 201,430 of CAUYUJ010017089.1, forward strand.
TTAATTGTGTCTGTGTGTTTCTCTCCCTCCTGATGAGCTTTCCCTCGCTGGGGGAAGAGGGGGAGCCCCACGGGGGGCCAAGGGAGGCCCCCCGGGAGGGGCCAGGAGGGCCCTGGCGGGTGGACCCGGGGGAGGCCCCGGGATGGGCCAGGACGCACCACGAAATACCACCTTCGTGGGGGCGTGGGCCTGGATCCGCGCGACCCCCCCCCCATGCACACACAAGCACCCCCCCCCCACGCACACGCACACGCAAACGCACACGCACACACACACACACACACACACACACACACACACACACACACACGCGCGCGCGCACGCACACACACGCGCGCACACACACACACGCGCGCACGTACGCGCACGCACACGCACACGCGCACGCGCACGCACACGCACACGCACACGCACACGCACACGCACACGCACACGCACACGCACACGGACGCGCACACGCAAACGCACACGCACACGCACACGCACACGCACGCACGCACGCACGCAAGCACGCACGCACACGCACACACAGACACACGGGCGCATCGTACATGTATGCATACGCACAAACGAACACACGCACACACACAAACACACACACACACAGAAACACACACACACACGTTTGTTCACCCAGCGGCCGAGTGACGTCGCTGCAGCGGAAGCGAATGCGGGCCACGATAAGCGTCAATTCCACCTGACGTTGCAGGTGAATGTTCAAGCAGGGCGTGTCACGTGCACAACGACTTGGGTGGTGGTTGCGCTAGCCGAGCACGAGCGAAAGGCATCCACAGTATAAGAAACAACGGGGAAAAGGAGACTGCCAAGCACCCAAACCTGCACTGCAGCAGGTGGATGCAGGGGCCGGAAAGCATGTCTGCGGACGTCCGGACGGTGAGGCGCTGGAGCGCCGAGGAGCTTCCCGCACTCTCACACAGACAGGATCAGGACACGAAAGACGCATGAGACAGAAACTAAGTGATGATGCCTTTGCTGTGCTCGCGTTGAGACAGCTGCATCAAATGCGTATGCTTGTGAATCGGCTCGGAGATCGTGCGAACTCCCGCGAGCTCAGGCCGCTCGTTTTCAATCCTACTTCAAATCGCTCTCAGACCTGCTCCCGTCCAGACGCTCATTACTAGGGGGCAAACAAGCCTACCTCGCTTTGACCACCCTCGCTTCCAAGAGATAACAAGCGATGCCAAACTGCGGCCTGTACTGGTCAGGCCTCTTGACGAGGAGGCGCGTGGTATGACTTGGTTTTGCCTGGAAGCGAAAGCGGTGTAGGTAAATCACGCTCTAAATTACGGAAGAGCGGTAGAAAATGAACGCAAACATGGGGGTCTCCGCGCCCAGCAATACGTTGTCGTCGACGGCCGCCTTTGGACCTCTGCGCCAGGCATTGAAAAAACGCCTCGGTGAAAGCAAGACAAAAGCATAGATCACTCGCATCGCAGGCCTGACGAGGTTCAGGTCGACCTCTGCCCCCGGTGTCCTCAAAGACGTTCAAAGGAGAAACGCCCCCAGACATCCAGAAGCCTCCTCCTCTTCCACCTCATCCTCCTCAGACCCCGACGGCGTGGCGTTTTCAACACAAAACCCCATAGGTCCCGACCCCTTCTCCACGGGGACGAGAAACAATCCCGGAGGCCGAAGACTGCGAAAAGCATAGATCATGATTTTGCCAATGCCGGGGATCTGGGAGGGGTGAGAGAGGAGGGGGGAGGGGGGGAATTGGTCTGGACTCGGGCAGGCAACGCGCCCACTCCTCCTACTCCCTCCTACTCCCTCCTCCTCCTCGTCGGCCGTACCTCCACAACTGCCTAGTGGCCCGATGAAACTTTGCCTGCTGAAAACGCTGCGCCCGAGCGGCTCGACAAGGCATCGGAATCGGCACCGGAGCGACACTGTTGCCACGACTCCTCCTCCTCCTCCTTCTCCTCCTCCTCCTCCTCCTCATCCTTATCCTAATTATCCTCCTCCTCCTCCTCTTCTTCCTTCTCCTCCTCCTCCTCCTCCTCCTCCTCCTCCAACTCCCCCTCTTCCTCCTCCTCCTCCTCTTCTTCTTCCTCCTCCTCCTCCTCCTCCTCCTCCTCCTCCTCCTCCGTTCCTTTTCCTTATGAGTAACTGCTCCATGTCGCACCCCGAAGCAGGTCGAAAGGGTGGGCCGGGCGTTTCGCCCGAGACCTCCTCACCACGAACGACGCTGAAGCTTGAACACTGGCAACGGTTCAAATGGAGGGCGGGTGGTTTCCAAAATGTGACGTTCGCCTTCGCACCGCGCACATCCGTTTCCAGACACCTGTAAGAACTTCACGGCTGAAGGCGGGCGGCTTTCAAACCGTGGCCCTCGCCTTCGCGCCGCGCAGCAGGGAGCAGCAGGAAACAATGCGGGGAAGGTCCCGCGCCCGTGCCTAGGAAGGGATCGGGCTCGCTAGGCACTGTGGGAAACCAATCATGCCAGCGTCTGCGGGGGCACACTCGCCTCCTCCTCCTCCTCCTCCTCCTCCTCCTCCTCCTCCTCCTCCTCTTCCTCCTCCTCCTCCTCCTCCTCCTCCTCCCCGCCCGCCTTCCTCCCCCTCCGCCGACGGCGCGACGTGTTGCCGTGACGTCGGCCTCCCCTCCCCCCAGGAGTCTCGACGGGCCGGCGTGTCCCTCCCGAGTCGTCCTTCGACGGCCCTCAGGGGTCCCGGAGGCAGCCTCCAGCGGCCGAGCGGACGAACGCCCGAGGCTGCCATCGCCCCCGGGGGGACCACCAGAGGGCGGAGCAGGCGCGCCGACGGAGGCCGGCCTCCAGGAGTGCCAGGTTGCCGGAGGCATGCGCGAAGCTTCGGGAAGCTCACATGTGCTGGGCCTGTTTTCCACCATCACCACCATGAGTTGGATGGGGGGAAGGAGGAGGAGGACGAGGAGGAGGAGGAGGAGGTAGAGGAGGAGGAGGAGGAGGAAGAGGAGGAGGAGGAGGAGGAGGAGGAGGAGGACCCCCTCCCCCTCCACCTCATGGCACATGGTGGTGGAAGACAGGCCCCTCCACCTCCACGAGTGCACCCTGCCTCCGGAGGCCGAAGGCCACCACACCCAAACGGCCGCCGCGACCTCCCCCCCAGTGCCGCGGCGGGGGCGCTCCCGCCTGCGCCGCTGGGGCCCTCCTGGCCGAAGCCGCAGCCGCCGGCCCAGTGCGGCAGGCCCTGGCCGAGGCCGCCGTGGGGTGACTGCCCGGGCACGCGCACGCGCCGCGGTCGGGCACACGCCGCCACGCACAACGGGGCCGCGCATCTCGCGCGCGAGCTCCCTCGCTCCCTCTGGTCTTCCCTCCCTCCCTCCCTCCCTCCTCTTCCTCGTATTCCTCCTCATCCGCCTCCTCCTCCTGCTTCTCCGCCTCTTCCTCCTGCTTCTCCGTCTCTTCCTCCTCCTCCTCACCCTCGCTCTCCTCCTCCTCCTCCTCCTCCTCCTCCTCCTCCTCCTCATCATCATCATCATCATCAGCATCAGCATCAGCATCAGCATCAGCATCAGCATCAGCATCAGCATCAGCATCAGCATCAGCATCAGCATCATCATCATCATCATCATCATCATCATCATCATCATCATCATCATCATCATCATCATCATCATCATCATCATCATCATCATCGTCGTCAAAATCATCATGTAGCACCCCGCAGTTGCAGATAAGAGTCAGGGGGCGGGCGCAGGATGTGTCGCGGGTGGGTCGCGGGCGTGTCGCGGATGGGTCGCGTGGTGGGTCTCGGGGTGTAGCGGGTGGGTCGCAGGTGTGCCGGTAGCATCCCGCAGATGCGGATAAGAGTGAGGGGGCGGGTGCGGGGTGGGCCGCGGGTGGGTCGCAGGCAAGTCGCGAATGGGTCGCGGGATGGGTCGCGGGGTGGGTAGCGGATTGGTCGCGGGTAGGTCGCGGGTGTGACGCGGGTGGGTCGCGGGTGGGTCGCGGGCGGGTCGCGCGGTGGGTCGCGGGTGGGTCGCGGGCGGGTCACGGGGTGGGTCGCGGCCGGGTCGCGGGCTGGGTCGCGAGTGGGTCGCGAGGTGGATTGCGGGAAGGTCGCGGGTGGGTCACAGGAGGGTCGCGGGTGGGTTGCGGGTGGGTCGCGGATGGGTTGCGGGCCGGGTCGCGGGCGGGACGACCACGGCAAACAACAAACAACAAACGACAAGCAACAAACAATTGACAGCGAAGAGCGAACAACAAACAACGAACAAGCACAACAAACAAAAACATCATAATATAATACAACCAACAGCGGAACAACAATACCAACAACCACAACACAAGCAACAACGACGACGACAATACAAACACTAACAATAACGGCATCAACCACGATAACAACAACAAAAACAATAACAGACACAACAAAAGCACAACTACCATCAATAGCAGCAATGCGACCAGCAACAACGACAATCACAACAACAACCACAATACCAACAGTCACCAAACTGGAAACGTCAAAACAACAGCAACAACCACTAAACCAACAACAACACACAACAGCAGCAGCAGCAGCAACAGCAACGACAATAACAGCAACCACCACAGCAACAACAACGACAACAACAACAGCTGCAACTACCACACTACCAACAACAACCAACACCAGCAGCAACGGCAACCACAACAACAACAACAGCAATCGCCAACACCAACAACAGCAACAGCAATAACCTCAACACCAGCACACAGTTTAAGACTGATCGCTCGTATCTGCTCGCGTGCCATTTAACATGTATATCCCGAACCCTCGCTACACGCCCCCATTGTCTTCGATCATGCCCCCCTTGGGGGTAGATCTTCGCTACATGCGCGTAGTTGGCGAAGCCCCTATCACAGGGGACGAAAGGAGGACTGAAGCGACAAGGGGGAGGGAGAAGGATGGCCAAGTTGGCCCCTAAGACGGCCAAGTTGGCCCCAAAACGGCGCCCAAGACGCCCAAGAAGGCCCCGAGTCACCCAAGACGGCACAAGATGGCCCCAAGATGGTCCAAGAAGGCTCCGAGGCGTCCCAAGAGGCCTCCAAGAGCACTCCCAGGAGGGCACCAAGAAGCCACAATCATTGAATTCCTGCGGGAAAACGTACATGTTTATCATATACGACTTGTCGGCCTTCACGGCTTTACAGACTGCCCAAGAGGCCCTGCGCACGAAGCGGGGGGGGCCCGGGAGGGGGCCCCCGACACTACATGGCGGGACTGGGCCGCCAGGGGCGCCCCCGGACGGCCCAAAACCGCCCCAACACAGCTGCAAAGTGCTGCGACAAGCCTTCAAGAAGCCTACAGTCGCGGAAATATCGTTCCAACACGCCCAAGGTGTCCTCCGCATGGACCACAAGGCTTCCAACACGGCCCAAGGGGTCCCCAGGAGTATTCCCAAATGGGCCCCAAGGAGCCAAAATCAGTGATTTTCCTTAGGTTTTTGGTGCATTTTCGCGTTTCTGTCTGTTCAGCTCCCCGACGTTCCAAGACGGTCCAGGACACCCAAAATCCAAACGGGCTTCCACTGGGCCGCCGAGACGGCCCAGGGCTGCTCCAGGACGGCCCAAGCAAGCCCCAACATTGCAGAAAAGGGCCGCAAGAAGCCTCCAAGAGGCCCCGAAACGCGGACAGATCGTTAGCAAGATGGCCTCCAGATGGCCCACAAGGCTTCCAACACGGCCAACAGGGTCCCCAAGAGCACTCTCAAAAAAATCCCAAGAAGACAAAATCATGGATGTTCCTTCGGTTCTTGGTACACGTCAGCGTTCCTGCCTTTGCAGCTTCCCGACGCTCCAAGCTGGTCCCGGACACCCAAATTTCAACCCAACAGGCCCCCACGAGGGCGCCGAGACGGCCCAGGCACGCCCCCATTAGACGGCCCAAGACAGCCCCAACACGGCTGAAAAGGGCCGCGAGAGTCTTCCAAGAGGGTTGCAGTCACCGAGGCGGCCCACGAGGCCTTCAAGGCAGCTCAAGAGCGCCCCCCCAACCTTTGGAGCTCTCCGCCCCTGGAGGCCTCAAGAGGCTCCCAGCAGCTCGCACGACAACCCCATGGAGTCCCCCACACGTCCCCTGCATGGAGCCTCCCAGGACGCCCCAGGAGGCCACCCAACGGCACCCACCAACTACCCACCAGACGCCGCGAGACACTCCTGACGATCCTCGACGCGGTCCCAAGAAACGCACGGCCCACGGGGTCCCCAAGAGCCTTCCCAAAGGGGCCCCAAGAAACCAACATCATCGTTGTTCCTTTGGTTCTTGGTGCATTTCAGCGTTTTTGCCTGTGCAGCTTCCCGACGCTCCGACACGGTCCCAGACACCCAAATGTCGCCCCAACAGGCCCCCACGACGGCGCTGTGACGGCGCAGGCCCGCCCCCAAACGGGAACTGGGGAGCCCGTCCCTGGACTGGGGGGGTCCGTCCACGAACCTGGGAGTGCTCTGGGAGTCCTCCTGGGCCGCATTGGGCAGCTCGGGACCTTCTTGGCTCGTTTTGGCACCCTCTTGGCTCGTTTTGGCACCCAGTTGGCCTTTCCGGGCCGCCTCTGGGGAGCGAAACGAGAGGGGACCAGCGGGTTTCTGCCGATGACTGCGGGGTCGGCCGGTCCAGGCCGGGGGGAGGGGCCTATTTATTTTTAGCATGTATCTACATGGTGGGTGGCACGATGTATCTAGGTCGCTACTGGATGCCACTACCGTATGGAGTACACGACAACCCAGTTTAAAGCAATGAATGATACTGGAGATAATCTCCAACCATACATGTGTTAGGGCTATAGGGCTATGGGGCTATGGAGATATGGGGCTATAGTTTTTTAGGTTTGAAGGGCTATGGGGGTATAGAGCCATAGGGCCATAGGGCTATAGGGCGATGGGGCTGTGGAACTATGGGGCTATAGGGCTATAGGGCCATAGGGCTATATGTATATAGGGCTATGGGGCTGTAGGGCTATAGGACCAAAGGGCTATAGGTTTATGGAGCTATAGGGCTATAGGGTTATAGGCATATAGAGCTATAATGCTATGAGGCTATAGGGCTACAGGGCTATAAGGCTATAGGGCTGTAGGGCCATAGGGCCATAGGGCTACAGGGCGATTGGGCTATAGGGCCACAAGGCTATGGGGCTATAGGGCTATAGGGCTATAGGGCTGTAGGGCTATTGGACTATAAAACTATAGGGCTGTAGGGCTGTAGGGCTATAGGACTATAGGGCTATAGGGTTATAGGGCTATAGGGCTATAGGGCTATAGGTCTATCGGGCTATCGGGCTATAGGGGTATAGGGCTAAAGGGCTATAAGGCTATAGGGCTGTAGGGCTATAAGGCACCCGGGCGCGCGGGCACCCGGGCACCCGGGCGGGCCGTGAAAATCGGTGGCGCACCTCACCTGACCATACGAATCCGCTAAGACCCCTTTGCAGGGGAAAAACGGATCGGGCATCTTTCGAAGAGAGATGAGAGCAAGGAGGAGGAGAGGAGGACCGAAGGATGGCCGGAAGAACACACGTAAAAAGCAAACACGCACGCACCTGCTACACGACAGTACCCATACGAGTCATACTATCAGCCATACTAAAACTAGAAACAATGATATTGATACCAATGCTAAGACTTACGACTGCTAGTATAAATGCTGAGACGAATCTTTTTTCGTGTTCACATTAACCAGACTGATTGACGAATCGGTAGAATATTTACTGCGAAGCCGGAACGCATGCGCGTAAGGAACAGGCGGACGGGCCCCGAGCAGCGGGGCCTCTCGCCCTGGCCCTCCTCCTCCTCCTCCTCCTCCTCCTCCTCCTCCTCCTCCTCCTCCTCCTGGCTCGTAGCATGAGGCGCCACGAGTTCGATGATCCACTACCTCAGCCAGCCCTCGCTGGCACTCTACCCGCCTCGCCGAAGTGCAGCTCGGACCTGTGGTACCGCAGCCTGGATTACATGCTGCGGGATCGGTGCTGGGATCTTTATCAAGGTGGTGTACAGCAAATGAGCGACAAGCAAAAACGAGAAAAGAGAGGGGGTAGGATGGCGAAGGCCCAGACGGTCAAGCAGATCAGCAGGGATGGGAGAGTTGAGAATGACAGCAGCCCAACCGAGCACACGGTCGCAACAAAGATAGTGTGGGACATGGTCTCTGCCGCTGGAGCATCCGAAACGGCATATCTTTGCATCTTGAAACTTGGCCGAAGTGGTCCACCCTCCGACGAGGGTCTTGATTACACTGGAACTATGATTCGGAGGAAGTTGCCGGCATGCCTCCCGCACTCGATCCCAATTCAGTTGATCTATCTCTGCAGTCAGGGCTGGGAACCAGGTCTTTAGCCGCGAGCTTAAAGTGTGAGCAACCTCATTCGGGAACAATCCAGACTCAAGGGCAGCCGCCAGCGTTCTTTGAAGCTTCGGGCGAGGTCCAGCGGTGGGTGACGGATCAGACAGAGCCTGGAGGACGGGGCGGGCCGCCGAAAGCGCCAGAGAACCAATCGGGGCCAAGGAAGGAGAGGAGGGGAAACCGAGACTCGCTTCTCTGAGGTGTTCTACAATGCTGCAGTCCGCCCAGAATGGCGGGGACCAGGGACCAGTGAGCGCGAATCTGTAGGCTCTCTGGTTCACCGTGGCTCGCTCCAGCAGTTGATAAAAGGTCTCCCAACCTCGGAAAGTCCATAGGGCTGCTCTCATTCGTGCGGCTAAATTCTGAACGAGGCCGCTTCGGAATCTGGGAGCGCCCCAAACGTGAATGTTGAAATAGTCTGATCTTGACATCGTGCAGTGGGGTACTCGAAAAATCCTCCTCCTCCTCCTCCTCCTCCTCCTCCTCCTCCCCCCCCTCCTTCTCCTCCTCCTTCTCCTCCTCCTCCTTCTCCTTCTCCTCCTCTTCCTCATCCTTCTTCTCCTCCTCCTCCTCCTCCTCCTCCTCCTCCTCCTCCTCCTGCCCGCGCAGGCGCCCCGCGGGGCGCAGAGCAGCGCCGCCGCCGCCGCGGCGGCCGCGCGGTCGCGAACCGCCGAACGGCGACGACGCGAACCCTGACTCAGGAGGAGGAGGAGGAGGAGGAGGAGGAGGAGGAGGATCGGAAAAAACACGACGTCGGATCTCTGGGAACCCACGCTCCGAATCGGGCGTTTCCTTGTCCCCCTGCTGCCCCAGGGAGAGGCCAGGGAGGGCGGGGGCCGAGCTCTTCGCTGGCTCGCCCCCGCAGGCGCCCCGGATCGGCGGGCCTCGTCGAGCCACGGTGGCGAAGGCAGGGATGACCGCCCCAGGCCAGATCTGCCGGTCGGATAGGACGCTGCAACCCTCTCCGAGGTGCACCTTGCCGAAGGACAGGCCTCGTCCCTCGAAGAGGTGTCCGAGCACGAAGCAGCCATGGCCGATCGCTGCATCACCCTCGATGCGCAGGTGGTCGTAGTCCTCCACCCCATTGCTAAATATCAGAACACGCCTGCCGATCTCAGAACCCATACAGCGGTACCTTTGGTTCTGCAACAGAGTCCCATACAATCGAGGCTGCCAGGAGCTGCGGACCACAATCCAGATCGGGGCTGCCACGAAGCAGAAGTAGCGCCAGCAAGGGGCCGACGTCGTCGGAAAGTGCTCGGAGACGTCGCACCGCTGCCAACGACCCAGGACCGACCACTTGGCGAGCACCATGGTCAGCGGCAGGCACAGGAAGGTGAAGCCCACGAAGAATCCCAGAAATCCCAGTGCGCGCAGTCTTTCGTCCGACCGGTTGCCTGTGCTCGACGATGCCGAGATGGTCGAGCTGAAGAATGATGCCCCGCAGGCCCTGTTGGCGAGGCACATGCAGCCAGCCATGACCGCCAGCAGAAGGTGCAGCTGCAGCAGGCGAGGAAGCACATAGGCAACGTGCGACTGCCAGGTTGGGAAGTAGACGTGGCGCTCGCCTGACCGAGCTGTGCCGGTGCCACCGCCAAGCTTACGCATCTCTGCCTCCAGAAGGTCCCCGGGAACGCTGCTCGAAAGATTCTGCCTCCGCACTGCCTGCCAAGGCGTCGGCGACGGCGGCGCCTGTGCGTCGCTGCGCACATCCCACTGCCGTACGATAACAGCTCCGGCATCCACTGTGGTGCCCCTCCTCAGGATCGTGTGTCCACCCACTACTGCCATCTGGTTCAGAACGCAGTGCTCGCGCACCCGAGCCTTGAGGTCGAGAAGGCAGTCGTCGCGCAGTGTGGCAGGGCCCGTGATTATTGTGTTGGACAAGAAGACGTTGTCACCGATGACCACTGTGGAAGCGTTTCGAGGCGTTGGGGCACAGCTGAAAATATTGTTGCTTTGCACGCCAACTCCAGCAGCACGGAGCCACCATGTGTTCAGGACGCTGAACGATTGCGTTGCAGGCAGAAGATCCATACATTCAACGAGCATATTTCCAAGCTCACAGGGACCACATGGAATTTCTAAAGCCATCTTGAGCATGATCGTGTTGAACAAGGCAAAGGTGCAGAAGCACACGAGCATTGCAAAGTACGAGGTGAATGAGTGGTAATTCCTTGCCCCAGAAATCAGCAGTTCGTTGAAGACTGACGCCATCCATAATGCAGCAGTCGATGGAACAAACGCAATCCAAGTCAGAACGATCGGCACGGGGCTGCTCATCTCGCTGTCAGCATCAGAACGATTCTGCGTCTGCGGTTCGATGTACAGGATCCGTTTGCCATCCTCGTCAAAATCAAAACCATATGCGCGGAGATTGAAGACGGTGCCTGACCTTCGAGTTCCCAGAAATCCCACTCTCCAATATCATCAATGTCAGTTGCAAGCACTGCAACGTTGGGATTGATGTGCATGCCCATGGCCCAACACCACCAACTGATCATACGGCTGCGACGGGCTACAGCGTGGTACAGTAGAGGCTTGGTGCATCTGAAGACATGGTCTGCAATCCACCACCTGAGATAGCCGAAGGAGTTCACCTCGTACTCCCATCTGCCTTTCTTCCTGTGTTCGGTGCCAGCGGCTTTCATGCCGAACGGGAAAAGCAAACGCTTGATGACCACAACCACGAACATGGTGACTGCCACCCACAACCACAGCACAAGAGGAAGCACGGCGAGGTAGTGGGATAGCAGATACCCAGGGCTGCCGACCACCTCGAGCAGAGCTGCCTCAAGCGGCCGGGCGACGGTCAGCAGCAGCCCAAGGATGCCTTGATGTCCAATCATGGTGCAAAGAATCACCGCGTGCTGGAGCATCTCGACTAGAAACTGCGGCAGAACCATCGCGTTGTACCGACATGGAGCTCGCTATCGACCAAAGTACCACAGAACAGAAACGCAGGTGTGTCCAAACTAACAGCCGTTCGAGCCAAAAGAACGTGAGCCGGATTGGCTAAGGAGGAGGAGAAGGAGGAGGAAAAGGAGGAGGAGGAGGACCATCGCATCTGACTGAAGGTGCCCCATACGGTTGAATTACAGGCTGCGTATCTCGGCTGAACATACCGAGACGTATGGGCTCAGCGAAGGCCACTGGGCCTGATTTCCCATGCTTGGGGTGTCGGCGCTCTCTGCGGCAGTTTGAAACTGTCACTTTATTATTGCTGGGTGGGGGCTTGGGGACAGGGCTTCTGGAAGCCTCTCGCCACACAAATTGAAAACGCGCCACAATCCCAGCAAGCGAGAAGCCAGCTTGCTGCATTGAACCAGTCAGGAACGTCTATCGTGCGTCCGTTGCTGTTCTCGGTAAGCTTGGAGAGGGCCAAGCTGTATTCTGGACACGTATCCGGATCCCGTCGGGCCTTGGGGGTCTCGGTGAAAGCTCGTGTGCCACAGATCTTTCACGTACAGCGATCCTGAGACCCGACCCACTGGTGAGCGCGCCCTTCGGTTTGCTTGCCCTGTGGAAGGTCGGCAACCTTGGCCCCAGGACCCCGAGCAGGCGGGGGAGGGCGAAGCAAAGAAGAAGCGATCAGGGCGGCGCCCACCAGGGGCTCCTGAGCAAACTTGAAAACGGGTTTCCCACAGGTGTTGCCTCCAGGCTGGGGGGGCGATAGCAGGTCAACTGGGGACCCCTCGGGCGAGAGGATGCGAGAACATCAAAAAGCGAATGATGAAGGATCTGTCGGCATCGTGGGCCTGGACTTCGGCCTCGGAACGCCCCCCCCGTCTTCTAAGCCGCGGCTGTGGCGACTCCATCGGCGAAGTCGCTTCCACGGGCCAGAAGTCTGTCTATGGAGCCATGGGAACGGCTATGGCATCCTGACGTCACGAGCTGTTGGAAGGGTACCCCCTGAACACTCACCCCCCTGAACGACGAGGAGGATAACGCGACGGCGCATGATTAGTAGTACAATGAATAATGGTAGCATTATTATTATCATTAGTAGTAGTAATAGTAGTAGTAGTAGTAGTAGTAGTAGTAGTAGTAGTAGTAGTAGCAGCAGTAGTAGTAGTAGTAATTGTAGTAGTAGTAGTAGCAGCAGTAGTAGTAGTAGTAGTAGTAGCAGTAGTAGTAGTATTTCTACTAGAAAAATTATTCACTGCGTGGGGATCCCCATATGTGCATCTCCTTGCTGGCGCTCCCTTGGTGGTGGGACTCGGTGAGGACGAATCTGGATTTAAGTGTGACTGAGCTGCCTCTCTCTCTCTCTCTCTGCTCTCTCTGTCTCTCTCTCTCTCTCTCTGCCCTCTCTCTGTCTCTGCCTCTCTTTCCCTGCCTCTCTCTCTCTCTGCCTCTCTCTCTGCCTCTCTCTCTCTCTGCCTATCTCTCTCTCTCTGCCTCTCTCTCTGTGCCTCTCTCTCTGCCTCTATATCTGCCTCTCTCTCTCTCTCTCTCCTCTCTCTCTTCTCTATATTCTCTCTCTGCTCTCTCCTCTCTCTCTCACTCTCCCTCTCTCTCTCTCTCTCGCTCTCTCTCTTCTCTTCGCTTCTCTTCTCTTCTCTCTCTCTCTCTCTCTTTCTCTCTCTCTATCTCTCTCTCTCTCTCTCTCTCTTCCCTCGCTCTCTCTCTCTCTCTATTCTCTCTCTCTCTCTCTCTTTCGCTCTCTCGCTCTCTCTTGCTCTCTCTCGCTCTCTGTCGCTCTCTCTCGCTCTCTCTCTCTCTCTCGCTCTCACTCGCTCTCTCTCGCTCTCTCTCGCTCTCCCTCGCTCTCTCCCGCTCTCTCTCTCTCTCTCTCTCTCTCTGCTCTCTCTCTCTCTCTCTCTCTCGTCTCTCGCTCTCTCTCTCTCTCTCTCTCTCTCTCTCTCTCTCTCTCTCTCTCTCTCTCTCTCTCTCTCTCTCTCTCTCTCTCTCTCTCTCTCT